>CM041777.1:396218192-396601217 GCA_023374045.1 Limonium bicolor | reverse complement strand
TAATGCTCCAAGGTAAAAATATAAGCAAAGGTTCATCATCCCTAGCTTGTTCTTGTAATTTGGAAAATTTTCCCACGTTGAAAATTTTCTTCCATTTCAGTCGTTTTTTTTTCATGTCCTTGTGGAGTGGTGGAACTTCATCATTTTGATTGCCAAGCTCTCCTTTTGGATACTCTAAGGTAATATCTAAGCTAGAGCCTAAAAACTAGTTCTTGAGATACTAGTTATGGTGTGGAGAATTTGAATTAATTAAGCTTGATATATGTGTGGGTATGATTGTAGTTGGCAATCTATGCTCCTTTGTTTGGTGTGAAAACAAGAAGAGAAAGATGGAGCAAAAAGGAGAGGAAGAAGAGGAGTAAAAACTGAGAATAAACAAGGTAAAGGGCTTACCTTGTGTTGGTTTTAAATTGCCTTGGGAAACTTATGTTAGTGTTGTATAAACAACCTTGAGCTTGAGTAGTAATGATACTACAATATTGTTAGTTGAATGAGAATGTTTAATGTGGTTTTAAGTGTACAAACAAGCCTAGGAAACTAAGCTAGGCATATATGTGAACCATGGGAATTTGGTGTGTTAATTGATGCCTAAACAAACAGGGGTGAAGAGTGTGTTTGTGAGTACATCTAGTGTGGTGAAAATGCTTAGGAAAGTAAGAAAGTGCTGTCAAATTTAACCTAGGAATGGATAGTCTTGAGTGTTTTATGTTAAGGAAGAAACTAGGTAAGTTAAGGGATTTAAGTGGTTGGTTAATGGTTTGAAAACCAAACTAAGAAGGAGATTGTGTGCTAGTAGTGAAATAATCTCATCTGAGTGCTAGGAATGGCATTAGTGAAGGAGGTTTGAATGGTAAAAGAGTGTACCAAAATCTGTTACAACTTAGAAGAACAAGAGAACTAGTTATGATATATAAGTGATTTTGAGGAAGAATTTGGGTAAGGGTTTAACCCATGATTTGAAGTGGTTTAGAGCATGTTTTAAGGTGATAAAACATGTAGAAATATTGTGGAAAGATTAGGGAAAGATTGGGTGTGGATTAAGGATTGAATTGGGGTTGAAAAATGATGTATGTTGCAGGTTTTAGCAGGGTCCGGGACCTAGTCCATGGACAAGGACCCGGACCACCCCCTATTTTTATGTCGAGAGTGCACATACATGTTGGTCCGGGACTTGGGATAGGGACAAGGTCCCGGACCATAGCAAAAATTGAGCCGAGAGTTGTATCTTCAGTTGGTCCGGGACTTAGGGTAAGGACCAAGTCCCGGACCACCCCCAGAAACCTACAGAGAGTATTTTAAAGGTTTTAAATGATGGGGGTTTGAATGTTAATGATGTTATAAGATGTTAAGGCCTTGTTTGGTGACATGTAAAGGCCCTAGGAAGTGTTAGAAAGTGTTAGAAGTGTTTGAGAAGTGAGAGCTTAAAGTAACAAAAGTGAAACCGAGATAACGGGATAACGGGGTAACTACGGGAATAACATTTAACTATGTTCCGTATGAGTTTAGTATTAACAATAATGTTTGAAACATTATCATAGGATCGTGTGTGACCCGAGCAAGGTGAGATGACACGGTAAAAGTAAAATCCCGGTGAAAGGTATGATTTTCTCATGCCCCGTATGCTAACCGAGTTACTCTGATTTGTGTGTTTGTGTGCCGGCTTAATCAAGACTAAAGCATGAAAATAATCCCTTGTTTGATTATGTATGTCTTGTTGTATGTTGAATGAACTAACATACTTGTATGCCGGTGTGGTCTAACATAGTGTAAAGACCGACTCATAGTGAGTAACGTTCGGCTAGAGATCCTTAGAACGGATCGATGTGTATGATAACGAAAACATGCAAACACACACAAGCTATCGATTAAAGTATAACGATAACGCAAACATATGAACTCCCTAGAACGTGAGGAGATGTACGGGTTGAGTAAATACCCGATAACGGTTAGTAAACCTTATTGAAACAATCCACGGAATAAATATGAGTGGAGGGATAAACGAACCTCCATCGAGAGGATCGAAGTTAGTCCAATAATGTAAACATATAAGAAAGGTAAAAGAGACCTAAGGGACTATGTGACTCCCTTGAGATACGGTCGACCTCTTATATGAGGAATTTTACCCGGTATAAGAAAATATCCTAATGTATAATCATATGATTGAGGGGGTAACCCTTAAACCTAAGATTACCCGAATTTAAGTAAAGTTCCCAAAGTCATTAGAAACATCGAGAATGATGCTTCTAGACTAATATACATGATATTATTATAACTCCGAGAGAGGAGAGTACGGGAACGAGAGTAGTCCGAGAGTAGTCGGACCTAAGTAAAAGAGATAGGAACTAAGAGAGAGTTCCGTGAGCTAGTTGAACCTTCCCACCATGCTAGACCCAGAGTAGGGTCGAAACCGGGGAAGTAAGACTATGCTAGAGAGCCATGAGTTTTGGCTTAAGTATGTAATAAGAGTAACAAGCGTGACGTAGGAGACCTGTAGTGTCTCGAGAATCTACGAGAGCTTGAGTATGAATAACCCAAGAGTGTGGGTGAGATAACGAGTATAAATAACCCGAGAGAAAGGGGTGAGTATATGTATGAGTAACCCGAGAGAATGGGTAAGTATAAGAATGAGTAGCCCAAGAGAATGGGTGTGTATACGAATAAGTAACCCGAGAGAGGGTGAGGTATTGAATAAGTAAACAAGGCATAGTGAGGAATAACCCTCAATGCCTAAGTGTAACCAGTTACCACTAACAACATTGTTATGTTAGTTAGGAATCGTGTTCCGTGATTGGATGTAGATCCCTTGTGTGATATACATATATATTGTATTGCCATGATGCATGTTGTTTGATTAAAATGAACTCCATGTATATCCGACCCAAAGTAGTCGGCGTACCGCGGTTAGCACGCGGTATATGCGAATTTCATGCGCACGTAAGCTGACCCCCAAGGGGGAACGTTTTTAGTGTGTAGGTACTTGAAGCTGACCACCGTTCGAGAGAGTAGGACGGGGACTGCAGTGAGCATGGGTAGTTAGATTGTAATACTTATGCGTTGAATGAGGTGTAAGTCCGAGTATGTTATCGGCATCCGTATTTGTAGACTCGGTATAGTAGAGGTATGAATTGAGTATTGTATTTGTATGAAGTACTCAGTTGTTCCAGTTCATCAGACCGTTACGGTAAGTAAGAAAGCCTGGTTAGCCCACATGGGTGGCTAACGGCGTTGTTTCACCCCTCGTTGTAACTAGAGTTCCGCTGCGTGAGTAGGAGTAATTAGTAACGGTTTAAGAGGTAATGACGAGATTAACGGTTGGGGTGTTACATTGTGGCTTATACGCGGCCATGAGGTGATGAAGAAAACAATACCATGGAGGGATGTTTGAGGTATGTGGAGCTTAAAGGGGTGACCAAAGCTGCACGTTGCGTCTTCTCTCGAATTCATCTTCCTTGTCTTGAAGTTGTCTAGCTGCTTTGTGTTGACGTTGTTTTCGAGCTTCTAGACTTGGACTTTTGAAGTTGTCCTTTACAGCAATTCTCTTCTCTTTGTCATTTGGATTTCTTCGAGGCACTTTGGGTTTGCCTTTTTTCTTTATCCTTTTTTGACTTTGCCCTCGGGGTTCTTGTGTCTCCCGGTTTTAGGTTTTGAGAGTTGTTTTGATGTGAGCTCTTTGGATCCTGTGTCACTTTGGGACCATTTGCGGATCGCTTTGTCATGCTGATAGCGGCATTGCTTCTTTGGACTTGTGAAAGCGTTATCTGAGAGTCGGGCTCCTCCCATTCTTTGGTCACCGGGTGAAATACCCCGAATAATTAATAGTCCAAATTCGTGAAGGTTAAATTTAATTATGAGTAACCTTTATGATCATACAACTAAAACGCGACGGGATTATCCGAAAATAACACGTTGTATGAGTCGGACATAAAACAATGTGTGAACAATTAAATTTAGTGTATACGTGTCCGGAAGCGTGACGACGTTACATAATAATATAGTCACGTACTTATACATGTACGTAACGTTACGATATTGTAACGTTGTAATAAGTAATAATACGTCGCGTAACTTCGTAACGAAAAAATAATATAACACGATATAATATATAGTCTTACATACAAATATAAATAGACATGTGTATGGCTTATACAAAAAAAGAAGAAGAAAGAAAAAGGAGCAAATACACTCCCATCGAGTTTTGAACCCAAGACCTACCGTACCTTTCCCGAATGTTTAACCGTTGAGCTATACTCGAATTCGGTAATACATACTCACGAATCAAAACTAGTAAACTCTGAGCTGCGCTAACTTAATTAATAACCCATCTTCCTCTCCTTGGTATTGCAACAGATCGAACAAAAAAAACAACATAGACAGGATTCTCACTAATTGATTCCACATTCAAATCCGATTGGCAACTACCACTCCCATGGTGAGAGTTTGAATAACTCGAACTTCCATGAGCCTTTTTTTTTTGGGAACCCTCAAGCACTCACAAATGACAGCCATACTCCTCTGCACTTCCATCTGGACCTCGAGAGGAACAGAAGCAACAGAGTCTAACTGCAGACATAAGGTTCTGCCCACGCCACCATCTTGAAACTTGAAGACCACGGCTGACAACACCCCTTGAGCTCTCCTTGTTTCCAATGAAAGGAACCCAGCAACAAGAGAATCTGGGACTTTATTCCTTACAAACTCCCACACATCTGTTAATACCCCAGCCTAACCCTTCTCCATGTTGTTTTCCCTCCCGTGGTTATTTTGTCCAAGACTGCTTGTGTGTGACTTCCTCATCTCCTCAATTAGCCGTGCATAAACCGCATGCAGACTCCACTCCTCAGTATAGCCGAAGTTCCCTGGTAACCTACTGCATTATCCCTCACAAAAAAAAACTGATAAGAACCAGTATTCACGCGGGTGTGAATATCAGTTCCAGGTGAGTCATGAATCGGCTTTATTAAACACTTCCTCTGTTGTTGTCGCCTGAGATCCCATGCACCACTTCCCTAATGCTCTTTCTGTTTCGCGCAAGGCCCCTGCAAGCTCACCATAGCTGGAGTCCTGGGGAACTCCTAAAACTGAATCCTCACCTAGGACTGCTCAGGTGAGATCAAGAGATCAGAAAGAAACTTCTGTTTATTCCATTTCTATTCCGTGCTGAAGTCATGAAGAACTGACTTTTCTTTTTCTCTTTTGTTTACCTTGATTAACTCCCTTGGTAAGATCTTGTAGGAGTGAGCCCAAAACCCCCAGGGAAAACCAGTTTCTGATCACGGTAGGTTGTTGTCAAGTTTCTGCACATTTCAACTCTTACTACATAAAAAGAAAAGAAAAAAAAATGACACCAAGCTACAGCTGAACTTGATACTTGATTCTGTCTAGGTGCTAAGCATACCAGGGAAATCAAGGACTAACTCAGGAAAGACAAGCTCTTACTACTCAAGGTAGTGTCCTTAACTCACGCCCAAATTCACGCTTTACAGCCATGCTAAGACTAGTGCAATCTGATATCAAAGAATCACTGTCAACCTGAAAATCTTTCGAAAATCTGTAATATGGTTCTCAGCATTAATGCGGTCCTGGAATGGTATTAAGTAAGGGTACACCTACAACACTATAGCACACCTGCCTAAGTGATCCAAACGTGAGGTCGTTTAAGAAAAAGAAATAAAACAGAAGGGGGAAATATACCAGGGTTAGATTCCAATATTTCAGGTTTCTATCTTCTGTGTAAGGAGTTCAGAGAGGTTACCTACGTGATTGTGGGTTTTTTTGAAGAGTTAGAAAATCCTGAAACATTAGGAAACAAAGTTACCAACTATTTATGAGTTAGATACAAGTTTTGTGGGCTGGAGAAGTTCTGTGTGAATCACCTAATGAAACTAGTGCAGAAACAAGCTTAAAGTCTTCAAGTTTTGTAGAAGCATGTTGCATAAATCACTGGAGACTTCATTCTCTTCTTATACATACGCCTCTGAAGTGAAATCAAAAATTAGTTACTGGAACGGCTGCAATCTTACACACCAGATTGAAGGAACAGTTAAAACAAACCATTTCTGGATCTGGTAACATACTTGAACTAATTTTCTCATCTGCATCTCCAATCTCTTCCTGTTTATTTTGTTCATTCCCTTCCAGTGATATACCTCTGCTGGTTCAACTCACGGTAATATAGAAAAAAAAGAAGCAACAAAGTAACAAGTTTATCTTCCCTTCTGTTTCTCACGGTAAGGTACAACAGACAAAAAATACCTCTCCCCTTGACTTCCATTCTCTGCACTATCAGTAATCTGCAACCCAGAACTTGTGTTGTGCACATTCCTTCATTCTCGTCCTGAATCTGTATTACTGGAATTATAATCAGTGAATCTGTCACATCTCACAAACTAGATTGAAGAATGCTGAAATGGTTCATTCAAGAACCAGTAACATACTAAAACCAATTCCTTTCACTCTGGTGATTAAACAAATAGAAGTGTGTGAATGGTAAATGTTACACATTAGATGGTTAAGGGGCTAAAAATATTTCATTTTGAAACCTGTAGCTTACTCAATCTTATCTTCATCTCCTCTGTAAATTTTAATAATAGCAGCTTCTTCCTTCTGTTGCTGGAGTGATACAAATCGTAAGAATGAATGCAGTACCATAATCTCTTCGGTAACTATGAAAACAGAAGTTTGAGTCCTCTGCTGCTACTTGAGAAGAAAACGGTAAATATATACACTCCAGACTAGCCACTGAAACCAGTAATATATTTGAACTATGGTTCTCCTCTTCTGGTGATTATATCAATATGAATTGTGTTCTCCCTGTCACACAACTGAAGCAAATGATAAGCAATATATGGTAGTGCGTATCACCGTTATTTCCTACATCCAAAAGCTAAACTGAAGTATAAACCATCTGCCCATTATAATGATAGAAGCTTTTGATTTCTTCTGCTGTCCACCAGATTTAAGAGGGACTGAAACGGTTCAGTTTGGAATCGATAATATACTCCAACTTATCTTATTCTTTCTGGTCACTATGACAATAAAAGTTACGAAATTTTGTCACACCTTGTGGGACAATCGATAGGCTGTATAAACAGCACTTACTCCCTGTTGTGCAGCATCCGACATACATAGGTTAACAACAGCTTGTGATGGTTTTCTCTTCTTTCAAGTTGCTGCTTTCTGTTTCTTTTCACACCCGAATAAATTTGGTTTCTGATGGTGGTGAATGAGTTTTGATTGAAAAGGTTCAGAGTGGGTTTGTTAAACAACAAAAATATAACACTATAGTTCTGAAATTTTTGGTCTGTAACAGCACATATTAACCTTGAAATCACCACACCATAACGAGCCATGATTGAATTACAAACAGGAGTATTATATGGCAGCTGAATCAGACTATAAATGATGCATCACACGCTGAAATAAAGTATGTGCATCACATGACATTTCAATCTAGATAAATTGATGTCGATGTTTAGCCTTGACAAGGGTGAACTGATTGTGGGTTTGTTACATATTAAGCAACCATAACACACGCTTAATTGCTCATGAGTGGGTTATATGACAATTTCATCCGGGAGTAATAATGCATAAAATATTAAAAAAAATTCTAGGATTAATATGTGTGTAATGGTTGTTAAGGTTTGTAAAAAGAAAACTAAATTTTGCTAATCATATTGTTACCGATTCAGCGTGAAGTCATTAGTTTAATATGGGTAAATAAACAATTAGTTTAGATTTTAAATTTTTAGTTGCCTTTGTTATAAGTGAGTCCTAGAATCATTTGAGGAGTTTTATGGTGTTGTTAATGAGCTTAAAACGCACCTATTTAGTTAAAGAAGGAAGACATCTTCGAGGGATTAAAACCCACCCGAGTTAAGCTTGTTACATGTTGATACTCATAATACTCTAAAGTAACAGCTAGAGGAAAGGACTAAGTTAAAGTGTAAACCGACATGGTAAATGTCCTAGGAGTTAAAATTAAGTCTAAGGTTAGTACTCGGGAAATCTAAAGGTTAATATGAACTAAACATTCAAAAGTTCACCTAGGGGACAACACCCGATAAAATGGAATAAACTAGGAAAAAGTTACAAGGGTTGTCGCATGAAATTATAAACTGACAAACTGTTTTTAATTACCGTTAGGGTTGTAACGTACACCAACCGGGACCCCGTGTGTGAGACGACATTTGCTTCTGATCAAGGTATGGACATGTGTGGTTCGTATGTTGCCGTGTTACACGGCTTGTGTGCTATGTGCCTTGTTTGTTTATGACCACAAGACTAATGCATGAAAACGGATGTTTCTTTTACCGTGCTTATTTGTCTGTTGTGAGCTTGTGTAAGGCATGTGAATGGATTGATTATCTTCCTTGCTTACCTGCTCGCTATTATTGAGTATATTGTTTGCACGCACATAGTAGTGTAGTCCCTTCTCGTTGATGAATCCTTGAGATGAAACACAACGAACTTCGTAACAAACCAAAGGAACTGCAAAAAGAAAACTCCTCTTAACTATAGAGGACCTCTGAAGACACCCACTATGGTGCCGAATTATCAAAGATAATGATAAGCCAATACCTTGAGAAGGAATAGGGAGACGGACCCTTTGTATCCGGGGTTGAGACCAATAATAAAAAAAAGGAATAGGGAGACGGACCCTTTGTATCCGGGGTAGAGACCAATAAGATTAAAAAATAGGGAGACGGACCCTTTGTATCCGGGGTAGAGACCAATAAGATTAAAAGGAATAGGGAGACGGACCCTTTGTATCCGGGGTAGATACCAATAAGATTAAAAGGAATAGGGAGACGGACCCTTTGTATCCGGGGTAGAGACCAATAAGATTAAAAGGAAGAGGGAGACGGACCCTTTGTATCCGGGGTAGAGACCAGAACATGGAGAAGGAATAGGGAGACAGACCCTTTGTATCCGGAGCAGAGGCTAGTAACATTGAGAAGGAATAGGGAGACACCCTTTGTATCCGGGGTAGAGACCAGAACATTGGAAGGCATAGGGAGACGGACCCTTTGTATCCGGAGCAGAGGCTTTTAACATTGAAAATGAATAGGGAGACGGACCCTTGGTATCGGGGCAGTGGCTCATAACATTTAAACAACAGAGAGAGAGAGAGCTATCCGGGAATGGAGGATTAGCTATGAAGAAGATGTTCCCCAAATGGTGGTGATAAGAGATTTACAAATAACCCTTAAAGAAACAAGGAAAGATTAGCACCTACATGAGATGGTCACGGGATCTAAATTACATCCCCAAATCCGGTGCAAGGAAAGAGAAAGAAAATACACTTTAAGGGAACAAGAGAAAAGAAATGAAAACACACAACGCTCGTACGATCCCATAGTGAGGATCATGGGTATTACATACCTATGCACACGTTTTATTATGTACATGATTGTTGTTGTTACTAGCAGCTTGTTGTGCTTGGTTGTTGTTGCTAATGTGTTACTACCTTAAGTGTGTATGATACTATGATGTAATGTGGTGTGTTCTACTACTTTATTATAGCATGTAAATTGACTTATTAATATTCGACCAAGTAGTCGTGTGGCCCGGTAACATACGGGCTACACACGTTCATACTCAGCGTAGTTTGCTGAGTCCTTTACAACCCAATTTTTACAGGTATTGTGCCGGACGATAACGGAGCGTAGGCGGGATGGCTACCATGGGGGTAGTACATCAGGGCATGACTTTTAAGTTTGTAGTAGTATGTGTAATATATGGATTGATACTAAACCCGAGATGTAATTCTTAGTTTATGATTGGTAATTTTGTTGTAGACACTCGGTAATTGGGAATTGTACTATGATTGTTTATGAGTTTGTATTGAGGGTGTTTCCAGTCATGCAGACCGTAACTTAGTATTAGTGATGTGGTCTGTCAACCACGTGGGTGGTTGGCATCTGTAGCACCCGGATGATACGAGATAATCCGCTGCGTAGTTATCATTTAATATGACTAGGAGTTTGGTTTGTACTATTGGATGTTTATTCGGGGGTGTTACAGAAAGTGGTATCAGAGCGTAGTTACGCTCTGATGACTGGAACAGAGATGTACCGAGTATAGGAAAACCTGAATTCAGGGAAACGGGGTTAAAGGTTAGTATGTGAGGCGCTTTAGTTAGGGTTCTCCCAGTAATTACTAGGATATCTAACAGACATATACACCCAACCTCTACGGCCCTAATTTGCTTTAAAATTCAGAGAAAGAATGCCAGAGAGGTAGAAGTCTCCTCATACTCGGGAAGCCCGATGGCAATTACTTAATGTCATACAACAACCCGTGGAGAAAGACTATACCATACAATAGACGTTACCAAAAGGATAATACCCGTAGGGGACCAATTTTAGCGACAACTTGGGTCGACATGCTTTGCAGTCGATAGACCCTGCCTCACAAGCAAAGAGGACCGAAATACCCTAAAATTTACAAAATAAATAAAGCTCAAATAAGCAATTAATTAAGCCAAGGATGCGATTGAGATAAGTTCTGCAATTCGAACACTTGAGAGGGTAATTTAAGAAAACCTCTCGTAAAACAATGGGATAAGAGAATATAGTTCAAGACGAAATTACACCATAAAATTGGTATAACCTATAATGCTTAACGAAGCATGACACATTTTACACACTAAAGTATAATATTACGAAATCAATATATTCCCTGCTCCTTCTCACATTTCTCTTCATTCTCTACATTACCTGAGAAACACAACACCACCTCTCCTTCTTCTTTATTCAATTATTCTTCTAAGTCTCTAATCTTAGACAGCTGAAACTGGTGACCACAAGGTCATTCACCTCTGTTTCTACCAATAGTGGAACGAAGAATAATAATGGAAGGTAACAGAAGGGTACGAGACCTAGAAAAAAAATATATAGAAAATGGAAAACGGGATAAAGCTTAAGTCAGATTGAAGGGAGCCTAATTGGGCCAAAAGAAAAAGCAGTCAAATATTTATGAGGAGGAAAATATCAGGAGGAAACCAAATACTTTAGAATAATTGGGTATTGAAATTGGAAACTTTAAACAAGATTAATGGACTTAAGGAGGAAGTAATTGTAACACCCCAACTACCACCGACACATAACATCAAACTGCAGCGGAAAATTCAACTCATCACTTACCTATTTCAATGGTGTTACACGCCGTTAACCACCCACGTGGCTAACAAGGCTAATACATGTACTTTGTATCGGTCTGATGGACTAGATTCCTGAGCACTACACGTTACATTTGCTTCCCTAACAATAACCCATATACTTTAGACATTCCAACCGTACCGAGTATTTACAAACTAATGCCGATAACAATTTCGGTCTTACTACGCCTACAATGCTTACGCCATTTAAATGGCTACCCATGTATAAACATCTACCCGTCCTACTCTCGAACGGCTTCCAGCTCTTGTACCTGAAATAGAAAAGGAGAGAAGGGTGGCCCCCAAGGGGCTCAGCACCTTTGCTGGTATGGTATCCGCAACCCACATGCTACCGGGCCACGCACAACTAATTGTCGTCTTAGCATGCGATTGATTATATTTAAATCATGCATGCACTGTAAACACACAACACAAAACGTTTCGCCTCAATGGGCTCAACAAACGGATAATACATCCTTACTTGATGAGTCACTCGTGGTATTCATTATCCCTAGAGTGTTCCCCCTCCAACGGAGCTACTTCCTTAATAGACGACACTTACCCTTAAATCGGGTTATCCTTAAACGCCTTTGTCACAAACTGGGATTCATTTCCATGATCCACACACTCCATATCTTACAACATATCACATTCCTCACATAACAAAACATAACAACATTTTCTCGTTTCGACGCACACATGATAACATCGAATTCATTTTAAACATCTAACGTATACATATCATAGCATAGCAAGGGAAATTGCCTAGCACCATATCAACACAAACACCATAAGATCGGTTCCACAAGGAACCTTCCAACCATAGTTAGTACATAGTGAGCCTAGAGATTATTGCCAATCTCATGCTAAGCTCGTTACCAACCTCGTTACCGTCCAGTTATATCGAACGGTTAACTTAAACCCAAGGTGTGTCGGATATAGTAATCCCAAGCACACCGAAATAACATTCGTATGCCCCTGTGGCCCGACGTGAGTCAGTAACTAGCTTTGGAAGCTAAGGGAAGGTAGAAACCAAATTGGAATACAACCTATACATACACCAAGAGAGCCGAACCGGATATGACTCGACCCGTCCATCACACGCGTGGCCGGAACAACCGACTCCTCACCCCCGTAGTACATATATACTTATAAATAAGTAGTTAGAGATCCATTAGGAGCCTACCACAACCACACACCATTCGGTATCATAACCGAGTTAAGCACAAGGAGGTTCACACACTTGCATACAACAACATATCCAACTAACTCACACATAGCCGTGGTTAGAACGTTCCCAAGGTTTGGGTCGCTAACTCCGAATACCGATCTCTCACGTTTCCTAGTTCTAGTTAGCTAAGGTTCAACACTTATTTGAGGTTAAACGGTATCGGAGACCAGATGCGCCACATAAATGAATTACTATAAACTCATTACATGTTTTAATCTTACAAGGTGGCAACACTCATAGAAACACATTGGCATACAAGCCGGTGTAATCCGGTAGGACACAGGTTGCAAGAAAACCATACCTGTCACCGGAGTCCACTTTACATGTCCAATTATGTTCCTCGAGCAACTCTCGAACAACTGTTACATCACATGTTTTTTTAAATCTCGGGGTTGCATGATTATTTAATGTCTTATGCTTATAATTTTTTTCCCGTTAGCTTAGTTAAATAACTTGACATTTTTAACTTGTTTTACTCTCACATTTTAATACAACTTTTCACCCACTTAATTGTCATTAAAACTCACCTAACTGTCCTTAACAACTTTATAACATCATTACCTATCAATCCCATCATTACATATCATTTTATAACCATAAACAACATTTTTGGTCCGACCGACCTTACCGACCGAACTTGTCCAAGTTCGGTCCATTCCAGAAACATTTCTGTCAAAATTTTCTACTCCGACCGACCTTGTAAGTTCGGTCGCATGTTCGGTCTACCCGAGAGTTTCTTCCCTTTGAAAATTTAGCCCGACCGAACTTGCCAAGTCCGGTCCCATGTTCGGTCGATTCCAGTAACTCAATCCGTACACAAAATACAAGCTCGACCGACCTTGCAAGTCCGGTCCCCAAGGTCGTCCATTCCAGAAACTCCTCCCGGTAGTGTAAACTGAGCTCGACCGACCTTGACAAGTTCGGTCGCAAGGTCGGTCGGCTCCAGACCTTTGTTTCTACAATCCCATTTGACTCCAAACTTCACCTCATGTATTGTAATATGTTCTAACATCATTTAGTACACTTATATCCCCATACAACAACCATGTAACTCATTATCTATCACCTTAAGCACTTACTCATTTCATACCAAAATTCCTAACACTTATGTTATTACCTCCTTAGTTTTCCAAGTGGTGTTTCATGCCTATGATAACTACTATGTCCTAATGTTTTCTCCTTATTTTAAACATCATCCCAAGCATCATTTCTTACCACACTAAATCATCTTTTTCACATCTTACTTAAACATAATTTCTTCCTTGTACATCAACATTCCTAAACCTTAACAAACTTCTCCAAGCTTAAATACACTAAAAACACTCATTGGATTTCTAGAACTTCCCAGACAATGCCTAAATCCTTATAGCACCTTAGAACACCTTAATGCATGTTTTCTTCCTTAGTGGAGCATGTATCCATTCCTAACAATTCCTAGTTCACCCAAGTTCATTTAAGCACTTAAAACTCCTTATACATTTACAAATTTTGCCATAGGTTCTCTTAGCACATCATCATTCCAAAGCTCATAGTTTTCACCATTAAACACTCAAGAACACTAAATCCATCAAGAACACCATCACACACAAGACTTCACCCAATTTACACTACATCACAATATAGTGCACAATTTAAATTGCTTGGCACTTAGGCCCTTAAATAACATGGCTCTTAGGCCCTTAAATTGCATAATCCTTAAACACTGAATTTCCACAATATATAAGCCTTTGACCTGCAAATACACACAACAAGGCATATGTTTTACTATTCTCCTTGAGAACACTTTACTAAGTCATTCACCATTTGCTCTTTAGGTAGTTTTAACAAGCATTATAAGCTCATTTCCCCCTAAGGCATTAAACCACATTAGGTTAGTATATTTACCTCTTTTCCACCCAAACTTCTTTCTTGTTTCCTCATAAAACCGGTAAGGCATTTCATTCCTTGTCAACACTAAACAATATACCAACATTGAAATGAGTATATAAGCTTTAAGCTTCATCTCATTGTAAACCCTAGTTACATATATTGTTTTAACACATCAAGGTAATTGTTTTACCTTTGAATGGAAAGAGAGCTTGAATGAGTATCAAGAGAGGACTCCTCCTAGCCCTTGGAAGATTCAAATGAAGCTAAAACAAGACAAGATAAGACACCATTACTAGGTGCATTTTCGGCCAACACCCAAAAATGGAGGAAATGGAGTTTTCTTTGGTTTTTCCTTACCTTGAGCAAAGGTGATCACAAGGCATAAAGATATAAGCTCAAGCTCCTTCCATGGAAGTTCTCCTTGGCACCAAAATGGTGGTTTTGATGATTTGAAAAGACAATGTTGTAGAGCTTGCTCCAACTAAGAGAACGGTAGTCTCGGAATTAAATTCGGACCATGAAGTCATAAGTTACAAGTTAAGGAAGGTGAAGAATGAGATGGTTCTGTTGGAAACCGATGGAGAGAGGAGGAAGAAGACGTTGGAAGTGAAGGGAAATGAGAGAATGAAGATAAAACTTGCTTTTGGAGATATTTAAGCTAAAAGCAAATAGTACTTTTGCTTTGTCATTACTTAACTTATTTATTTGTTCAATGTGGTGAGTCACACATGAAAACCGGCCCCTTATATCACCTAGGGGTATAGTCTTTGTTGACCAATTAAATTACTTATAACCCATATGTTACAAACTAGCTTATAAAAATCACTATTCACAAAAACAAGGCACATAGAAGTGAAAATTTTGATTTCCCATTGATATAGACTTCCAAATGTGATACTATATAGTACACATGTTAATTAAAGAGTAATGATGGACATTTAGCCATTCAAAACTCATTTACAAGACAATTTTTCAAAACGTGCTTTAAGACTCCTTAAAGCACATTTGTGTTTTAACTTGTTTTCAAGCTTGGTTTTCTTTAGTAATTGATTTATATGTTCATTAACATATAAATAAGGCATAGGTATGACCATTAGGCTTATACACATTTATCCCAAGCTTAGAGCACATTTTAGCCCATATTGACCTTAAGGTATTTATTTGTGTTTTGTTTGGTTTCATTGTCTACCAAGGTTTCCTAAGGACTTAATTAGCTCTATAAAATCATAATTTTATATTATCAAATCTTGGTAGGCTCTTTGGGTCCTAGCCAAGTTCACTCCAAGCTTAGAGCATGTTTTTGCTCAAACCGTGTCTTAGTGTTTTATTGTGTTTTACCATGGTTTAAATGGTTCATTTATGTTACTAAGGCACTTTTTAGCCTTTAAATACCATAGTTTAACATTTAAACAACATACCAAGGTTTGGGGTATTTCATCTACCCCCCTTAAAAGAACTTCATCCTCGAAGTTCACATTTCCCACGCATCATTGGACTAGAATACGGGAATTACTTCTAAAACAAACTTCCATAACCAAACACACCTTACACCAAAACCTCGGACTTAACGGTCCGGGTACATATCCACATCCATACATAAAATACATACTCACATGGTAACCTCGGACTTAATGGTCCGGGTACCTCCACCACACTTGCACTTACATAATATCCCTCAGACTCTTAGGTCTGGGTGACATAGCCACATTTGGACTCGTAGGCCCGGGTAACACAATCAATTCAGAACCCACCCACATTAGAACTCAAGGTCTAAAATAATATTTATTACTTATTCCACACAACATGTCTTAGCATGTATATCAAACAAAATCCTTTTCCATCTCTCCATGGGTTCGAATCCCACGTTGAGTACATATACACTGTGATCCCGCAACCCGGTCGCGATGGACACCTTCTGGTCCCCGTTCCTTTGGGAGATCAAAACATTCACTTAATTTTCAACATATACTTCTCATGTCACCGGTCCGAAGACAAAGGCTCATACGCCTCAGCTCGTGAGCAAGTACTACAAAAATTCTTTACTAGGTAAGTATAAGAAATCTTTTTTCAAATATTAATCGTTGTTTGAAAACGCCAATTGAAAATCCTTTTGAAAACACCACACACTCCAAGTCCGATTTATGCCCTTGTATTTTTCTTAACATGGTTGTTTGTGACCACTTACAGGGAGCTTCAAGAGTCCTCCAACCCTAATGTGATCAGCATCAGTGTTGAACTATCTTTCCACCCCAATTTGTGTTCGGCTTCCCTTGATCTCATGATAATCAAGTTTCACCTCCACTTCTTTTTCAACCAACAAGTAATTCAAGCGTATCCCATTTTCTATCTTTAAATCCTTCTAGTCATAATCATTACATCTCCAAGGGATAGAACTCCGTCCATCAATCATCACCTAAATCCAACTTAATTCAAGTACCTAGGGAATTTAATTCTCACTAGGTTCTATGTCGGTCTTATACCCCTCATAAATCACAACACTGTATATATACATTTTTTTTTATCAAAATACAATACATGGTTTACATTTATGCACCGTCGGAGTTTTAGTTCCCAGGAGTTTTCTTTACTCCCTTCCACTTGTACTCTCACACACCACTGTTAACAAAATAACACACTTCCCACAATGGTATTCGCATCTTCTGTGCGCAATTACCACAATTTAACCACAAATAAATGCGTATGTTTATATAACACACCGCCAACCATCATAACAAATCATTTTGTGCTATGCACAACCCAGTTCACGTACACTTGTACGGTAAACACTAAGTGTTTTGCGCTCTACCCCCTTAAAAGGATTACGCCCACGTAATCAATCACTAACCTTGGCTTAAAATGTTCTGCCGTCGTGAAGTGTTTTGACTTCCACGCGGTCTATTACACAATGGATTCTGATTAGAGGGTCTTAACCATATTGGGTTTAGTCCCTAAACCAAGAATTCGCATTGGAGTTCTAACTCATGACTGGTTTCGGTCCTGGCCTGTGAGGCTTTTAGGCATTGATAACTAGCCATTTATTCATTTCACCATGTATATCCGGTATCTGACGCATGGGCTCACTGGCCTCTGCTGCGCCATTCTGATAATTATAGGGCTAGTTTGCCCCATTCGTTACTGTTACTGTATTGTACATCTCCAATGTATTACCTTTATCTAGGTAACAATGGTTTCTCAACCGACGCATGGTATCTCTTACCCTGAGCGAATTCGTGAGTTCCAAAACTTTCCATCCACTTCTCTAATAGCTTACTGCGTAAACTGCACAATGATTGACTACTTCTACCGACTTACTTCGGTTGAGATTGAGCTACTACTAAGGTGTAGTGCTCTCTCGGTTATTTCCCACACCTGAGGTATATTTCATACCGACATTTGGTATTCAGTGCTACTGTAGTCACTTACTGTTAATCATGTCTCCACATTTGGTTTTGTACAAGTACTCTTTTATTGGTGCGGCCTTGCATTTCCTATGCATCGGCCATTATAACATTATTCCTCCACAATAAACATGTTTCCAATTCCTAGCTATCCCACTCGATCCTTACTGCTCAAGTGCAATACCAAAACACTCAGTCATACAGAGTGCAGAGACGTAAACTCTTGACGTAAATCTCTTATGCGACTCGCCATGGAATTTACACTGTGTTTCATTGAGATTCTGATCTCGTAATACTGGCCACTGGCTTACTGCCTAGTTTGTTTAACATCACTTATCTTGCATCTCCACTGAGTTTAACTCATAACTGGTCTTATCTGCTACATTATCGTTTAACAATACCTATACAACGTCGCTTACTGCGCACCGTGCTCTTACTCCTTGTATAACACAGCTTACATAGTATTTACTGTCACATTAACTTCCACACATATACTTGTATTATTCATATTATGGTTCATCACTCATTTGGATGACTACTGAATGCTCCTTGAGCATCGATCATTCGAGTCACAAGCCGGCATTATTCAGCTCGGTGTTTCACTTTATACACACACACTACTAAGCTAACTGCTCTCTTCCAATAACAACATCGTCCATTCTTAACATATTCCTTGAACTTGATTCACATCACTACCGCTCCTGCGGTCTCACAATATCGAGAGGTATCCCCACTCTTAATGTAGTGGTTCGTTTACCACTCTATTTACTTGTTAATATACACTTCTGTAACCGATCACGTTTACATACACAAGTCGTTGTGGCTTATAAGCCTTACTGTCACGATTCCTTCCAAGTTGTCTCCTTGGCAACTTAGGGTCCTACGGTTAAGTGGGTTTCCTTCATTGTCTAATCCGAGTAATTGTTTCAAATCTTATGCTTCTGTTATATTGCTCCATCTAACAATGTTTAATCCAAACACCCCTCAAGGATTGCTCCCGGGTGTTACTAACATATGCCATTACTCTGGCTTGCACTCATGGGTACATTCCGTTAGCCACGCCTTTTTGCGTTCTTCACTGGTTATTATCTTCTTCTGTAAAGATCAACATTTCCAGATAGTGTAGGTACTGATTCTGGGAGCTTCATCCCGTTCATTGCACATTAATGTGTCCACATTAGGCTGGGTCACCATTCCAGCTATCATGTTTATCCCTGAGGATCCTTAAGTCATATACGATGTCTTTACATTCAGTTAGTGCACTTCGCACCTCCTGACTCTTAAACATTTCCTTGAAGGAATTCACTAATCCTTTTAATCTCGTTAACTTAACTGAGTTCCTTAACTTCAATCATTCATGGTAATCCTTAGTTCTTGTTTGATTTACACTGCTGACCGTAGAACGGAGTCGACTACTTCCCGTGTTCTGGACTCTACTCGTATACATATATGGGGTATCATACTGATACATTACTACTTACCCAACTAACCTATAAGTAGGTCTGTCAGGCCCACATGCTCCTATCGGAGTGCGGTCGTCCCACACACAGTTGGTACACTTGTAGTGTCCATCACACGCCTAGGTGAAGTATTCTGTTGTCAACTCCCTTATATTGTCCCGTGACAATATTCATTCCTTGCTTCCCGAACTTAATCGAGGGAAAGTTTATCCACTGTTGTATCCTTGTCAACTGCCCCTGGTTTCACTGGTTTGGTTTAAAAGAAGGTTGGAAAGAAGTGTTGGTTTGAAAGAAAATCTGGTTTTGAAAGAAAGAGTTTAGATAAATCTGGGTTTGAAAGAAAATTTTTCATGGTTTCACAACATCTTCTTACCTTAGCCAAGTCTAGCTTCTTGCTGACTGGTGTACTTCCAATTACAGAGGTTAGGCTAACAGGCCTTCCACTGTTATGACGATCACATTCAACTTCATAGTACTTTACTAAGTACTTTGCATTGGTTATAAATTTCCCGAACAGCCCTGTTATAGCAGCACTTGCTATAGCAAGTGCGCCATGCTAACTGGCTATTGGTTCAACACATACCGGTTGTAGTGTTGTTTTTACCCGCACTGTCATCAGTGGCCTTGTTGGCCCTTATTTGGTCATACCGTCTTGACAATAAATCTTCTGAGTACTTCTCGCCGTCTCCACATGGTAACCATTAACTGGGGTGTTGCCCATTCTGGGAGACCTCCCCTTTTTTTTGTTAATATTGTATCCTCCTCGTACTACGTTGTCGTTTCTTAATCGGTTGATATACCGTTGGCGACATTATTTATTGTTTGTAGTCCCGTAGACGCTCGTCTCGGGTTTTATTGATCCATTTCTTGCCTGTTGCACGGTCGGTGCGTTGCAAGCTGGTTGTTCTCGACTGCTCGGCATGTCGACCCAGGTTGCCGGAAATTCTATTCTTCCATACACAAGATTCTTCATTCTTTGCTATTAAATGCGGTTAACATTGTTCAAATGGAAACCGTCTCCGGGATTCCCTTTTCGGGATCTACCGTATGACAGGTTCTCCGTACCCTAAAGGTATTTAATAACAGCCAGATCGGGTATTCCCGAGTATGAGAGGACTTTCATCTCTCTGGCGTTGTTTTCCAAGTTATAAAACAGGGATTGTGGTGGGTGGGATGGATATTGTAGGTTTCCAGTACACACTGGAAATTCCTATCTAGCGTATCTCTCACGCTATCACTCAACCCTTAACCCAAAGTACTAAAATCCTAACTCGGTACATCCTAAGCTCGGTAGTTCAGTCACCAGAGCGATACTTCGCTCTGATACCACTTTTTGTAACACCCCAACTACCACCGTACACATAACATCAACTGCAGCGGAAAATTCAACTCATCACATTACCTATTTCAATGGTGTTACACGCCGTTAACCACCCACGTGGCTAACAAGGCTAATACATGTACTTTGTATCGGTCTGATGGACTAGATTCCCGAGCAACTACACGTTACATTTGCTTCCCTTAACAATAACCCATATACTTTAGACATTCCAACCGTACCGAGTATTTACAAACTAATGCCGATAACAATTTCGGTCTTACTACGCCTACAATGGTTACGCCATTTAAATGGCTACCCATGTATAAAATCTACCCGTCCTACTCTCGAACGGCTTCCAGCTCTTGTACCTGAAATAGAAAAGGAGAGAAAGGGTGGCCCCCAAGGGGCTCAGCACCTTTGCTGGTATGGTAATCCCGCAGCCCACATGCTACCGGGCCACGCACAACTAATTGTCGTCTTAGCATGCGATTGATTATATTTAAATCATGCATGCACTGTAAACACACAACACAAAACGTTTCGCCTCAATGGGCTCAACAAACGGATAATACATCCTTACTTGATTAGTCCTCGTGGTATTCATTATCCCTAGAGTGTTCCTCCTCTAACGGGGCTACTTCCTTAATAGACGACACTTACCCTTAAATCGGGTTATCCTTAAACGCCTCTTGTCACAAACTGGGATTCATTTCCATGATCCACACACTCCATATCTTACAACATATCACATTCCTCACATAACAAAACATAACACACTTTTCTCGTTTCGACGCACACATGATAACATCGAATTCATTTTAAACATCTAACGTATACATATCATAGCATAGCAAGGGAAATTGCCTAACACCATATCAACACAAACACCATAAGATCGGTTCACACAAGGAACCTTCCACCATAGTTAGTATACATAGTGAGCCTAGAGATTATTGCCAATCTCATGCTAAGCTCGTTACCAACCTCGTTACCGTCCAGTTATATCGAACGGTTAACTTAAACCCAAGGTGTGTCGGATATAGTAATCCCAAGCACACCGAAATAACATTCGTATGCCCCTGTGGCCCGACGTGAGTCAGTAACTAGCTTTGGATAAGCTAAGGGAAGGTAGAAACCAAATTGGAATACAACCTATACATACACCAAGAGAGCCGAACCGGATATGACATCGACTCCCGTCCATCACACGCGTGGCCGGAACAACCGGACTCCTCACCCCCCGTTAGTACATATATACTTATAAATAAGTAGTTAGAGATCCATTATGGAGCCTACCACAACCACACACCATTCGGTATCATAACCGAGTTAAGCACACAAGGGAGGTTCACACACTTGCATACAACAACAATATCCAACTAACTCACACATAGCCGTGGTTAGAACGTTCCCAAGGTTTGGGTCGTTAACTCCGAATACCGATCTCTCACGTGTTCCTAGTTCTAGTTAGCTAAGGTTCAACACTTATTTGAGGTTAAACGGTATCGGAGACCAGATGCGCCACATAAATGAATTACTATAAACTCATTACATGTTTTAATCTTACAAGGTGGCAACACTCATAGAAACACTTGGCATACAAGCCGGTGTAATCCGGTAGGACACAGGTTGCAAGAAAACCATACCTGTCACCGGAGTCCACTTTACCATGTCCACTTATGTTCCTCGAGCAACTCTCGAACAACTGTTAACATCACATGTGTTTTTATTAACATCGGGGTTGCATGATTATTTAATGTCTTATGCTTATAATTTTTTTTCCGTTAGCTTAGTTAAATAACTTGACATTTTTAACTTGTTTTACTCTCACATTTTAATACAACTTTTCACCCACTTAATTGTCATTAAAACTCACCTAACATGTCCTTAACAACTTTATAACATCATTACCTATCAATCCCCATCATTACATATCATTTTATAACCATAAACAACATTTTTGGTCCGACCGACCTTACCGACCGAACTTGTCCAAGTTCGGTCCATTCCAGAACACATTTCCATCAAAATTTTCTACTCACTCCGACCGACCTTGTAAGTTCGGTCGCATGTTCGGTCTATTCCCGAGAGTTTCTTCCCTTTGAAAATTTAGCCCGACCGAACTTGCCAAGTCCGGTCCCATGTTCGGTCGATTCCAGTAACTCAATCCGTACACAAAATACAAGCTCGACCGACCTTGCAAGTCCGGTCCCCAAGGTCAGTCCATTCCAGAAACTCCTCCCGGTAGTGTAAACTGAGCTCGACCGACCTTGACAAGTTCGGTCGCAAGGTCGGTCGGCTCCAGACCTTTGTTTCTACAATCCCATTTGACTCCAAACTTCACCTCATGTATCCTAATATGTTCTAACATCATTTAGTACACTTATATCCCCATACAACAACCATGTAACTCATTATCTATCACCTTAAGCACTTACTCATTTCATACCAAAATTCCTAACACTTATGTTATACCTCCTTAGTTTTCCAAGTGGTGTTTCATGCCTATGATAACTACTATGTCCATAATGTTTTCTCCTTATTTTAACATCATCTCCCAAGCATCATTTCTTACCAACTAAATCTCCTTTTTCACATCTTACTTAAACATCATTTCTTCCTTGTACATCAACATTCCTAAACCTTAAAAAACTTCTCCAAGGCTTAAATACATCCTAAAAAACTCATTGGATTTCTAGAACTTCCTAGACAGTGCCTAAATCCTTATAGCACCTTAGAACACCTTAATGCATGTTTTCTTCCTTAGTGGAGCATGTATCCATTCCTAACAATTCCTAGTTCACCACAAGTTCATTTAAGCACTTAAAACTCCTTATACATTTTACAAATTTTGCCATAGGTTCTCTTAGCACATCATCATTCCAAAGCTCATAGTTTTCACCATTAAACACTCAAGAACACCTAAATCCATCAAGAACACCATCACTCACAAGACTTCACCCAATTTACACTACATCACAATATAGTGCACAATTTAAATTGCTTGGCACTTAGGCCCTTAAATGACATGGCTCTTAGGCCCTTAAATTGCATAATCCTTAAACACTGAATTTCAACAATTATAAGCCTTTGACCTACAAATACACACAACAAGGCATATGTTCTTTTACTATTCTCCTTGAGAACACTTTACTAAGTCATTCACCATTTGCTCTTTAGGTAGTTCTCACAAGCATTATAAGCTCATTTCCTCCTAAGGCATTAAACCACATTAGGTTAGTTTATTTACCTCTTTTCCACCCAAACTTCTTTCTTGTTTCCTCATAAAACTGGTAAGGCATTTCATTCCTTGTCAACAACTAAACAATATACCAACATTGAAATGAGATATAAGCTTTAAGCTTCATCTCATTGTAAACCCTAGTTACATATTTGTTTAACACATCAAGGTAATTGTTTTACCTTTGAATGGAAAGAGAGCTTGAATGAGTATCAAGAGAGGACTCCTCCTAGCCCTTGGAAGATTCAAATGAAGCTAAAACAAGACAAGAGAAGACACCATTACTAGGTGCATTTTCGGCCAACACCCAAAAATGGAGGAAATGGAGTTTTCTTTGGTTTTTCCTTACCTTGAAGCAAAGGTGATCAACAAGGCATAAAAATATAAGCTCAAGCTCCTTCCATGGAAGTTCTCCTTGGCACCAAAATGGTGGTTTTGATGATTTGAAAAGACAATGTTGTAGAGCTTGCTCCAACTAAGAGAACGGTAGTCTCGGAATTAAATTCGGAGCATGGAGTCTTAAGTTACAAGTGAAGGAAGGTGAAGAATGAGATGGTTCTGTTGGAAACCGATGGAGAGAGGAGGAAGAAAACGTTGGAAGTGAAGGGAAATGAGAGAATGAAGATAAAACTTGCTTTTGGAGATATTTAAGCTAAAAGCAAATAGTACTTTTGCTTTGTCATTACTTAACTTATTTATTTGTTCAAATGTGGTGAGTCACACATGAAAACCGGCCCCTTATATCACCTAGGGGTATAATAGTCTTTGTTGACCAATTAAATTACTTATAACCACATATGTTACAAACTAGCTTATAAAAATCACTATTCACAAAACAAGGCACATAGAAGTGAAAATTTTGATTTCCCATTGATATAGACTTCCAAATGTGATACTATATAGTACACATGTTAATTAAAGAGTAATGATTGACATTTAGCCATTCAAAACTCATTTACAAGACAATTTTTCAAAAACGTGCTTTAAGACTCCTTAAAGCACATTTTGTGTTTTAACTTGTTTTCAAGCTTGGTTTTCTTTAGTAATTGATTTAATATGTTCATTAACATATAAATAAGGCATAGGTATGACCATTAGGTCTTATACACATTTATCCCAAGCTTAGAGCACATTTTAGCCCATATTGACCTTAAGGTATTTATTTGTGTTTTGTTTGGTTTCATTGTCTACCAAGGTTTCCTAAGGACTTAATTAGCCTTATAAAATCATAATTTTATATTATCAAATCTTGGTAGGCTCTTTGGGTCCTAGCCAAGTTCACTCCAAGCTTAGAGCATGTTTTTGCTCAAACCGTGTCTTAGTGTTTTATTGTGTTTTACCATGGTTTAAATGGTTCATTTATGTTTCTAAGGCACTTTTTAGCCTTTAAATACCATAGTTTAACATTTAAACAACATACCAAGGTTTGGGGTATTTCAGTAATTGATGGGTTAAAATAAGTAAAGAATCATTTTGTAAATTCTATATTAGTTGTAGGTGTTGAGGATAATAGGAATCTATATATAAATCAAGAGGATTATAACACATGGGAATATATCTATATGACACAAGTCAATGAATTGATTGCCAGAGGACTAGAAATGAGTGGGATAAGAATACAAATGTAAATAATTGTTTGATCGTCTAAATCGGACGTGCAAGGTTGAACTTGACCCTGGCCAGGTCAAGGAACACTGCGCACAAATTGGGGTGAAAAGGTAGTCCGACACCTATGCTGATCACATTATTGTTGGATGACCCTCGAAACCTCCTACAAGTGGACACATGAACTACATATTGGTGGAAATATTAAAAGTCAAGATTAAGAAATTACCAAGAAAGCGAGGTTGATGTGGATAATACGAGCTTATAAAATCCATTGATACATAATTCGAAACTCTGAGGGTAAACACATGGGTACACAATTATGTGAAGACTTGATATGTGGGGTTACTAATAACCTAAAAGTTACCACATAAAATACATACTATCGAAATCAAGTGCAATATGTAACTGGTAGTAGTCAAACAGTTTACAATCGTAGGAACTTCTAACGCATATAATTCGGTAACCTTTTGACTGAAACTAATTGAAGTCAACCAGCAGTGTCAATGCCATAATTGGACTGAGAAATAAAGGTTACCTAAAGACAAAGAAAAGTCTAAGTTGGCGGTACAAATCAAGCTATAAAATAAGTAAAAATGCCAGGAGAGTAAACTAAACGTCGACGTACAATTACGATCGGCTATATAAAATAAACATGTTGTTATAACAATGACATGATTATAACATTGAGAAATAATAAGAACTAAATCGTTACTACAGAGAATATATCAATATAAGCCCTAAAGGCCTCCTGAGTACAGAAAGGGGAAACTAAACCCGAAGGTAATCAGAGTAGCACAGCAGAAGCTGGTGGACCGTATCCCCCATTAGCCTGTGGAATAACAAGTGATCTATCGACCAATACCTTAAACCTAGAGAGCCTAAACCCGAATCCATTTCTAGACCGGTACAGATACCGATAAGAGTCTTTTAATACAGAAACTAAACCCTTAACATGGTCAAGACCTTTGATGAGAATACATTGTGAGTTACATTGCATAGAAACTAGAATGCTCAATGAGAATTAAACATCTTGAACCAAGGCTCTAGGAGGGTATAATAGGGATTACGTGGGCGTAATCCATTTTTAAGGGGGGTAGGCGCGTTGCGTTTCTACCGGGTTATTGCTCGTTTTGTGGTGTTGTTTTGGTTGCTATGTTTGTGAACTGTGTGTGGATTGGTTTGAATGCATGGAAGTCGTGAATGAATGACTTGTTCACCTGGTTGATATGAGTGTAGTACATAAATATTATTGGTACATCGAAATATTATTGATAACTGGGTGAAGCCACAAATGTGGCGTAGTACTTATAAGCACAAATGTTGAAATAGAACTGTGGAATTTGCGGGACATGATCCCTTGGTTAGAGAGAACGAATTTGGGACCCGATCCTTTCACTATGTGTATTCCTTTAACCACACGTTGGTTGGTAGGTCGGTGTGTATGAATTGCGCATAATTGTGTGTGTATTGCATTTTATGTACACCCTGCTATGAATGAATGTTGTGTACCTGTGACTTACACCTCAGCGTGTCATATATACATTGCTATGAGAATTTGTGTGTGAAGCCACTAGGGCGGCATAATGCGTATAAGCACTGAGAATTTTAATATAGGAGACTTAATCCTTTGGTTATCGTGAATGAATGCGGGACTTGATCCCTAGGATTAACAGGAATGGAAAACATCAGTTAAAAGTAACAACTTCGGGACGAAGTTCCTTTAAGGGGGGTAGGCTGAAATACCCCGAATAATTAACAGTCCAAATTCGTGAAGGTTAAATTTAATTATGAGTAACCTTTATGATCATACAACTAAAACGCGACGGGATTATCCGAAAATAACACGTTGTATGAGTCGGACATAAAACAATGTGTGAACAATTAAATTTAGTGTATACGTATCCGGAAGCGTGACGACGTTACATAATAATATAGTCACGTACTTATACATGTACGTAACGTTACGATATTGTAACGTTGTAATAAGTAATAATAACGTCGCGTAACTTCGTAACGAAAAAATAATAATAACACGATATAATATAGTCTTACATACAAATGTAAATAGACATGTGTATGGCTTATACAAAAAAAGAAGAAGAAAGAAAAAAGGAGCAAATACACTCCCATTGAGTTTCGAACCCAAGACCTACCGTACCTTTCCCGAATGTTTAACCGGTTGAGCTATGCTCGAATTCGGTAATACATACTCACGAATCAAAACTAGTAAACTCTGAGCTGCGCTAACTTAATTAATAACCCATCTTCCTCTCCTTGGTATTGCAACAGATCGAACAAAAAAAAACAACACAATAGGATTCTCGCTAATTGATTCCCCATTCAAATCCGATTGGCAACTACCACTCCCATGGTGAGAGTTTGAATAACTCTAACTTCCATGAGCCTTTTTTTTGGAACCCTCAAGCACTCACAAATGACAGCCATACTCCTCTGCACTTCCATCTGGACCTCGAGAGGAACAGAAGCAACAGAGTCTGACTACAGACATAAGGTTCTGCCCACGCCACCATCTTGAAACTTGAAGACCACGGCTGACAACACCCCTTGAGCTCTCCTTGTTTCCAGTGAAAGGAACCTAGCAACATGAGAATCTGGGACTTTATTCCTTTCAAACTCCCACGCATCTGTTAATACCCCAGCCTAACCCTTCTCCATGTTGTTTTCCCTCCCGTGGTTATTTTGTCCGAGACTGCATGTGTGTGTGACTTCCTCATCTCCTCAATTAGCCGTGCATAAACCGCATGCAGACTCCACTCCTCAGTATAGCCGAAGTTCCCTGGTAACCTACTGCATTATCCCTCATAAAAAAAACTGATAAGAACCAGTATTCACGCGGGTGTGAATATCAGTTCCAGGTGAGTCATGAATCGGCTTTGTTAAACACTTCCTATGTTGTTGTCACCTGAGATCCCATGCACCACTTCCCTAATGCTCTTTCTGTTTCGCGCAAGGCCCCTGCAAGCTCACCACAGCTGGAGTCCTGGGGAACTCCTAAAACTGAATCCTCACCTAGGACTGCTCAGGTGAGATCAAGAGATCAGAAAGAAACTTCTGTTTATTCCATTTCTATTCCGTGCTGAAGTCATGAAGAACTGACTTTTTTTTCTCTTCTGTTTGTCCCTTGATTAACTCCCTTGGTAAGATCTTGTAGGAGTGAGCCCAAAACCCCCAGGGAAAACCAGTTTATGATCACGGTAGGTAGTGTTGTCAAGTTTCTGCACATTTCAACTCTTACTACATAATAAGAAAAGAAAAAAAACTGACACCAAGCAGCAGCTGAACTTGATACTTGATTCTGTCTAGGTGCTAAGCATACCAGGGAGAATCAAGGACTAACTCAGGAAAGACAAGCTCTTACTACTCAAGGTAGTGTCCTCAACTCACGCCCAAATTCACGCTTTACAGCCATGCTAAGACTAGTGCAATCTGATATCAAAGAATCACTGTCAACCTGAAAATCTTTCGAAAATCTGTAATATGGTTCTCAGCATTAATGCGGTCCTGGAATGGTATTAAGTAAGGGTACACCTACAACACTATAGCACACCTGCCTAAGTGATCCAAACGTGAGGTCGTTTAAGAAAAAGAAATAAAACAGAAGGAGGGAATATACCAGGGTTAGATTCCAATATTTCAGGTTTCTATCTTCTGTGTAAGGAGTTCAGAGAGGTTACCTACGTGATTGTGGGTTTTGTTTGAGGAGTTAGAAAACCCTGAAACATTAGGAAACAAAGTTACCAACTATTTATGAGTTAGATAACAAGTTTTGTGGGCTGGAGAAATTCTGTGTGAATCACCTAATGAAACTAGTGCAGAAACAAGCTTAAAGTCTTCAAGTTTTGTAGAAGCATGTTGCATAAATCACTGGAGACTTCATTCTCTTCTTATACATATGCCTCTGAAGTGAAATCGAAAATTAGTTACTGGAACTGCTGCAATCTTACACACCAGATTGAAGGAACAGCTAAAACAAACCATTTCTCGATCTGGTAACATACTTGAACTAATTTTCTCATCTGCATCTCCAATCTCTTCCTGTTTATTATGTTCATTCTCTTCCAGTGATATACCTCTGCTGGTTCAACTCACGGTAATATAGAAAAAAAAAGAAGCAACAAAGTAACAAGTTTATCTTCCCTTCTGTTTCTCAAGGTAAGGTACAACAGACAAAAAATACCTCTCCCCTTGTCTTCCATTCTCTGCACTATCGTAATCTGCAACCCGAACTTGTGTTGTGCACATTCCTTCATTCTCGTCCTGAATCTGTATTACTGGAATTATAAATCAGTGAATCTGTCACATCTCACAAACTAGATTGAAGAATGCTGAAATGTTCATTCAAGAACCAGTAACATAATAAAACCAATTCCTTTCACTCTGGTGATTAAACAAATAGAAGTGTGTGACTACTTCTGTCACACCTTGTGAAGTGAATGGTAAGAATGTTACACATTAGATGGTTAAGGGGCTAAAAATATTTCATTTTGAAAATGTAGCTTACTCAATCTTATCTTCAACTCCTCTGTAAATTTTAATAATAGCAGCTTCTTCCTTCTGTTGCTGGAGTGAAACAAATCGTAAGAATGAATGCAGTACCATAATCTCTTCGGTAACTATGAAAATAGAAGTTTGAGTCCTCTGCTGCTACTTGAGAGAAAAACGGTAAATATATACACTCCAGACTAGCCACTGAAACTAGTAATATATTTGAACTATGGTTCTCCTCTTCTGGTGATTATATCAATATGAATTGTGTTCTCCCTGTCACACAACTGAAGCAAATGATAAGCAATATATGGTAGTGTATCACCGTTATTTCCTACATCCAAAAGCTAAACTGAAGTATAAACCATCTGCCCATTATAATGACAGAAGCTTTTGATTTCTTCTGCTATCCTCCAGATTTAAGAGGGACTGAAACGGTTCAGTTTGGAATCGATAATATACTCCAACTTATCTTATTCTTTCTGGTCACTATGACAATAAAAGTTACGAAATTTTGTCACACCTTGTGGGACAATCGATAGGCTGTATAAACAGCACTTACTCCCTGTTGTGCAGCATCCGATATATATATGTTAACAACAACTGGTGATGATTTTCTCTTCTTTCAAGCTACTGCTTTCTGTTTCTTTTCACACCCGAATAAATTTGGTTTCTGATGGTGGTGAATGAGTTTTGATTGAACAGGTTAAGAGTGGGTTGTTAAACAAAAAATATCACTATAGTTCTGAAATTTTTGTTTTGTAACAACACATATTAACCTTGAAATCACCACACTATAACAAGCCATGATTGAATTACAAACAGGAGTATTATATGGCAGCTGAATCAGACTATAAATGATGCAGCACACGCTGAAATAAAGTATGTGCATCACATGACATTTCAATCTAGATAAATTGATGTCGATGTTTAGCCTTGACAAGGGTGAACTGATTGTGGGTTTGTTACATATTAAGCAACCATAACAGCACACTTAATTGCTCATGAGTGGTTATACGACAATTTCATCCGGGAGTAATAATGCATAAAATATTAAAAAAAAATTCTAGGATTAATATGTGTGTAATGGTTGTTAAGGTTTGTAAAAAGAAAACTAAATTTTGCTAATCATATTGTTACCGATTCAGCGTGAAGTCATTAGTTTAATATGGGTAAATAAACAATTAGTTTAGATTTTAAAGTTTTTAGTTGCCTTTGGTATAAGTGAGTCCTAGAAGCATTTGAGGAGTTTTATGGTGTTGTTAATGAGCTTAAAACGCACCTATTTAGTTAAGGAAGGAAGACATCTTCGAGGGATTAAAACCCACCCGAGTTAAGCTTGTTACATGTTGATACTCATAATACTCTAAAGTAACAGCTAGAGGAAAGACTAAGTTAAAGTGTAAACCGACATGGTAAATCCTAGGAGTTAAAATTAAGTCTAAGGTTAGTACTCGGGAAATCTAAAGGTTAATATGAACTAAACATTCAAAATTCACCTAGGGGACAACACCCGATAAAATGGATTAAACTAGGAAAAAGTTACAAGGGTTGTCGCATGAAATTATAAACTGACAAACTGATTTTAATTACCGTTAGGGTCGTAACGTACACCAACCGGGACCCCGTGTGTGAGACGACATTTGCTTCTGATCAAGGTATGGACATGTGTGGTTCGTATGTTGCCGTGTTACACGGCTTGTGTGCTGTGTCTTGTTTGTTTATGACCACAAGACTAATGCGTGAAAACGGATGTTTGTTTTACCGTGCTTATTTGTCTGTTGTGAGCTTGTGTAAGGCATGTGAATGGATTGATTATCTTCCTTGCTTACCTGCTTGCTATTATTGAGCATACTGTTTGCACGCACACAGTAGTGTAGTCCCTTCTCGTTGATGAATCCTTGAGATGAAACACAACGAACTTCGTAACAAACCAAAGGAACTGCAAAAAGGAAAAACTCCTCTTAACTATAGAGGACCTCTAAAGACACCTACTATGGTGTCGAATTATCAAAGATAATGATAAGCCAATACCTTGAGAAGGAATAGGGAGACGGACCCTGAAATACCCCTAAATTAATTTAAATTAATTTAGGGGATTTCTTTTATTAAACCTTTAATAATACTATTATGTATTAAATTATTATATGGAATTATGAATATTAAATTAGTACAAGGAATTATGAATATTAAATTATTATATGGAATTGTGAGATTTATTTAGGGGTTTTCTCCTATTTAACCCTAATTATTATATTATTATATAGTATTATGAATTTAATAATAAGATTTATAAGTCAATAAATCTTGGGAAAATTTCTAAACACTTCAAATATATTATAAAGATTTTAGGAAGTGTTGGAACATTGTTTTGAAACATAAAAGTCAATATAAAATTCTAGAAACCTTAAAGATTATTAAGCCTTGCTAGAGTTGACTTTTTGAGAATGGTCAAACCAGGCCATGAAACCTATACCAATAAATAGGTTATGAAAACCATGAAGATCGATAAAAAGAACGTCAAAAACGGATCATCCTAGCCAAAGTTATGCTAGATTGAAGTTTTGAATCAAAATTTTAAGAGATGCCACGTGTCACTCTGTAATGGGTCGCCCACACTTAGCCGATTCTTTCCCTGAATTTCGGTAACTGATTCCAGTGTTTTGACCTAACTTTAGATGGCTATAACTTCATCATCTTTCCATATTTTTCAATGCTGTTTTCTTTGTTGTATTCTCCTACATTCCCTCTAAACAACTATAACTCATACAAACTCTAACTCCTTATGAATCAACCGGAAAATCGAGTCAAAGTAGCCACCTTGCGAAACGTGTTTCCAGAATTCCAGATTCTCTTCGTTTTCAGGTAACTTGCGTCGATCATAACTTCTTCGTTACCCAACCAAAATTCGATTTCTTTAGCTCGTTGTAAAGATCTCTAATCCCTCTACAATTTTCGTGTTTATGCCCAAGTCCGATTCGTAACCAGTTGGGGGATATAGAGGTCTAAAGTTTCGGTCTCGCCAGCACATAAAATAACATCGAAAAGAGAGGTAAACTCGTGATTTGCGACTTCAATTTCTTTCTGTATAGTGCGAGTTAGGTTTAGTTCTTGCTGTCAATACGTAGAGCTAAGTTTGCTCTTTCCAATGAGCCTTTACACATAGTCTAACTCGTTTTGTACTGCTAGTTATAGATCCTCAAAGTTGGCTCCACGAACTGCTTAAAGTTCGAGTTTTTCCCAGTTTTCCGAATTGGAATTCACACAATTCGCACAATCCGGTGAGTCACCGATCAAATTGCTCCGATATTGTTGTTCGTAGTCATGTTTTCGATCTAACCCATGTCTCAATTTAGTTAATTACGTGTTAGATTAGGAGAATTTGTATGAATTGCAATCGAATTAAATCCTGTACCAAAATAAACCCTAACTCTCGAATCGATTTCGAATCTTGATATATACTGCATTATAATTGGGGAAACCGGAACCAATAGAACCGAAATTTGATTACGAAACTATAGAAACAAGAATCATTCAATTTGGTTCTGTGAGTTGAGAGAAAAGATCGATTTAGTACTCGGTTCCGTTCTGGGGTTGCCTGAAGAACTTGGGCGATGTCGGCCGTCCGATCGTAGTTAAAAGAAACGGACGGCCGAGATTAAACGTTTAGTTTAAGTGTTTAAGTTTTTATATTAATTTCAGAAATAAACCCTAACTTGTTGAATCTATTTAAATGCCTTCCCGAATGTATTTTGGCACGAAATTTTAACCACAGATTCCTTGTTAAATCTAGTTTATTTTAATATAAATTAATAGGTTTTGAGTTTTTTAAACGTAAGTTATGATTTTTGCAAGTTAGGGTTTTCTGGAATTATTTGGCTAAATTAAAAAGATATTTTTATGAAATAAAAATTTTATAATATGTCTAAAATGTTATAGTTACTTTATATTAAATTTGGGAATTTTTGGGCAATGGAAAAAGGTTTTAAAAATTGTGTTTATGAGTTTTTCATAAGAATAACCTATAATATAAGGTTTTTAATGTAACCAAAAATTTAAAGTATGGTTTGTTAATTAACTTTTAAGCTGGGGAAAATATGGGAAACTAAATTAACATTTTATAACAGTAAGTTTATAAATGTTTGGGTATTAGTTTTTTATGAGAAGTGAAATTATTTACGTATATGTATATATATATACATATATGGTAGATTTTAAAATTGGAACTTATGTTAAAACAAGGAATTTAATTATCTTACGTTTTATTATTATATTATATGGGAGTTAATATTTTTAATTTAAACTAAGGAAATATATATATATATATATATATATATATATATATATATATTATATATATATACATATAAAAAGGAATAAAATAGCAACTTTGGTTAAACCAAGGAACTAAATTAATCTACATGTATATTAGTTATATAATAGGGTGGTTAATATACTTAATTCAAACTAAGGAAAATACTTTATTTTATAAACCATATTTCGGATGTGGATATGTGTAAAAGTTAATATAAATAATTAAATGCAATAAAACTACATAAAAATGTCTTGAATAAATCCTAGTATACATATACGATAAATACATAAATAAATAAAAGACATAAAATACCTTATAGCAAATAGAGTATGAAGGAATTAATAGGTTAAACTAAACCTATACATAATACTATTAAAAGAATATTATATGAGCTAGTATTGAATTGTGGTTATGAAATTCGTTTTAAGAGTTATCTTGGATTTCTAAGATTTATATAAACCATATTAGAATACAGTGTAATATTAATTGTCAAAGACCATAATGTAAATCTATAATTGGGATTAAGTAATTAATAAGTTAAGACTTAGGAAAAGTTGTGATTTCATAAAATGTTGTACAATAGATCTTATTCTATAATTAATGATAAACAAATGTAATACGTTTACATCTAGATGTTCTTAATATAAACCATAATAAAATAAGTAAAATACTTTTACATCTAAATGTGAGGTGGATTGGTAAGTCTAGATTTAATCATTTCTTAACATTTATGGTATTGGAATATAACTTAACGTTTTAAGATAAAATCATTAAAAGGGTTATGATATAAAACTATATTAAACTATGATTTGGAAATTTATCTAAATAATAATCCTTAAGTTTCCTGGCATTAGATAAGCCATATGAAATACATTTATAACATTTATTACCAATACTTAGGATGTGAGTTTACAATTAAGTGAGGTATTTGGTAGTTAGAATTTATAGAAGGTTTATAAATAGGAATTTGATACTTAAAACCTTTGAACCTTTTGTCAGATAAAACTAAGTTACATCAGATATTATATTGATATACTTTACGGTAATGGGAATTAATGATAGGTTATTTGAATATTAAATATGAGAATTTTCATATAATTAACAATTTCGCTTACGAACCAGAATTTAATTCTTTGATACATTCTACTCTATGTAGATATATTGTCCATCCTAATAATAAAGGGAATTAATTTATTAAGTTATTCCTTTGAAACCTTAGGTTTTATGAAACAATTTAAAACGTATTTAAGGCTTAAGTTTATTGAAGTTTAGTACAAAAGGATTATACATAGTCTATAGAGTGAATGGGTGTAAAAATAAAATATTTAGGAGATTAAAGGTAAGTAAGGATACATAAAGGTTATATTTAAACACCTTATTATATAGGTAATAATTAAGCAAATAATGTACCTTGTGAATACTAGATGTAAGAGTTCGATAAGTCTAAGTTAACTATAATATAGTTGTTTCAAGATGAAAAGTAATTTAGCATCTTATGTCAAGATTATTAGCTGGATGTAATAAAAAGTCTTTCTGGACTAAAGATAAGATAAATGAGTTAGTAACTCAATTAGGTTATGATATAATGCGTCTACAACACTATGGTTCCAATATACAAGATGTAGATCTTAATTAAGTTAAGGGGAAAACTTAATCACAATGGATTATCTAGTAGATATTGATAAAATTCATAATCATTACATTGTGAAATAATAGTATAGTATTATGGGATGAATCCATCATAGGTCATAATACAATGTTTATTCTAAATTAAGAATAAAGGTATTTAGGTTAAGATTACTATTGGAATTCTTAGATTTAATTATATAATGTAAACACATTTGTGTTATAAAGGTCTCAAAAGTCTTGAATGTGAGGATTGTGGTTAAATATGAATAAAGTGGATAGGAGAGGTCAGTTAGCAGGTGTTAATAAGATACATTCCTTGATCTTACCACCTTGGGCTATACAACGTTCTCAGATAACTCAAAGATTATACGTAACACATAAGTGAGGCTTAAAAGACAATTGAGACTTTGGAATAAGAGTAAGGAATTTATTTAAGCTTAACTTAGGCTACAAGTGATTGATGATAGACTACCTTTAATATTCTTCAGAGTACTGTTGATTGTTTGCGCAAGTTGACTAGAACTGCTACAGCGTTACCCAGGTACGATTTCTCGTACTCAGCGTGTTGTGTTTTGGACTCTATGGAATGTTTTGTACGATTTCTCGTACTCAGCTTGATGTGTTTTGGACTTTATGGAATGTTTGGTACGATTTCGTACTCCGATATTTTGCTGATTGACTTGTGGAATGTTTTGGAAAACGCTAACTGGCTTTAAGAGGAATTTCTAAAAAGAATTGGTTGTGAGACTAACCCAGCTTGTGTGACTAACTGAGCCTTGGATGTGAAACTTACATGGGTATTGGTTCCTTCTATTTGGTGCCCCGTTAGACATTGACTACTTAGGGTTTACGCTTCTGCACTCTGTAGGACTGAGTGTTTTGGTATTGCTCTGGGTAGTTGGTGATCTAGTGGGAATTTTGGAAAAAGGACAATCTTGGAAATCTTTCTTTTGACTCTGGATATCGTTTCATCCATGAGCTGGTTTTTGAGGTTTCGGCGTGCGCGCGTCTTCAATGGTAACAGTGAGGGGCTGTATATCCCCTGTCCCAGAAAGGGACGTGATAGACAGTGAGGGGCTGTATATCCCCTGTCCAGGAAAGGGACGTGATAGATAGTGAGGGGTTGTATATCCCCTGTCCTTAGTGGACGTGATAGACAGTGAGGGGCTGTATATCCCCTGTCCTTGGTAGACTGGTAGACAGTAAGGGGTTGTATATCCCCTGTCCTTAGTGGACGTGATAAACAGTGAGGGGCTGTATATCCCCTGTCCTAAAAGGACGTGATTGGCGGTGGGGGCCATCTCTCCTAGTTGAAACTATTCCACTCTTGAGTTCTTGGTTCTTGGATCTGTTTTATCATTCCTAGTCCTTTGTGACTATCTGAGTTTTCTACTCCTAATGGGAATTGGGTTTAACTAAGGAAATGGATGTTCACTAACACATGATGTGATTTTGTTTCACTAACTTTACCTTTTCTATCATTTATCTTTATCCTTAACTTGTTATCTTTGCTTGGTGATTTTAAAGTGCCTTGTTCCCTGCTTTACTTTCAAGAGTTTAATTTCAAGTTACTGTTTATTTTGAAGAGTTTCGTTTAAAAGATTGTTTTGGAGAATTGTACCAGTTCCATTCCAGGGAACTGACTCACCCCTCCCGGGGTGGGCTGCTTGGTTTCATCTTGCAGGTACAAATTGATTTACAGGTGGCCACGAAGAGCATGAGTGATTGGGATGGGATTAGGTTTATGGAGAGTGAATGTACTTTTTATTGTTATGTTAATGTTAAGTTTTCTCGAAGTTCAGACCGTAACTTAGATAATTGTAATGGTTGTAATTGGTGAGGTTGGTACCGGGTGTTTGGAGCCCGATGGTCTGTAGCACCTTTAGTTTATTTTCCGCTATTGTTTTATTATTATAGGGGTGTTACAGACCCTTTGTATCCGGGGTTGACCAATAATCAAAAAAGGAATAGGGAGACGGACCTTTGTATCCGGGGTAGAGACCAATAAGATTAAAAGGAATAGGGAGACAGACCCTTTGTATCCGGGGTAGAGACCAATAAGATTAAATGGAATAGGGAGACGACCCTTTGTATCCGGGGTAGAGACCAATAAGATTAAAAGGAATGGGGACGGACCCTTTGTATCCGGGGTAGAGACCAATAAGATTAAAAGGAAGAGGGACGGGCCCTTTGTATCCGGGGTAGAGACCAGAACATGGAGAAGGAATAGGGAGACGGACCCTTTGTATCCGGAGTAGAGGCTAGTAACATTGAGAAGGAATAGGGAGACGGACCCTTTGTATCCGGGGTAGAGACCAGAACATTGGAAGGCATAGGGAGACATACCCTTTGTATCCGGAGCAGAGGCTTGTAACATTGAAAATGAATAGGGAGGGACCCTTGGTATCCGGGGCAGTGGCTCGTAACATTTAAACAACAGAGAGAGAGAGAGCTATCCGGTAATGGAGGATTAGCTATGAAGAAGACGTTCCCCAAATGGTGGTGATAAGAGAATTCACAAATAACCCTTAAAGAAACAAGGAAAGATTAGCACCTACATGAGATGGCCACGGGATCTAAATTACATCCCCAGACCCGGTGCAAGGAAAGAGAAAGAAAATACACTTTAAGGGAACAAGAGAAAAGAAATGAAAACACACAACGCTAGTACGATCCCATAGTGAGGATCATGGGTATTACATACCTATGCACACGTTTTATTATGTACATGATTGTTGTTGTGTTACTAGCAGCTTGTTGTGCTTGGTTGTTGTTGCTAATGTGTTACTACCTTAAGTGTGTATGATACTATGATGTAATATGGTGTGTTCTACTGCTTTATTATAGCATGTAAATTGATTTATTAATATTCGACCAAGTAGTCGTGTGGCCCGGTAACATACGGGCTACACACGTTCATACTCAGCGTAGTTTGCTGAGTCCTTTACAACCCAATTTTTACAGGTATTGTGCCGGACGATAACGGAGCGTAGGCGGGATGGCTACCATGGGGGTAGTCCATCAGGGCATGACTTTTAAGTTTGTAGTAGTATGTGTAATATATGGATTGATACTAAACCCGAGATGTAATTCTTAGTTTATGATTTGGTAATTTTGTTGTAGACACTCGGTAATTGGGAATTGTACTATGTATTGTTTATGAGTTTATATTGAGGGCTGTTTCCAGTCATGCAGACCGTAACATAGTACTAGTGATGTGGTCTGTCAACCACGTGGGTGGTTGGCATCTATAGCACCCGGATGATATCGAGAATCCGCTGCGTAGTTATCATATAATATGACTAGGAGCTTGGTTTGTACTATTGGATGTTTATTCGGGGGTGTTACACCGGGTCAGATATTCATCATTGGCTGAGTTATTTTATGGAGTTCATAATATCGAAAAGGGATATATTAAAGGGTAAGCGGGGGTTCTTAGGGATTAATGTTAGGGTTCACATGCTTTTGGCTATATGGTGTTGTACCTAGGTGCTTCGTCATTCCTGATAGTTATGTATCCGCTCTTTGTTACTTTTCGCAGGTCTAAGAGTAAATTTACAAATTATCTTCTTCAGTTAGAGTTATGCCGTTTACCTCACCTTTGAATGTGGTCTCACCAGAGTCGTGTAAAAATGACACGCTCGTTCACTCATGGTTTTTCCGCTCAAGGAACTCTCACGAAATTTTTCACTCGAAGACTTGTTCTCACAATTAAACAAAAGAAATAATCATGGTTGCTCTTTAAACTCAGATTGCCCCCAGTATTAATCCATGGTTTAGGACAATAATTTGACAAATGTTGATTTTGAACCGTTATGTGGTTTGTTTGGATGCTTAGGGGTGAGCTGTGGTGTTTGGTTGGACATGTTCATCCTTTTAGAAGCGCAAGACAAATCATTATGTTCCATAGTCGAGAAATAAATATTTCACAATCCTTTTCTTAAAAGCTAAGGATGCTCATTACTTTTTTTGTTTTTTTTTTGTTTTGAATGAAAGCATGATTCTCACAGGAGAAACATGGACAAAAGGAAAACACCCCTTTATTGATAAACGAGAGAAATAACATTGATGACAAGTTTAACCAGAAATAAAACCCGTTTAAGGCAAAACAAAACAAAACAAAACAATTGTAAAATGAAAGAAAAACATGAAGACTATTGAAAAGAACAACTCCTAGTGGTTCTCTAATGTAAGATTCTCACAAATGCTTCTACGCTCTGAGAACTGAAGCCCCTGGTCAACCAGATCCTGAATCTTGTGCTACAAAGCCCTGCAATGGTCGGTGTCGTGACCGGGCAGCTCGTGGTAATGACAAAATTGGTTAAGATTTCTCCCCAACTGATTAGCTCCTGGCCTCACAGCAAGTGGTCATAGTGGATATCTCCGTCGAAGCTCTTCGAGTGCTTGACTTAGCGTTCGGCCGATGTCTGTAAACTTTCTTTAACGAGAGTTCTGTTGGGGTGGTCTACCGCTTCAACGTCCTGAACAGGTCCTCCTGACTGCCAATCAATGTTCACCTCACGCTGCCTAGCCCTCTTACGGGTGCAACTTTGGATGCAAGTTGCTGCTTCCGGTTGTCTGATCACTCTCCTGAGTTCTGTAGAAATTTCTCTGACATTCCCCTCTGAACCTCGGACCTTAATGGAGCCATCTTCAATGCAGTCATAGAGGGTGTTGAGAAGCCTGTCCACTAACTCAATGAGGTGTTTGGGCCAGAGTATTTTTTCAGTCTGTGAATTGGAGTTTGGAATGAAATCTAAATAGATGGCTTTGATTGGGCCTGAGAGGTTACACCTAGATCTAGGGTTTTGGGCGAGGGCCCGGATAAGAATTCTACCTAGACTAGAATGAGCCCTTGGGCCGGAATGTGTTTGGGCCTGAAGTAAAGCACATGGGCTGGAATGGTCCCTAATTCACAAATGTAACACCCCTAATCCTAAACCTGTAATAACGGCGCATGTCGTAGCATAATGAATAACAAATCGTAGCGGAAAATAAAACTATCTACCTTGGTGTCACACGCCGTTACTCACCCTTGTGAGTAACAAGGCATCCTTACACTTTCCAACAACCCTAACTCCTCACGCTGTGATGAACAGATACTGAGCACTCTAATTATTACAAACCAAAACCAACTAAATGAGTAACTAACTGAATACAACAACCTCCTTAATACAATACAAAAATAAAACCAGAAGGGTTTGTTGAAAACACATCAGCTACCCCTGTGTCCCGCACTCTGGCTTGAGTCTTCTTCAATAACCAGGAATGTTTGGCCCATTGAAGGGCTCAACAATCGAAACGTTGGTATGCTAAATGTAGTCTTAAATCATCAAGATTCCTTAAGTTGTTTTAGCCATCTTGATATTAGATTCTTTACATGTAATACCGGTTTACAATAACAACAGTAATAACTGTAAACATTAAACAACCACACATCAACTCACCTGTAAACATCAATGTACAATAGTACACAACACCAGTAACCACACAACAATAATACATAGCAATAACCAATAACTCACATCAATAACAACAACCAATAATCACACATCAATAATCCAAACAAGACACACGTATTAAACTGTACTTGTTAGTTGGCCACCTGGCCCTTATCCTTTAAACCAATCACTTAACCTTTCCAATTAAATTCCACCTCAGGCGTCATGATAAGACAACCCTTAATAACTTATTAATGGACGATAGTCCCCTGGGTTCCAATGGAACCGTTACCAGCTAACCTTATGGCCCTGGATAATTATAAGACCGATCCGGTCGAACCTGTGCACCAACGGCAGTGCCTTCCGCCATCCCCGAATGTGGTTGATGGATTCCCTTGAGTGACTCCCCATTAAAGTCTCTCGTAGTGATCACAATGCGCAACCAGAAAGTCGAAACAGTCTGGAGTCCTCTCTTTATATGTTAGCCCTTTAGTCAGTGGTACAATAACCAATACTTGAATTTAAGACTGTAACAGTTGACCATTGTTAGGTTCAATAATACCTAAAGGTCAGTTAGTCTTTTTCCCAGTTCAGATTTATAAACTTCCAGTCATAAGACGTTCGCGTATAAATAAAACGCACAGTGTTGAGCAAAACAGTATACAATATCATATACATAAAATCACAGATATCGCTCTTAAACAATTAACACATAATGTCTGGACCTTAGGATAATCCTTAGGACATCTAGACCACACAATTAACATACCGTTCATCGTGACAACAGCTAGCTTGACAATTCACGCTTTAACAGTCCTTCCCGTACGCTGTTATATTTACAAGCAATACCTGGTAATATTAATATAACTATTCACTAATTATTACAGTACTGTTGTTGTAGCATTTATACTCGTTGTATAATAACTCTGTATGTTCTTTATTTCCCCATGTTTTTTAACAGTGGATCTAGATTGTTCATTAGTTCATTATTTTATGTGATCTCCACATGTGATAACGAATTTCCAATTTAAGATATATCTTTATCTCATCAATTATATATCCATAATTATTTCTCTTATTCCATATACCAATATAATTTGGTTATCTTTATTATAACCACAATTATTTCATAAACTTTATACCATACTCCATAATATACCATTTGGTTATTTTTATTATAACCATCTTTATTTTATAAACTTTGTATTATTCTCCAAGATATACCATAATACATTACATAACCTAGTTTTAATTCCTTTTTTAATTTAACTACAGAACCAACCTTATAAATTCGGTATTTATATTTTATACTCAACAACTTTTATAATTTACCAAATAACCATATATCTTTTATAATTCATTAATTACCCATACTAACTCTCAGAAATTGCAAAGCAATTATATTAATTTTTATAAATTACCAAATGTCCACATTCATTCTTGGTAATTATAATTTAAACACACTAACCTTTATGAATTACTAATTAACCCCTAAATCATTTCGGTAATTATTAAATGAATATTCTAATCTTTATAAATTACCAAATGACCGCATATATATTCGGTCTTAATAAATAACTTTCCTTTATTTACAATTAAACCCCAAAACTTTTATATAAGTTACATATTAACTTATAAACTATAGTTTTAATATTTATTTTCTTAAAATACCGAAGTAACCCATATATTTTCCTAAATTACATTTCCGCCCCTAAATCAATTCGGTTTTATATAAACATTCCCATAATTACATTTTAGCCCTTAAAACTTTATATAAGTTACATATTAACTTATAAATTATAGTTTTAATATTTAATTTCTTTGAATACCGAAAGGGTCCTTACAATTTTGCAAATTATGCTTTCGCCCCTAATTAAATTCAGTTTAACACTTATACTTTCATAAATTACATATCCACCCTTAAACTTTTATAAACATAATATTTTATGTCATAAATCATTTTAACCCAAAGTCTTTGGTCAACACTTTGACCAAGACTTAATTTCTTAATTAATACTTTAATACACCCATAAATTCATATGTAATCTCGGTTATAACTCTAATCTTTCCAATAATTATAAAATAGTCCCAAAACTTTATAAAATGTTATTTAACACTTAACCACTTATTTAAATTCACCAAATATCATAATATTAATTCCTACCTTATATTATAACATAAATATACCAAATCACTCCTTTAATTTTCGGCTTTTATATTTTGTTCACCAAACTTTACAAAATTAACACTTTAACCACATAACTTATTTAACTAGCCATTTAAATACTTATAGCTATTTTTAATACTCCCAAAATTTATAATATAAGTTAATATACTTATATATTTCGAAAATCACCAAATAAACCATGTTATTCTCGGTTTTGATTTTATTTTATCATATAGTTTTAAAACTTGATTTATACCTTATAATAAATTCATATAAATGTATATAAGCCATAAAAGAAAATTATGCTAATGACTTAGAATGAATAATCTCAAAATAGAACAAATAACCCTTAGATAATTCGGTTTATATATATGCATCTTAATTAATTTTTGTGACACATATATATACCTTAAGGTAATAATCTTACCTTATATGTTATAATTTATTTTCTTGACAATATAACCTATGATTTTCGGCCTTAATTTATTTAAAGGTTATACATAATTTTTATACCAAAGTTTGAAGCTTAAATCAAGCTTAAACTAAATAAACCTTAATTATATATACTTACTCCTTAAATCAAGACAATTCTTGTACTTGATTTCTCCTTGAATTCCAAGCTCTCCAAATGCTATTTTGATGAAGAGAATTCAGCCTCCTTCTATATATTTAGGAGATCCATTTGTTAGACTTCTAACAAAAATTATAAATAAGATTTGGAATAGTTTTACAAGAGTTTACCTTAGGAATTTTTCAAGGAATTTTCGGTAGACCTTGAGATGATTGTAGATCTAGATTTCCTTCATGAAATGATGAAGAGAACCTTAGTTTAGAAGCTTGAAGTTTTGGAAATGACATTAAGCATTTTCCTTGGATTTTCAACATGGAAAAATACCTTAACTTGATCTTGGTGTTCCTTGTATTGTTGTTGAATCTAGGAACCTCCTTGGAGCATCTAACCTTGGCAAAAATTAAGAGAGTTGATAGGATGATTCTTGCTTCAAGACTTAGGAGATTTAACTAGGAAATTTCAAAGAAATGGTGTTAGAGCTTAAAACACCATTAATGGAGCTTTGAAGCTCTAAGGAGTAAACTAGCAAATGAAGAAAGAAAAGAGAGGAAAGAGTGCTTACCAATTCGGTGGATAAATGGCAAGGAAAAAATGAAGCTCACGTTTGGTGCTTAAGAGAATGAAGGAAATTCTCATTTGACACAATAATGTCAAATTGGTCAAACTTTTCTTGGTTTATTAATTTGATTGTTTGGCTCCATAAAATTGTCTATGGTGGACTAGACTTACGGCTGATGATAAGAGAATATGAGACATTGATTGTCAATTAACACAAGATGACAAGAGCTAAGTTAGGTATGTGTTTTCTTTTGAATTTTCTAAGCTAATCACCATGTTATTATTGTCTTGTACTCTTGTAGTCTTACGGTAATGTATATATGAGTGGGCAACTGATTTCTTGTTAATTAATGACACAAGAACATGGCTAGTTTAGTTGATGTTTTAGTTTAATTATTGTACAACAACTAGACTTCTTTTCCATGCTTGGTTTCGGTAATTATAGGCTAGAGAAGACACTTGTTTCTTTGTTTATATTTAACATAGAGATGTGCTTGTTAGGTAGCTATCTCCCTTGAATAATTAGACAGCAATTAATCCTTGCTTTTCCTCTTAAAAATCGGCAGCACATGAGGCTATAAGACAACTTGTTTTGTATGTTTGCTTGCAACTTGTATAAGGTATATATAGCTTTCTTATTTTATTTCATTACTTTAGTTTAACTAATCTCTTTTGATTCCTTGCAGGTCATATGGTGGAGGAGGCTCCATTTGACTTATTATAATTGCTACATTATCATATAGTATATGCTAGGTGAGTCACATTACCATAAGACATGTTTATTTTGTTAAAACTAGCCAAATACTACCCAAATTGGCGCATGCAATGGGGGTTAATTGAGATTGATTTTTGATTTAATTCTTGTCACGCTATATTGAATTAAGACCATATTATAACATGTAATAGGTTCCAGCATTTATTTGGTACATTTATATCATGGTATAAGATGAAAGTTTTAAGGTAAAAATGCTGATTTTAGGTACCTTTTTGACCCAAACATCGCCCCAATTTGTACTATGAATTTAGTACTGGCATTAATTGATTTATATGTTCAATTTATCCGCTTTTAAGATTATCAACTTGTGGCTCCTCAAATATTTCAAGGCAATCGCGTAAAACGCATTTTTGTGACACCCGAAGGTGCGTTTTTGTGCTTTAAGGATTTTTCTGGAAACTAATTAGTCGCTATGAGTTCCAAGTGTTTATTGACATTGTTTATAGTCAATAATAATATGTTAAGGCGTTAAATTTAGTTATATGGGGTTATATAGACTCATAACTCAATTTTCGGCCTACCGGGACACTCCCGGATAAAAAAGGAGCGTTAAGAAATTTCCCCGAGCACTTTGCTTATTTTTGAAAAAGTAGCTAGAGTAATCTCTTTATAATGTTGGATATTGATGTTAGGAACTCTAAGAATAATTTATATTGGAGTTTGTGCCACTTCGGTACCTCTCCGGGGCACTCCCGGGGGTTTATGGGGCCCTCATCGGGAACCTCCGAGCACTTTGTCTTTAACTGAGAATTTATCTTGAGAACTTCATCTTAAATGTTCATTAAAGTGTTATTGTGCATTTAGAATGAAGTGCAAAGCTTTATTTTATTTTATAAGGTATTTCCGGGACTTTCAGGCCTTAAGGGGCCCTTAAGGGAACTCCCGGGCATTTTGTATTTTCACTCAGTTCTAACTGAGGGCTTGTGTTTTAAAGGTCATAAAATGATCCTTGATTAATTTCATATGAGTTTTATAACTTATATAGCTTGTTTAGCTTAAGGTCGGGCTTTAACGCACGTTTTTGACCTTAAGGAGTTTAGGTGCGTTTTAACGCCCAAGTGTTTATATACTTTCTTAGGGTTAAATAATCCCATAAATAATACTTATTTACCTTTATGTAATTATTTAAATGTTAGGGGTATTTCAGTCTACCCCCCTTAAAAGGTTTTCGTCCCGAAGTCTTAACTTATACTTACATATCCTATGGAATCAAGTTCCTCGTATATATTCCCTGTATGCTTATCATTCCTGGGTGTCAATACTATCTGACACCTCTATATTCCATCAGTAATCTGAGTGTATATAATTCATATAAACACATATCCTTTGTTTGTTACTAACAATGTAGTCACAACATAAGTAATTTGATAAATACTGTAAAACAAATAAGCGTGCCAACTTCCTAGCTATCCCACTCGGTCATCACTACACAAGCGCAATACCAAAACACTCAGTCCTACAGATGAAATACCCTAAACCTTAATATTTTGTTTAAACACTTAAATATGGTGTACTAAGACTAAAAAGAGTCTTAGAAACATTAGTAAACAAATTTAAACAAAAGAAAACACAAAATGTGCTTTAAAGTCGATAAGAGCCAAAAGGTGCTCTAAGCTTGGGATAAACTTGGTTAAGACCTAATGAACTTACCAAGACCTCATTTATACACTAATGAACATATTAAACCAATTACCAAAGAAAACCAAGCTTGAAAACAAGCTTAAACACAAAATGTGCTTTAAGGAGTCTTAAAGCACATTTTTCAAAAATTGTCTTGTAAATGAGTTTTGAGTGGCTAGATGTCCATCATTACTCTTAAATATATATGTGTACTATATATTATCACATTTGTATGTCTATATCAATGGGAAATCAAAAATTTCACTTCTATGTACCTTGTTTTCATGAATAGTGATTTTTATAAGCTATTTTATAACATATGTTGTATTAAGTAATTAAATTGACAAATAAAGACTAAAGTACCCTCATATTAATAAAGGGGGCCGGTTTCTTAAGTGTGGTGACTCACCACTCACTTGTTATTTTGTTAGACAAATAAAGATGACTAATTAAACTTACTTTTACTTTATTACTACAAATATCTTCAAAAAGTAATTCTATCTCATTCTCTCATTTCCTCCTTGTTCACACCTCTCCACACTCTCTTCAACCTCTCTTCTTCTTCTCTTCCACGGTAATACCATACCACCTCCATTAAACCTCTTCTTTGATCTCTTGTAAAATCTAGCTCACTTGTTCAAATCAAAATCAAACACCACCAATCTCTTCCTCTCATCAACCTCTTCATTTCTATCTTCTTAAAATTCCAAGACCACCATTTCGGTGCCATGGAGTTCCACCATTGAAGGAGCTTGAGCTTGTATTTTACATATTGTTACTCTCCTTTGCTTCTAGGTAAGGAATCTCAAATAAAACTTCATTTCCTTCATGTTTTTGTTGTAACCGAAAATACATATTGAAGGAGCTCTTTGTGTGACTTTGTTCTAGCTTCATTCCAACTCTTCATGGACTAGGTGGAGTCCTCTCTTGTTAGATATTCAAACTCTCTCCAAAGAGCAAGGTAAAACAACTACATTAATGTTTTTGAAACAATGTAAAATTAGGGTTTACAATGAGATGAAGCTTATAGCTTGAATACTCATTATAATTTTTGTATATTGTTTAGAACTTGTCAAAGAATCAATACCACCGGTTTTTAAAGGAAACAAGAAAGAAGTTGTTTGGAAAAGAGGTAATCTACTAACCTAATGTTGTTTAATGCCTTAGGAGAAATGAGCTTAAAATGCTTGTTAAAACTACCTAAAGAGCAAATGGTGAATGACTTAGTAAAGTGTTCTCAAGAGCTTAGTAAAAGGCATATGTGTTGTTGAGTGTATTTGCAGGTCAAAGGCAAATATATTGTGGAAATTCAGTGTTTAAGAATTATGCACTTTTAGGGCCTAAGAGCCATGTTATTTAAGGGCCTAAGTGCCATGCAATTTAAATTATGCACTAGATTGTGATGTAGTGCTTTGTGAGTGGAGTTTTGTATGTTAATAAGTGCTTGATGGATTTTTAGTGTTCTTGGTTGTTTTTGGTAAAACAATGTGTCCTTGGTTTAGTAATGTTCTAGGAGAACCTATGTCGAAATTTAGGTAATAAATGAGAAGTTCTAAGAGTTAAAATGAGTTTGATAAGTTAAGAGGTGTTTAGGTTGGTTAAGTGTTGTTCTTGTGTAAGAAATATGCATTAAGGTGATTTAGGATGTAACAAGGACTAGGCATGAGCTTCAGGTTTTAGTAGTACCAAAGTCATTTTGGACTTAGATAAAGACTTAGGCAAACTTTGGTAAAATAAGGAGAAAGTGTAAACTTGGAAAAGAATTTCATCAGAGTGACATAAGGAGTTGGTTGTGAGAAATAATGCTTAAGAGATGATGTTAAGATGAGGAGAAAGCATTTTGGGATAGTAGTTATCATAGGTGAGAAACACCATTTAGAAACCTAGTATAAAATGTTGTAAGTGTTAAGGAATTCTACAAGGAAATAAGTAAAGGCTTAAGGAATTAGAAAATGAGTTTCATAGATGTTGTATGTGGATATAAGGTTACCAAATGTTGTTAGGAACCATTAAGAGGCTTTAGGAGAAGTTTGGTGAAGATTTGACAAGTTTGGGTAAGTTTAGAGGACGTCCGACCCAGGGGTCCGACCCAGTTTTGGGTCGGACAGCCTCTGTTAGACGTTAGGAAAGTGTTCTGTAATGGTCCGACCCAAAAGGGTGGGTCGGACATGGGTCGGACGGTCATATTTCAAAGGAGGGAAAATGTTCTGGAATGGTCCGACCCAGTCGAGTGAGTCGGACGTGGGTCGGACGGGCATGTTTGTAAGGCGGCGAAATGTTCTGTAATGGTCCGACCCAGAAGGGTGGGTCGGACATGGGTCGGACGTGTATGTTATGAGGTCGATGAAGTTCTCTGTAATGGTCCGACCCAGTTGAGTGAGTCGGACGTGGGTCGGACATGTCTCTGGAATGGTCCGACCCAGAAGGTTGGGTCGGACATGGTAAGGTTCTTCAGACCCGAAAACCACTGGAAGGGTCCGACCCAGTTGTGGGTCGGACGGTGGGTCGGACATACCAAAACTTGTAAAAAAAAAAACAGAAAAGAATGTGACTTATGTAGTTAACCCTAGGGTGTATAATGAAGGTAACCTAGGGTAAGTTAGACATTTAAACATGTCAAATAATCATGTTAAACACTTAGTGAATTTGGAGGTTAAGTAAGTTAATTAACCGGCATTCTTGAATCATGTATAGGAGTGACCTACGGTGGAAACAAATCAAGGCAAGGACCAAGGTATGGTTTTCTTGCAGTCTGTTGCCTACCGGTTTACACCGGCTTGTGTGTTGTATGTTTTTCTGTGTGTTTACAACGTTATAAGATTTAAATGTAATGTTTACAGTTGTTCATATTATTGTGATGTTATGTTTGACTCATTTCCCTTGTGTGTGTCTAACATGACTTACCACTTATTGTGTATGTTGTTAAGTTCCACCATGAACTTCTAACAAGTGTTAACTGGGAAGTGAGGAATCCGGTTGTCCGGTCATGCATGTAAGTTAAGAGTATATCTCTGAATCAGATTCGACTCTTATGTTGTTAAGATTGTTCTCCTTAATTTGGCGTTCGATCTCCCGCTAGCTTCTTCCAAAGCTTACCTATTCTGACTTGATCGGTTTAGTGGGAACATGTGTTTGTGTGGTGTGTTCGGGTCACTAAATCCGAACCATCTGTGACTTAAGTTACTCGTTCGTCTAACAGAACGGTAATGAGTGTTTTAACGAGCTTAACATGAGTGAATCACTCTCTAGGCTCTTGTGTTATTTGACCCTTGTGGTTTGTTATTGTGGAACGGAGATCCACTGTGTATGTGATGTTGTGCTGTGCACTATTGTTGCTATGCCACATATTATGTTATGTTATTATATAATGAATGCCATGTTATCATGACAATTAGTTGCGCGTATCCCGGTAGCCGATGGGCTGCGCGTTAACCATACCAGCCAAGGGTTGCTGACCCCCTCGGGGGATCCATATTTCTTATACTGCAGGATGAGGATCGAAGAAGCGGAGTGGCTCTAGATCCTAGGATGTGATTTACTTTTGAGTACTTTTGGGATGATGGCCCGGGATGCGCCTGTGCTCCCGTGGCGTTATATATTTGGTTGTTGCAGTTTTACAGTGATGTTTAACAGTGAAGGATGTATGTAATACTCGGTATTGTATGTGATGTATTTATGGTTTAGTTTTATGCTCGGGAGTCTGATCATCAGACCGGTACACTTGTATTTATTTCTGCCTTGTCAACCACGTGGGTGGTTGACGGCGTTGTAGCACCGAAGCGTTAGTTACTGTTTAGTTATATAATTCCGCTGCGATTTCATTTAGTATCATGTGCGTAGTAGGGGTGTTGCAACAGAGTGCAGAGGCGTAACCCTTGGCAGTAAATCTCTTGTGTGATTGTAGGAATAAATATACTGCAAGTAATAAGTGTACTTTTATTAATCAACCAAGTGTTAGACCATAAAACACATCAAGTGTTACATAGAACACACCATAACCATTCAAGTGTCACATAGGACACAACAATAACCACTCAGGTGTCACATAGGACGCAACAATAACCAACCAAATGTCACATAGGATATAACCATCCAACCAATTGCGCACATGCGTAACAATCAAACATAAACAACCATACACAAACAATATAGACTGCAGATATGCAAGTCGCATGTGGTGCTCTACCCCCCTTAAAGAGGGTTACGCCCACGTACCCCCCACAAGTATACACAAAGCTAAAAGAAAGTGTTGGATACTTGTCTCACGTGGAGTCTTCTAGCTCCCATGTCGCCTTCTCAATGTCGTGGTTTGACCAAAGAACCTTGACCATTCTAATGGCCCCGTTCCTGGTCTCCCTAGTCTTGGCGTCTAAAATGCGAACTGGGGTCTCCTCATATCTAAGTGTAGTGTCTAGTTCGAGTGTCTCGGGCTCTAAGATATGTGATGGGTGAGGCACAAACTGCTTTAGCTGAGAAATGTGAAACACATTGTGCACTCTCCCAAGCTCAACAGGTAAATCTAATCTGTAAGCTAATGGCCACCTCGCTCCGTAATAAGGTACGATCCTACATATTTCGGCTAAGTTTGTCCTTCGTCCTTCTGCCCAAATCTGAAAACTCCCTTCATAGTTGAAACTCTAAGGAAGACTCGATCGCCTATTGCGAACTCGAGGTCTCTCCTACGGACATTAGCATATGACTTCTGTCCTACGAGGAATAGCCCTCAAGAATCTATGTATTCCCTGACATGTTTCATAGTGCATTAGTATGCTGATTGTTTGAATCCTGTGTGTGTGGGTGAAGGTGATCTACTATTTTGTACGTTGCCAATATTATCTCATGGCTTGTTTAAACTATAGTGTGTAACACACTTCCATTAATCGTCTCTTGTAGTTGTAATCGTCGGCGTTTGGTTTGTATTTATATTGGCATACCTAAAATTTCTCTCTTAGATCTTCAGGTCCACTTCTTGTGATTCTAGTATTTGAGTTTACTTCACTATATACGGTTTTCATTTTCAATGTAAGGTATGAGCTACGGTCGAGCCGTGCATCTTATGTACATTATAGAAAGATTTCTTGATATTATTGATTCACCCATTGTCGGTAGTACTTACATGATTTCTCTCGTCTGTTCATCAGGTATACCACAGTAGGGTTACCGCTAAGGTTTCTAACAAGGTATAGTTTCCTCTCAATTGGACGTGTTCTTGCGGTTGTAAATCAACTCATGTGAGTATTAGTATAATGTTTCCACTTTTTGGATTCTACCATGTTATAGTAGGTTGCCATTTAATATATTGGGTTTGATTTCATAAAGAAAGACATGGAAGTCGATCTTTCCTTCCAGATGGCAATTTGGCCATAACTTAGAAGGTAGCTTGAGATACTTTTATTATAGATAATTGTCTCTTGATCTCATATTTAATTTATTACATAGTTTATGGGATTATAATGGTTAGTATTTCCCTCACAACTGACTAGTTTTCCCGACATACGCGGAGTTGTTTTAGCTATTTAATCTCTTCTGGTAACTTGGACAACTTAAATCTTAATCTACACCTTCTACATCTCATATACTTATTAGTCAAATTTTATATTAGATTTAAGAATAAATACTTACGTATCACAGAAATATTTGTGACCACTTGTAAGGAGTCTCTGGAATCATCCAACCCTGACGGGGTCAGCATCAGTGTTGAACTAACTATCCTTCCACACCATTTTGTGTTTGGTTTTCCCTTGATCTGACCAGGATCAAGTTCGACCTCCCACGTCAAATATCAAACAATCAAATAATTGTCATTTTCCAAATTTTATCTTATCGAACTTTGTGATGTGGTGATTACTACATGTACCTTTTCCCCTGATTGTTATAAAACTATTCCAATGACTGTTATAACCTATACTTGAATCTAGTATATTCTTTAATCCCAGAATTAAGTTCCCTTGATCAAATCATCAAGCGGGAAGCCAGTTTTTCCTCTTGGCATAAAAGATAAATTCTTATTAAAGCATATAGGCTCATACTGTCTAATAAATTATATCAATCAATCAGTTTAACTCGTAAATCCATCATACAAGTAAAAAGTCAGTTATGGACTTGGATACCTTAGAATACCCTCTTCTCTTTAAAAGGCTCATCTAGAATTTAACTCACCATTGCTTGATTATAGCCTAAACTTTAGTTATCATTACATAGAATAAGGGCAGTCACAGTTAGACTCCAAGGAAAAGTTTTCATAACTCGATCAACAATTACAGTTCCATAAAGTATTATTTCCTCCGCCTTAAAGCTTGGCTTTTTTTCTATTTCCATCTAAACTCCATGAATCAGGTGAACCATATGTTCAGCCTAGGTTAAGTATTTCTTAATATTAGTACCATCTCAAACTAAGGGTTTCCAGTGTAAATCTACAGTTTGGTAACAGGATAATCCAAGCTTATTGTTTGTTTCTATCTCTTAGAACGTGGTTAATCCACAAGCTCAATGGCTTCCAAAAGTAGGTCGCTTAGGTGTATCAAATAGAGGATCTATTTTTTTTTTGAAATTGTACATAACGTTAGGAAAGTTCACGTATGGAATACTTGTTACAAGTCACGGGGTATGTTTTCCTACTTTTAAGTTTAACTTCCACTCACTTTTAGTGTATGTAGTAATTCAAACTCTTAATATAACTTATACTACCTTCATTGTAAGTGTCAACGAGAGGTATTCGTTACCATGTTTATATTAAAATTTATATTACAAAGGGGGTTAACCTTGTTTGTTCTCTTACGCCTTTATTCGCATTCATAAATTGAGCTGTCATAGAAGACATATGCTCGTATATACCATAAGGATAGTGTAGGTATATTTAACGATACTTTAGCCCTCTGAAATGTATTAATACTCCTCAACGTTTTAGGTTTACAACCTCCAAATTATATTTATATTAGTAGCATTTGGTATTGCTAATTAAGTAGTTCTCCTGACTTTAGAAAATATAGATTCAAAGTTCGTTCTCTCCCCTTTATTAATTAGGAGTCCAGCACTGTCACTATATTGATACTAGCTGAGACCCTTGGTATTTGCTCAAGTATTAAAAACCTGTGCTTATCCATGTTGGATGTTTAATTATATATTTTGAGATTCTGTTTCTCTATTGTCATATTTCAAGGTTTCGCACTATCTCTCTCGAAGTTAATAAAGGATTGTAAGGTTTTCTAGTATCGCACTGAGCGGTAGGCTCGGTGCCTGGGTATCCCATAAAATTTCAGTGTTTGCTCTTTACGTGCAGGTCTTCCTCAAACCCTTTTGACAATATATGTAGTCTTAAGTATTTTATATTAATTAATGTATTCCCTTTCATGACATCTGCTCGTCATTTAGGCAGGTCATAATTTGTAGTTACTGTGAGTTTGGGCAGTTGGTAACGCCCCTCGGCGGGTCAAGCAAAACTAGTTTACTATTCCTTACTGTACTATCTCACACCATGTATCCCAAGGCTAATTTCGGTTTAATACTCTTAATCCCATGGTACACTAATTTGGGTTCCCCACCAAATATCAACACGTTTCTTGACTTTTAAAACAATCTTGTATGCCTTATTCATCCCCTTCTGATCACCGTATATAAACTCAGCATCATCTCCTATGGAGAACGATACAACTGGTATCCCCAATCCTTACCCATACACATCATCAATATTTAAGTTTTGATCCACTCCCATATCCTGGAATATAAAATCCTTCAAGGCCTATCCCCAGGTTCTACATTCATTTATAATAGTTATTTGTTCATTTTTAGTTAAGTATTGCTTGAGTAAGATCATGCCGGGTCGAAGTACTTGGCATTATGCCTCTGGATATTCTTGACTTTCGCACAAAGGCTCAGGTGACCTCGGTCTCATAGGTAAGGGAAAAACAAATGCCGAAGTATCCTATTAGGTGAGAGGTTACCTATGTTAGGTCTCTCTAAAATTTTGATACTTACTAACACATACGAGTCTCATCGACTGATAATTATAAACACACATTCAAGCATTATGCATTTGATTTAAGTTCTAGGCTTACCGGTTTCGCGTTGAGCACTAGCCTCAGCGCCTGAAGTTCCCACTCAGTATAGGGTGTTTCTTCCTGGAACCAACTCCTTACCCTTTCCGACTCCCGGATGAGGATGGCTGTCCTGCCGGTCCTCTAGTATAGGTGTTGTTCTGTGGCGTCTGGCCTCCTCTTGTCCTCCCACCATGATAGCTGGTGTTCTCTGTGAACCTCTAGCTCCCTTGTATACTCGGCTCCCTGGATTGGAAAAGCATTCATACTCCCTGTGACCTTCCTTTCTGCAATAGCGGCACTCCACCTTCCTTCCTGAGCAATCTACGCCTGGGTGATCCTTTCCACGGCATTTACAGTAATAGTGACGTTGGGTTGGCTTATTGCCTCTAGGTGGTGCTGATCTTAGTGGCTGAGCATCAATAGCTGGGCTGGTCAGATGAGGGACCTGCTCCTTCATCTTCTGACCATGGAAATTTTTCCGCCCCTCCTCTTATCAAAGAATCTCTTCCCCTTCTTGTAGTAACCGCCAGAGGTTGCTCCACCATCATCTCCTTCAGTACTTTTTCTCTTCTTTCTTCCTGCGCCTCTTCCCTTAAACTTTAGAGTCTTCACAGTGTCGGAGTAGTCGACCCCTGGTATGTAGTCCAACAACTGGTGAACCGTGCGTAGTACTAGTCAACTGTTTGACTCCCTTGGATTAAGGTCTCGATATCCTGCCTTTTTCTCTGCTTTAGGTGTTCGGGGTAGTACTTCTCCCGCAACACTTCTACAAACGCTGTCCATCCAAAGTCCGGTGTAGCTCTACGGTGGCCCTCCACAGACCGCCAGCCAAATGTCAGCTGCGTCCTTCAGGTTGTACGCGGCGATGTCGACTTTCTGGTCTTCTGGAACTCTGACAGCCTTGAACGCCTTCTGGTGCTCTTCAATGAACTTTTCCAGTGCGGCGAGGTCCGGTTCCCCTGAATAAGTCGGTACTCTCGTGTCTGCAACGCTTTTCAACCAGTTGGTTTCCCTGGGCTGCGGTGGGTGGGGTATGGCTCCCGTTTTGAGCTCCTAGTTGCTGCGCGAAGTCTGCCATGGCCGCTGCTAGGCTTGGTACTGCTGGAACATCGCCGGTATCTCGCCACCGCGACCACTGCTGCCTCCAAGTGATCTTCCTCTTGTCGACATCCTTAATATAGTATATTATTTCTACTCGGTTGCTACAACCCGTTTCACATACACAGTCACAATCATGCAAGAAAGTTAGGTACTAACAATAAAGATATTCCTAGAATTTTTCTAGGTCACGAATTCTCACATACGTTTCCCCGTATTCCCAAATATCCTATGCTCATATTCTTGACTCAGTATCTTTCATCAGAGCGGTACTCCGCTCTGATACCACTTTTTGTAACACCCCTAATCCTAAACCTGTAATAACGTCGCATGTCGTAGCATAATGAATAACAAATCGCAGCGGAAAAATAAAACAATCTACCTTGGTGTTACACGCCGTTACTCACCCTTGTGAGTAAAAGACATCCTTACACTTTCCAACAACCCTAACTCCTCACTCTGTGATGAACAGATACTGAGCACTCTAATTATTACAAACCAAAACCAACTACATGAGCCACTAACTGAATACAACAACCTCCTTAATACAATACAAAAATAAACCAGAAGGTTTGTTGAAAACACATCAGCTACCCTCGTGTCCCGCACTCGGGCTTGAGTTTCTTCAATAACCTGGAATGTTTGGCCCATTGAAGGGCTCAGCAATCGAAACGCTGGTATGCTAAATGTAGTCTCAAATCATCAAGATTCCTTAAGTCGTTTTAGCCATCTTGATATTAGATTCTTTACATGTAATACCGTTTACAATAACAACAGTAATAACGGTAAACATTAAACAACCACACATCAACTCACCTGTAAACAACAATGTACAATAGTACACAACACCAGTAACCACCAAACAATAATACATAGCAATAACCAATAACTCACATCAATAACAACAACCAATAATCACACATCATAATCATCCAACATATACACGTATTAAACTGTACTTGTTAGTTGGCCACCTGGCCCTTATCCTTTAAACCAATCACTTAACCTTTTCAATTAAATTCCACCTCAGGCGTCATGATAAGACAACCCTTAATAACTATTAATGGACGATAGTCCCCTGGGTTCCAATGGAACCGTTAACTAGCTGACCTTATGGCCCTGGATAATTATAAGACCGATCCAGTCGAACCTGTGCACCAACGGCAGTGCCTTCCGCCATCCCAATGTGGCTGATGGATTCCCTTGAGTTCTCCCCATTGAAGTCTCTCGTAGTGATCACAATACGCAACCAGAAAGTCGAAACAGTCTGAATTCCTCTCTTTATAAGTTAGCCCTTTAGTCAGTGGTACAATAACCAATACTTGAATTTAAGACTATAACAGTTGACCATTGTTAGGTTCAATAATACCAAAAGGTCAGTTAGTCTTTTTCCCAGTTCAGATTTATAAACTTCCAGTCATAAGACGTTCGCGTATAAATAGAACGCACAGTGTTGAGCAAAACAATATACAATATCATATACATAAAATCACAGATATCGCTCTTAAACAATTAACACATAATGTTTGGACCTTAGGATAATCCTTAGGACATTTAGACCACACAATTAACATACTGTTCACCGTGATAGCAGCTAGCTTGACAATTCACGCTTTAACAGTCCTTCCCGTACGTTGTTATATTTACAAGCAATACCGGGTAATATTAATATAACTATTCACTAATTATTACAGTACTTTAAATGTAGCATTTATACTCGTTGTATAATAACTCTGTATGTTCTTTTTTTTCCTCCTGTTTTTTAACAGTGGATCTAGATAGTTTCATTAGTTCATTATTTTATGTGATCTCCACATGTGATAATGAATTTCCAATTTAAGATATATCTTTATCTCATCAATTATATATCCATAATTATTTCTCTTATTCCATATACCAATATAATTTGGTTATCTTTATTATAACCACAATTATTTCATAAACTTTATACCATACTCCATAATATACCATTTGGTTATTTTTATTATAACCATCTTTATTTTATAAACTTTGTATTATTCTCCAAGATATACTATAATACATTACATAACCTAGTTTTAATTGCTTTCTTTTATTAACTACAGAACAACCTTATAAATTCGGTATTATATTTTTATACTCAACAACTTTTATAATTTACCAAATAACCATATATCTTTTATAATTCATTAATGATATTAAATTTTATAATTACCAAATGTCCACATTCATTCTTGGTAATTATAATTAAACACACTAACCTTTATGAATTACTAATTAACCCCTTAATCATTTCGGTAATTATTAAATGAATATTCTAATCTTTATAAGTTACCAAATGACCACATATATATTCGGTCTTAATAAATTGCTTTCCTTTATTTACAATTTAACCCCAAAACTTTAATATAAGTTACATATTAACTTATAAACTATAGTTTAATATTTATTTTCTTAAAATACCGAAGTAACCCATATATTTTCCTAAATTACATTTCCGCCCCTAAATCAATTAGGTTTTATATAAACTTTCCCATAATTACATTTAGCCCTTAAAACTTTATATAAGTTACATATTAACTTATAAATTATAGTTTTAATATTTAATTTCTTTGAATACCGAAATGGTCCTTACAATTTTGCAAATTATGCTTTTGCCCCTAATTAAATTCAGTTTAACACTTATACTTTCATAAATACATATCCACCCTTAAACTTTTATAAACTTAATATTTTATGTCATAAATCATTTTAACCCAAAGTTTTTGGTCAACACTTTGACCAAGACTTAATTTCTTAATTAATACTTAATACACCCATAAATTCATATGTAATCTCGGTTATAACTCTAATCTTTCCAATAATTATAAATAGTCCCAAAACTTTATAAAATGTTATTTTAACACTTAACCACTTATTTAAATTCACCAAAATTCATAATATTAAATCCTACCTTATATTATAACATAAATATACCAAATCACTCCTTTAATTTTGCTTTTAAATTTTGTCCACCAAACTTTACAAAATTTACACTTTAACCACATAACTTATTTAACTAGCCATTTAATACTTATAGCTATTTTTAATACTCCCAAAATTTATATAATAAGTTAATATACTTATATATTTCGAAAATCACCAAATAAACCATGTTATTCTCGTTTTGATTTTATTTTATTAATAGCTTTAAAGCTTGATTTACCTTATAATAAATTCATATAAATGTATATAAGCCATAAAAAAAATTATGCTAATGACTTAGAATGATTATAATCTCAAATAGAACAAATAACCCTTAGATAATTCGGTTTATATATATATGCATCTTAATTAATTTTTGTGACACATATTTATACCTTAAGGTAATAATCTTACCTTATATGTTATAAATTATTTTCTTGACAATATAACCTATGATTTTCGGCCTTACTTTATTTAAAGGTTATACATAATTTTTATACCAAAGTTTGAAGCTTAAATCAAGCTTAAACTTAATAAACCTTAATTATATATACTTACTCCTTAAATCAAGACAATTCTTGTACTTGATTTCTCCTTGAATTCCATTCCAGCTCTCCAATGCTATTTTGATGAAGAGAATTCGGCCTCCTTCTATATATTTAGGAGATCCATTTGTTAGACTTCTAACAAAAATTATAAATAAGATTTGGAATAGTTTTACAAGAGTTTACCTTAGGAATTTTTCAAGGAATTTTCGGTAGACCTTGAGATGATTGTAATCTAGATTTCCTTCATGAAATGATGAAGAGAACTTGGTTTAGAAGCTTGAATTTTTGGAAATGACATTAAGCATTTTGCTAGGATTTTCAACATGGAAAATACCTTAACTTGATCTTGGTGTTCCTTGTGTTGTTGTTGAATCTAGGAACCTCCTTGAGCATCTAACCTTGGCGAAAATTAAGAGAGTTGATAGGATGATTCTTGCTTCAAGACTTAGGAGATTTAATTAGGAAATTTCATAGAAATGGTGTTAGAGCTTAGAACACCATTGATGGAGCTTTGAAGCTCTAAGGAGTAAACTAGCAAATGAAGAAAGAAAAGAGAGGAAAGACTGCTTACCAATTCGGTGGACGAATGGCAAGGAAAGAATGAAGCTCACGTTTGGTGCTTAAGAGAATAAAGGAAATTCTCATTTGACACAATAATGTCAAATTGGTCAAACTTTTCTTTGTTTATTAATTTGATTGTTTGGCTCCATAAAATTGTCTATGGTGGACTAGAATTACGGCTGATGATAAGAGAATATGAGACATTGATTGTCAATTAACACAAGATGACAAGAGCTAAGTTAGGTATGTGTTTTCTTTTGAATTTTCTAAGCTAATCACCATGTTATTATTGTCTTGTACTCTTGTAGTCTTACGGTAATGTATATATGAGTGGGCAACTGATTTCTTGTTAATTAATGACACAAGACCATGGCTAGTTTAGTTGATGTCTTAGTTTAATTATTGTACAGCAACTAGACTTCTTTTCCATGCTTGGTTTCGGTAATTATAGGCTAGAGAAGACACTTGTTTCTTTGTTTATATTTTAACATAGAGATGTTGTAACACCCCTACTCTATTCGGCTCCTAATCATCTTACTTAACAATATAATCACAGCGGTAATCTCAACATTGACTACTGGTCACCGTTCTTGCTCGCCCATACGAGTAATAACGTGCTTCCTGATAAGCTCTTAAATACGAAACATTTTCTCGCAGTGACAACAAGAGATAGATCTAAACTCAACTCCCAAAACCAATATAAAATACATTCACAGTGAGCTTTCTACGTATCCAAAACCTATACATGTTGGTTCGTATTTAAATATACAGTGTTTTAAATAACTGTAATCAAACTACCCAGCGCGTCACTCTCTTTGCCGACACCGGAAGTTGCATACCTGAAAAAATGGTAGTTTGTGGTATGGAATCAGCCCCTGCTGAGTATGTTATTACCTAACTGTCATGCACCCTTGGACCACTCAGTTATTTGGTCGAGAGTATGCAATTCGTTTCCATACAAATAGTTCAATGTTGAAACTGTAAAGCAACAATATATATTGCAGTAATCTCAAATAACAAACAAGCCCCCCGCTTCACACATCGCATCGTAATAAACCACTGAAAGCGTTTACAGCGCTTATATGAGTACAGAGACTCCATTCCCACAAACACTTAATAATTCATAATTGAGTTCAGCCACTCACTCGACCAGACGTCCAACCACATCCACACATGAGTACGGAGACTCGACACAACCAGTTCACAACACACAATATGAGCATAATGGCTCTTCAAAACAAATCCACCAACATACACACATAACCACAAAGCACAACCAATGAACAACAAGGCGAAGTAACGAGAATTATAAACGAGTATGAACTCTGGTCTTGGCATGCAAGCCCAAATAATGTTCGCCTAACGTACGAGTTAATATAGTCGTTCGTAATTGTTCAGTCATGTCTAATGACTACGTCTCGTTAGAACGACGTGTCTCTAAGTTACCCATCTCTTATGGCGGGTCACCCGGCAATAGCCACTCCAGCGGTAGAGTCACCGTCCTACAACAATCTGTAGTTCGTTGGAAATTTTATCCAGATACTTACGGCTACCACACGGTGTCCTAGTATCGTTAATGGATCACAGTTCACAGCAAGAGCCACATCCTTGATAAACTTATCTATACCATCGCATCGCTTTACTGTTCTTTTTTTTTTCTAACACAGCAGACCAAGGTCGTAGTCCAATCATGAGTATGTCGACTCGGGATCCAGTGCTAGATACGAGAGCGGCGTTAAAGAGGCCAATGCTCCGTATATAAGTCTCAGATATTTTATATATCTTATTATCCTAATGCTACAACGTTTTACTTACGTTCCTTATATTACACATATAAGATAGCATCATTGCCGCTAGTTCGTTTTATAATATGTTCATATATACGAACGGTACTGTTATCGCACAATAGTAATAATAAAGCAGCATTAATACACAACTCAAGCATATTAATTCACACAAGCAGACATTCAATCTTATCACAGATTTTCACACAATGTCTGAACTGAGGAAATCCTCAGAGACAATCAAGCCACATAAATAACATACCGTTCACACTGCTGAGTATTACGGTGGAGTATGAATCAGCTAAAGTCTCTGGAGATCCTCGAGACGCCTCTAACATCTATCAACATGCATCACACTATGCATCAGCATCTCATATTACAATACACTACGGCACCACGTACCGTTATTAATCTACCCCGGTTTATTCCCCGCTGTTAACTAATAACGTTTGTCGGGTTTTCGGTTTAACTCGGGATTAGGAAAGACGCTATATCACATGCGTGGTTACGTCGAGTATATTACTTTATAGTTGAACTTTTGTTATCGCATGTAACCTAATGTATGTTTGTACATCATATAGTTTTTTCTATATTGCATGTATGATTCTTGTCATACACCATACATCTCACCTTAGTATTTATTTTTCTAAGGTTGTTTCTCTCTCCTTTTTTTTCTTTTTCCCCAAATTCAATGTGATAACAATACTTCGCATTATCAATCCTTATTATCACATGTACAGTCCTAACATTACATATCCAACGTTTGTAATTCTTTTCCCTTTATCATATGTCATTTTAATTATGAAAATATATGGTCATTAAACCATATTTTATTTTCCACCGCAACACATATTTATTTATGTGTATGTATTTATGAAACCATTTCCTATATGGTAAGTCTTATAATATATATTCATTCTTTTTTAATGAATACCTCTATATTATAAATGTTATAATTCTTATAACATTAAACCATATTATAAATTTCATTCAAAAATATTATATTTCCGAACAGCACCTATGTTCCTTAATTATTTACAAAATCCACCACATAATTTATACTATGTTATATTATAGTTATATCATATATTTTGACAACTATGTCATTAAAACAATTATAACCTGTAGTTATATATATTGTTAATAAATACCAAACAACACTTAAAACTCTCGTATTAATTAATTCCCACCAAACTTCCATAATATACCATCAACCCCAAATTATATTTCCTTGTTACACTTATAGTATATACCTTATATTATAATCCTTATTCCTTAATATAATTATAACCCATGGTTATATTTTCTCAAGATAACCGAGCAGACCCCATGGTCTACTTAAATTATTTTTCCACCACTTAACTTTCTATATTCCCCAATTTCCCCTCTTTATAACATATAGTTTCCTAATTCCTTAAACCCATATATTATACATAGTCCTCATAAAACCTTGTATTATACATATGTTCTCTAAATCTCGATTTTACCACATATGTTACCCATTTGTAACAATATTATGAAATACCTTATATTATTATATTTAATTCATATTAACTCCAAATTTAACCAAATCAATTCCTAAAAATTCCTAATAACCTAAGGTTTGTACTAAACTCCTTTTAGTACCCCCAAGTTTTTGGAAATCACAATACCACCCCAAGTCTTATAATCTTTTACAATTTAATAAGTATCTTATTATAAGGTAGTATTTTAACTTCTTAAATTTTCCAAACTTGGTCAAAGTCTCCTATATAGTCAACTTTGACTTCTAATACCAATGGGAACCAATTTTCGGTAATCACTAATAATAACCTATACTTTTCTATTTTTACAATTTTGACCCAAAGCTTTATAAAATGTTATCATTTTTATTAAATTCATTTAAAAATCCTAAATTGCTCTAAATCAAGCCCACGACTTTCTAATTTCCTAGTAATTACAAATTGGCCCCAATTTTTTATTATAAGCATAAATATAACTAAATAAGCTTATAAACTTAAATTAAAATGGCCTAATGACATGGCCTTATTACACAACCTTGAACTTGCAAAATAATTACAACAATAATGTCTCAAATTATAGCATATATATTCGGCCTCACTTAGTTTAATTATTTTCCACATAATGTCATAATTTGACCATTATGTTAATTAAATCTCTTAAATGACTAGCTTAATTTATCTTAGCCATTTTTTTCCATTTTTAGGTCAATATGACCTATATGTGTAACTTCACTCTCGGCCATATATATATATATATGCTTAAAAATTATAAAAATCATAGGTTTAAGGTGTTTATACCTTGATTATTCCTTGTATGGGCTCGGTACTTGTAGGAAAATTCACCACTTGATTTAACATGTTATTACACAAACAAGATATGGCTACACTCCAAGCTTGAGCTTAACCATAAGGAATAATTAATGTAAGATTTAAGGCAAAAAACACCTTAAAAATGCAAGGGAACTTCTAGGTATTTTCGACCTGAACCAAACACACCACAAGGTGTTAGATCCACCATATTGACATAGGAAATAATTAGATCTCGAAATACTACCTTGTTATTAGGTTTTACCTTGGAATAATGCCTTAAAAGAGAGTATTTCTCTTGGATCTCGGCCACCCTTGCTCCAAATGGCTAACCAACAGATTCCACATGAAAAGGAGAAGAAGATGAGGCTATGGCCAAAGTTTCACAGCCAAACTCGAAGGGAATCAAAAGTTATGAGCTTAAAGCACATTTTTACCTTAAAATGTAGATTTGAACACCTTGGTCCCTCTACTGGTCTCAACCGAGTTGAGCTCTTGTTCTAACCTTAGAACACTGAGAATAAGCCATAGGAATTGATGAGCCACGAAATTTAGGTGTTGGTAGTGAAGAGATGAAGAAAAAGGGCTAAAAATGACATTAAAACACTTACCTTAAGGACTTAAGAGCTAGGTTTGCCTTCCATGTTCAAGAGCAGCTTTGAGAGCTTGAGAGGAAGGGAGAGCTCGGTTGACAGGGCTGGAATCGGACAAGGAGGAAGGAAGGAATGGGTAAGTTTTGAAATAATTGAAAAAGTAACTTAATTTTCAAAAGTAATTGGTATTGGTATAGTTTGTCCCATAATGATTGTAGGCTGTCTCCTCCCTCTGCCAGCCGATTTACAAGGGGTTAAATGGGTCATTTAATTGACCATTGACCATACTTGGTCAATATTGACTCATGCGGGCCCCACTTTAGGGTTTTATTAATATTTTAATATTAATTGTAAAAATTCGTAAATTTCTGGAATTAAATTCCTATATAATACAATATGATAATATCATATTTAAGGATAATTATGATTTTTAAAGCCCATTAAAATCAATTTTAAAAGGCAATCTCACGAAAACGTGCTTTAAGGAGTTTTAGCGCACATTTTTGTGTCACAGGGTGTTCCTGAGCTTAGTTCTCCTTGAGAATGGTTTTATTGTGTTCCTTGCTTCATTATAATACTTAGGAATCCACTTTGGATCCTATTTGAGTCATACAATCTTTATGGTGTCTTAAAGCACATTTTGGCTTTACCGATCTTAAGGCGTGTTTTGCCTTGTTGAGATCTTTTAGATTGTTCCCCAATAGTAATTAGATGTTTATTAATCATTTTAGATCATTAATAGATCATTTAATTATATTTTAAAAGGTTAGGGGTATTTCAGTCTACCCCCCTTAAAAAGGCTTCGTCCCGAAGTCCTTACCCTCTACAGTTCACCTAAGGAATCAAGTTCCACTAAGTAACCAACAGTCCATTGCTAGGGAGTAACTCCCACTAGGTTCAGACCTAGTCTATACATACAGCATATATCAAGTATTCAAACTCATGGTATAGCTCATTCGTTTCATAGCACTAAACAAGGTGCACATCCAATTCATCCACAAAAGTACTCAGCGGTACTATTTATATATCCAACCAGGTGCAAAACTCATAGTAACAGCACTAGACAAGGTGCAAAACTCATAGTACACAGCACTAGACAAGGTGCAAAACTCATAAAGTACTCAAAGGTGTTTTGTAAGGGATACCTCCACGCATCCCTATCTACATGTTAGTATCTCGCGAGGATACCCACACATCATTCCACATGTATGCGTGCACATATATTAACGTTGACAACTCACAGGGAAGCAGTCTTAAAGACCAGGACTTGACGATCCCCAACCCAACCAACGTCTACTACCCGCGGACTCACCGTTTGATCATAACGAAGGGCACTGCGGTCCACGGCTCCTCGGCAGTCACCTTATTTCCTTAGTCACCCACAACACCCGGTCTAACGACAAAGGACTCTGCGGTCCACGGCTCTATGGGTGATGTCACTCGCCACACCCGTCTAATGACGAGAAGGACTCCACGGTCCACGGCTCTTCGAGTGACGCCTAAATTCTAATTTCCATTCATATCTGTGTCCACTTGTAGGAAGTTTCGAGAATCATTCAACCCACGTGGTCAGCGTCAGTGTTGAACTATCTCTCACCTCAATTTGTGTTCGGTGTGTGGTGTTCGGTTTCCCTGCTATCGACCAGATCAAGTTCAACTTCCCACGTCAAATTCAATCAATCAATTGTTTATTCACTTCTAATCTCGTGTCCTCTTGATATTTACCACCTCGTATCACATAGATACACAAGTCAACTAGTGTAATTAACCTAATCACCGGCATACAGATTATGTATTCTAGCCAAGTACCAAGTTCACTCGACTTTATAATTATTCATACAATTCCTAGAGGTTTCACCTCCACTAGGTTATACATCGGTCTCATGCCGACTCACTCATCGCATTCCAATAATCGGTTTCATACCGAGTCACAAATCATATAGTATGGAGCTTTCTACTCCTTCTGTTGCCATCTCCCACCGACGTTACCAGATAACCTACTTGAACTCTCAACCGGAGATAACAAGTTAGGCGTTTATGTGTTTAGTGTTTGCAACGTTTGCATAAATAATCGGAATTAGGATAAGAACACTCTATCTGTTCTCCCTTTCCTATTCGCCCTAACTAATGCGAACTAAAATTATTTATGTTCATACACATAATACATCACAATATTACCTCAAGTAACATAACATAATCGTAACACTTGTACTCTACGTACAATAATAGTGTTTGCTGCATGTCTACCATGCGCTACGTACTCCTACGTACGGTATATTTTAATCGCTCTACCCCCCTTAAAAATGATTACGCCCACGTAATCTACGAATATATCATCGTGAAGTAATAAGTTCAAGATGTTCCATTCCAGTGGGATTATTCGTGCACTAAATGTTACATATTTCATTACCCCTTTTTCCATAGGGTCGGGCTTTAGCCCCTCAGGTTATACCGCCTACCTCGCTTAGGTGTATGTATATTCATATACGTTTGATCGGAAGATGTAAACACAGCATTTGTGTTCCTCAAGCCTGCTAGGTATGTCAAACCTAAGCAATATGGGCCCACTCGCTCCGCAACAGTCTGCCCAACTACTATATGGTTAGTTTACCCCTTTTAGGTAGTAGTTTCATGTCCGTTCCAAGTCCATGTGATGGTGTTTCTACACAGTCTTCCATAATTATGGGAATGGTGTAATTTATTCGGCTGCGTGGTATCGTTAGTCACACACACTTATTTTTCAACTAGCCATTTTATTCAGCTCTGTCCTGAATTCTATACATGCTCATGGTATATTCCCATGAGTTCATGTCACCCTACCGAACTAACCTTCAGTAAAGGGTTGTCGAGCTATGCTCTAGCACCTAGTGCTTGCAGTAGTTATCTCTAAAATGTCAAGACGAGTCTGATATGCGCAACCAACTGGCGCCTCATGACTCTAAGTTATTTCCCTCTGGAATGAGTTCGTTCTTGGGGTACCTTGTAGGTCCGCTTTTGCTAGTGTAAACTCGTATCCCTCGTGTGTTGGTACTTTAGTATTTAACAGTTATTATAATGGTCGCTTGTTGCGCACCATGTACCAGTCGATTGGACGGTTATCCGCCGTTGCGGTTTGCATGGAGTATCTAATCTCCAGCTTAGAGTATCTCTTGTAATGCTCGCTTTTGCCCTTCGTCTGTTGTAAACATATAATACGACTGTGGGTTTTAGCTTGGTATTCATTTTCTGTTCAACCTAATTGGTACTAACATACTAACGTTTATGACTTGAGCATGTGGTTATTATTATTTAATGCGACATCATCGCGGCGCCCTCAGCGCGTGGTATAATTCTCTCTGTGCCCCCTTTTTGGGTAGCATCTATTATCACAAAGGTTTCTCTAAGATAACTTCCTTAATACCACAATTCCTTTTCATTCATGGGTTCAATTTGCCATTACCATTCAATTGGCCTTAGTTTCCTCGTTTACTAAAATCCCCAAAACTTATGTTTAACTCCTCCACTGTGGAGTTGCGACCTTATGTCACTTTATTATCAAGCTATCCTTGATTTTCTAACCTTGCTAGTTTGACTGAGATCTCTCTCGTCATTACATGGTTTACCTAGTCAGGGTTCATTCGCTGACTTAGACACAGAGTTGATTACCTCTTGGGTCCTACACCACTCGTTTACATGCATGGGGTACCATACTGATACATTACTACTTACCCAACTAACTTCATATAGTTTGTCAGGCCCACAAGCTCCTAGGAGTGCGGTCGTCCCATGTCCGTTTAGTGCACTCGTAGCGTTCGTACCCGGTGATTATCGTACTCTTAGTCTTGGTAACTTATGTTTGAGTAGCTATGCTGCCAATTCTTAACCTTTAATGTCAGAATGGCCCTAATATTAGTTCTATTGGTTTCTTTTATTAATGTATATTTCCTTTACTTTCTCTAAGATAGGTGTTTGCGACTTATCGCCCTAATTCTGGTTTCCACATGTTCGTCATCTGGTATTTGTGAGTGGGATCAGTAACTACCTGTTATCTCTCCCGTTCACTCCTAGGCTGTTAACGCCTTCAGACATGAGTTTTCAGTATGCGGATTCCACCCAATCTATTGGGTTACACCATATGGTGTTTCCGGACTCCATGATAAAGGTTGACACCTCGGGTTTCCCCTGTCTTATGGTAGTCCCGTTAGTCTGATATTAATCAGTACTTGTGATTCATCACCCTTTTTCCCCTAGTTTTGGGTCACTTTGGTGGTACTAAGGTATCCCTCCGTAGGCCTATGCCATACGATATTCAGCCTCAATACTGATTCTGATAGTTAAATGATTGTTAGTCTTGTTATTTAATTTATTCCTAGTTGGTTTTAATACTTTCTCCTGAGGTTACAATTGGGTGCCCACAACTTAGTGGTTTCCGCTAATCATTCCTCTTCATTGTGTGGTCCTTACTCTTATTCAACTCATATTTCCTCCATCCTCTTTGAGGTAACGGTATCTTCCGTCATCAGGCAATTTTCACTTTTTAGTTTATATCCACTGCCCTCCATACGGGAGTCTAGCAGCATAATGGATCACGACACCTCCGGCGTGTGTGGTGCGGGCATTACATCGGCCCCTTTTTATTGCACATTCACATCTGCCTATTATTATTATTTTTTAAAAGGTCCTGCCTCATATAGCTCACTTCTTGCCCTCTGGCAATGTTCAATCGTAGTGGTTTAAACCACGAGTGTCACGCACTCTCTAAATATGGTTATGCTGGTCCTGAAGACCCGTCACTCCCCACCGTAGTGGTTGACGTTTAATGTCCATACCGCCAGCACTGGGGTTAGACTTGTAGGCACTAACTATTGTTATTCTCATTCTCCCCCTTTAATATTCTACTAAATGGTGTATTTTTTTTTTGTTTAATGGTCAGACCGGCTAGGTCTTCTCGAGGTTCTATCGACCTCAAACCCAAGGGTTTCGTACCCCTGCCCTTAAGAAGGTTGTGTCCTGCTTTATTACATTACGGACTTACATAAGATTTAGTGTTTTATTGGTAATCGCCTGGACCACCACGTCCTTTAGGGTTAGTTTACTGTCGCTGCACTTGCTGTAGCAAGTGCGCAAGGTAGGTTGAAATTTAGTACTTTGGTTAGTGTGGCACTTGCAGTGTGCGCCATGCAGCCTGCGCCACCGGTACGGTGTGTTCAGTGCAGTGCTATTCCCTAGTCGGGTTCCTGTTCAAGTCAAAAGTTCTTATTCAAATTTATATAGTCTCACTCCCGCACTCGTTCCCACAAGCTTGTCATGGTAATAAAGTCTTACTTCCTCACGAGGCGTTGCATGATAGCAATTTGACGAGTTCTTGTTCCTACAGTTCTCAAGATTTCTCCTCATGCACGTCGGGCCATCTTGAACCTTCAGTGTTGCATGGTTTAGAGTTACTCGCTTCGGGTGAGACTTCAAAAAGGTAATTCCCTCCATCTATTACATATCTTTAAACTAATCATTACTCGTCGTTTCCACTTCCTTTTCCCCCAAGCGCACTGACCAGTGTTTTCTTGGATATAGGACAGGGTTGCTTTGCTCATAGCAAGTTAGCCCCATTAGTCCTACAGGAAATTTTCTCCTCAAACTCGGTCCATTATTTATCACATCCTCGTATGGTAGACATTATGTCATTACCAGGACCCCCGGTCCTAAGCATTACATCAAAACACAAAGTCTTATTTTCTACATTTAACATAATCTTCTTAGCATCCACATCGGGTCTTTCCGATCAGGAGAGTTATCTCCGTGGTGTTTCTCATTTCATTGCCTCACTAGATAGTACTCGGGATACGGGCTGCGGCGGTGGGGTACCATTGCAAATTTTCCGGGATGCTCTCCCATCAAGTGCGAGTGGTTCCTACCATCTTCGCGTTACTTGGGGTTGCTGGACCTTCACCACCTTCCGCTGCTCCGTGTTCTTCCTTAGTACTGTTACCCTGACCTCTCTTTGACATAAGTCAAGAGGACGGGTTAGACCTTTACTTGGTCTAATACCGTAGTTTCGGTCATTTATTATTGAAGTGCCTCCACGGTTATGGTGTGCAAGTTTTAAGCATTGCATCAACCCCGCAAGGTCACGTATCCTCACAACGTTTCCCGTATTCCCAAAACCTATGCTCACTGTATAAATCCTACTATCTCTTGTCATCAGAGCGGTACTCCGCTCTGATACCACTTTTGTAACACCCCTACTCTATTCGGCTCCTAATCATCTTACTTAACAATATAATCGCAGCGGTAATCTCAACAATTGACTACTGGTCACCGTTCTTGCTCGCCCATACGAGTAATAACGTGCTTCCTGATAAGCTCTTAAATACGAAACATTTTCTCGCAGTGACAACAAGAGATAGATCTAAACTCCCAAAACCAATATAAAATACAATCACAGTGAGCTTTCTACGTATCCAAAACCTATACATGTTTCTAGGTTCGTATTAAAATGCAACAGTGCATGTTTAAATAACTGTAATCAAACTACCCAGCGCGTCACTCTCTTTGCCGACACCGGAAGTTGCATACCTGCAAAAATGGTAGTTTGTGGTATGGAATCAGCCCCTGCTGAGTATGTTATTACCTGACTGTCATGCACCCTCGGACCACTCAGTATTTGGTCGAGAGTATGCAATTCGTTTCCATACAAATAGTTCAATGTTGAAACTGTAAAGCAACAATATATATTGCAGTAACCTCAAATAACAAACAAGCCCCCGGCTTCACACATCGCATCGTAATAAACCACTGAAAGCGTTTACAGCGCTTATATGAGTACAGAGACTCCATTCCAACAAACACTTAATAATTCATAATTGAGTTCAGCGACTCACTCGACCAGACGTCCAACCACAATCCACATGAGTACGGTGACTCGACACAACCAGTTCACAACACCCATATGAGCACAATGGCTCGTTCAAACAAATCCACCAACATACCACACATAACCACAAAGCACAACCAATGAACAACAAGGTGAGTACGAGAATTATAAACGAGCTCGTCTTTGGCATGCAAGCCCAATAATGTTCGCCTAACGTACGAGTTAATATAGTCGTTCGTAATTGTTCAGTCATGTCTAATGACAACGTCTCGTTAGAACGACGTGTCTCTAAGTTACCCATCTCTTATGGCGGGTCACCTACGGCAATAGCCACTCCAGCGGTAGAGTCTCCCGTCCTATGAACAATCTGTAGTTCGTTGGAATTTTATCCAGATACTTACGGCTACCACACGTGTCCTAGTATCGTTAATGGATCACAGTTCACAGCAAGAGCCACATCCTTGATAAACTTATCTATACCATCGCATCGCTTTACTGTTCTTTTTTTTTTCTAACACAGCAGACCAAGGTCGTAGTCCAATCCTGAGTATGTCGACTCGGGATCCAGTGCTAGATACGAGAGCGGCGTTAAAGAGGCCAATGCTCCGTATATAAGTCTCAGATATTTTATATATCTTATATCCTAATGCTACAACGTTTTACTTACGTTCCTTATATTACACATATAAGATAGCATCATTGCCGCTAGTTCGTTTAATAATATGTTCATATATACGAACGGTACTGTTATCGCACAACAGTAATAATAAAGCACATCATTAATACACAACTCAAGCATATTAATTCACACAAGCAGACATTCAATCTTATCACAGATTTTCACACAATGTCTGAACTGAGGAAATCCTCAGAGACAATCAAGCCACATAAATAACATACCGTTCACACTGCTGAGTATTACGGTGGAGTATGAATCAGCTAAAGTCTCTGGAGATTCTCGAGACGCCTCTAACAATCTATCACATGCATCACACTATGCATCAGCATCTCATATTAACAATACACTACGGCACCACGTACCGTTATTAATCTACCCCGGTTTATTCCCCCCGCTGTTAACTAATAACGTTTGTCGGGTTTTCGGTTTAACTCGGGATTAGGAAAGACGCTATATCACATGCGTGGTTACGTCGAGTATATTAATACTTTATAGTTGAACTTTTGTTATCGCATGTAACCTAATGTATGTTTGTACATCATATAGTTTGTTTCTATATTGCATGTATGATTCTTGTCATACACCATACATCTCACCTTAGTATTTATTTTTCTAAGGTTTGTTTCTCTCTCTCTTTTTTTTTTTCTTTTTCCCCAAATTCAATGTGATAACAATACTTCGCATTATCAATCCTTATTATCACATGTACAGTCCTAACATTACATATCCAACATTTGTAATTCTTTTCCCTTTATCATATGTCATTTTAATTATGAAAATATATGGTCATTAAACCATATTATTTTCCACTGCAACACATATTTATTTATGTGTATGTATTTATGAAACCATTTCCTATATGGTAAGTCTTATAATATATATTCATTCTTTTTTAATGAATACCCACTACAAAAAAAACGCCAATTACTAACACACAAAAGTGTCAGTAACACCGCAGTTACTAAAGGGTTTTACTAACACAAAATAGAAAAGTCGGTGAAAGGTTTTCATCTATACTGACACTTTACTTTATGTCAGTGTACCCTTTTTGACACATGTGTCGGTTGTAACACTGACACTTTAGTGACACTTAATGTTGTGTCAGTGAATTGTACTACGACATATAATGGTCATCTAGTTAATCGTTACTGACACTATTTGTGTTTTAATAAAAACTTTAGTGACTCGTCCACAATTTGGTTAATACTTTTTTTTATGTCTGTAAAGGTTTCTTGACTTTCGTTATGACAACAAGTGTCAGTAAATATTACATTATATCAGAATAAACATTATATATATAAATATATAATTTTCTCCATTTTTTGAAGAAACTAAGTATTTAACCATTATATCGTTCTAAGCAAGAGCATATTCATTAAATACTTTAATACAAAGTATGCTTCAACATTTTTATTAAAATTAAACTTTTATAAAAAAGCAAGATCTGTTACAAACCATGACAATGAACGATAGTCTTGAAGCATGTTTTTATCGCTTGTACTCTAACTAGATTAAAAATATAAAAGTACTACACATTGGATATGAAATACCCCAAACTTAGATATGGTGTTTAAATGATAAACTAAGATATAAGAGGCTAAATAATGCCTGAGAACATTAAGAAACATTTCTAATCAAAGAAAATATAAGGAAACACCAAAGAGCAGTTTAAGCAAAAACGTGCTCTAAGCTTGGAGAGACATGGGAGAGTACCCAAATATTGTTCCAAGACCTTAGTAATATCCTAATGGTCATTTTAAGTCAATTACCAACGAAAACCAAGCTTGAAAACAAGTTAAAACACAAATGTGCTTTAAGGAGTCTTAAAGCACGTTTTTGAAAATTGTCTTGTAAATGAGTTTTGAATGGCTAAATGTCCATCATTACTCTTTAATTAATATGTGTACTATATAATCACATTTGAAGGTCTATATCAATGGGAAATCAAAAATTTCACAACAATGTGCCTTGTTCTTGATGAATAGTGAATTTATTAAGCTAGTTTATAACATAAGTCTATATAAGTGAGACATTTGGTCAACAAAGACTAAACTACCACTCATTCACTAAGGGGGCCGGTTTTTTAAGTGTGACTCACCACACTATCTAACTAAGTAAAGAGAAAGCAAATAAGTAAGTTGTAAAGCAAAAGTACTATTCACCTTTAAGATAAATATCACACATTTACTTACCTCTCTCCTCACTTCTTCATTCTCTCTTGTTGCCCACGATTTCTTGCTCTCTTTCTCTTCTCCATTCACGTAGAGCTCACCTCCATGAAAGCTCCATCTTCCCTTGGCCACATCTTGCTCATTTTAGCTCCAAATCCAAAACAAATACATATTCTTCTTAGTTAGCTCAAGCTCCTCCTTTCTATCTTTTCAAAATTCAAGAGCTTCATTTTGGTGCCAAGTCAAACCACCATTAGAGGAGGAAATTCAAGTTTGGAGACTCCATTGGCATCTCCATTCTCTAAGGTAAAGAAAGTGTAAGAAAATCTAGGTTTCCACCATTTTCTTCACTTGACCGAAAATATATACTCATGGGACTCCATGTTTTATGCCTTGTTCTAGCTTGTTTCTACTCTTCAAAGGAGAGGAGGTCCTTCTTGCTTCACATCCAAGTTGTCTTGAGAAACCAAGGTAAAACAATCACATTAATACCTTAAAACATATTTTTAAACCTAGGGTTTGTTCCTTAGGGTTAATGTGTATCTAGTACTCATTGGAGTCATTGGATATTGGTTAGAACATTGCAAGGAGAATCACATTGGTGACCGAGATTGAGCAAAGAAAACCTAAGGAGAAAAGCTTTTAAGCTTGTGAGAAAGCAAGGTAAATTACTTACCTTAAGGTGTTTTTGTTGTTTAAGGGAATGAGATGTGGGTATATGATGAGTTTAGTGTAGAGTTTATATTGGGGAAGGTGCTATAAAACCTAGGAAAATAATGACTATACTTGGAACTTGTGACTAATGAGCAAATGAGAAAAGAGATAGTTTAAGAATATAAAGTGTTTACATAAAATTTTCATTTTCTATTCAATGGGAGCCTTGTTTGAGTGATTATTCGCAGGTTGAAGGCATATATATGTGGAAATTCAGTGGTTAGATATTTTGTATTTTTAGGGCCTAAGTGCCAAGCATTTTAAGTTTAAGCATTATATGTGATGATGTGTGAAGTTTTAGTGTAATTGGGTGTTAAGGTGTTGTGATGAGAATTTGTGTGGTATTTGGTTGTTTGATGGAGAAAAACCATGTGTTAGGAAGTATTATATATACTAGAAACCCATGGCGAAATTTAAAGAAAGTTTAAGTGTTTAAGATATCCTAAGGGAATTTAATGACTAAGGAAGTACTAGAAGTTCTATGGTTGTCTTGATGAAAAGGGTGTAGTTAAGATGTTTTAATGACTTATGATGACTTAGGTATCACCATGGAGTATTTAGGAATCAAAAGAATATATTTTTTGGGTACTTAGGACTTAGGCAAATGTTGGAGCACATCTAGGAAGGAAATATGTGATGATGATGGAAGTTTAAACTTGTTAAGGAACTTTAAGTGAATGCTTAAAAGAGTTTAGATAGTGAGAGATGCTTGGGAGATGATGTTATAGTGGTGAGGAAAACATTTGGCATAGTGTTACTTTAGGTAGGTGAACACCACCACCTAGAACCCCAGAGGAAAACATTACAAGTGTTAGCATTATTACAGGAAAATGCATAAAATGACTAAGATGGATTTTGGTGGATGAATTAAGGTATTTTAAGGAGGGCTTAAGGTGTATTAGAGGTGCCCAATGAGGTTAAACATATGAGGATATATGAGGAGAAGTTTGAGTTGAAAAAGAAATTAGAAACAAGTTTTTGGAGCCGACCGGCTTAGGACTGGACTTGCAAGGTCGGTCGGGCTGGCTTGTTACACTACCGGAAATGTTTCTGGAATCGACCGGAGACTTGGGGGACCGGACTTACAAGTCCGGTCGGGCTTGTTTTGTGAGAGGGAAATGTTTCTGGAATGGACCGGACATGGACCGGACTTGTCAAGTCCGGTCGGCATGAATTTTGTACGGATTATAAGTCTCTGAATCGACCGGACATAGGACCGGACATGTAAGTCCGGTCGGAGTGATTTTCCAACGGTAAAAGGGGACTGTAATGGATGGACCGACTTAGGTAAGTCGTCGGTAAGTCCGGTCGGGTCCTAAAAAAAAAAAAGAAATTTTAAATTCTAAGAATGGTAAAGGGTAATGAGGTATGCCCTTGTAGGGTAGTAATGATTGGGACCCTAAGAACTTAAGGAATTAAGTTAAGATTAAGTATAAGTTTTAATGTTTAAAGTAAAGTTTGTAAGACTAAGTGATAAGACTTGAGGTTATGAATGGAAGTCCTTAGAGACTAAGTGAGTTAAGTAAGGTGCAAATAACTAATAACCTAAAAAAATGAATGAATGTTTTAGGTTTGTGAGTTGGGACCCCGAAGAAGATTAGTCAAACAACGATCGACGGTGAACGGTACAATCCTTCTTGTGACCTGCTTGCTAACGAGGTGTCCCTCGGCTTGTGTGCTATCTGTTTATTTGCTATGACTAAAACAAGATAAAGCATGCAACCGGTTATATTGTTCTCGCTGTGATTGTGTTATATTTACACTAACCCGCGAGATTTGAGATTGTTACTAACCAAGTTTAGTACTTACTGAGTTAAGAATAAGAGTTAAGGTTGATGGTTGTTGGTTAATGCCCGTTAAGGCTTAGCTAACACATGGTGTTTAAGATGTTTACTAACTGGAACTTGAGTGAGGAAACCCGGGACCGATCTCCGGTCATGCATGCTAAGTGAAAGGGGGACGGTATCTGAATCAGATCCGCCCTCCGCTTAAGGACTTGTCTTCGGACTTGTTGCCTAGGGCCGGTTGCCGGCTCAGCTACGCTGGACTCCCGTCCAGAGTAGGTGGCATTGAGATGGTGCGGTGGGATCACCTAAATCCCAGGTTCGAATTAGATACAACCAATCCCTTCCAGGAAAGGTTTGTATACTGAGATTAAGATTGAGATTGAGATTAAGATTAAGGTAAGGTAAGGAACTGAGATTAAGGAAATGAGGACTAAGGAGGGGGTTACGAACCCACTTGATGAGGGAACGCTTGAGTCGTTCATTGCTTGTGAACTATATATGTTCATCTGTGGTTATTGTTATTGCACTTCATATTATGTTTGTGTATGTAATCAATTTCCATGCTATCGACAATTAGTCGTCGTAGCCCCGTTAGCTTGGGGGCCATGAGAGGGTGTACCAGCATTCGTGCTGACCCCCTCGGGGGCTATTTTTACACTTGCAGGTAAGAGGCCCATGAGGACGCACTACGAGAGTAGGAGCGGTTAGACTTAGGAGGGGACATTTATTTTGAATTCGGGTTGCGCCTGTGCACCCGACTGTCTATATTAAATTGTTGTAAGTTTGAGATTACGTTTGAGATACTAGTACTCGGTTGGTTGTGGGATTGTGGATGTTGATGTTTTGAGCTGGATAAGTATTTTGGTTAAGTATTGTATATATTAAGCCGGTATATTCTAACGATCAGACCGTGGCAAGGTCCAGGTGTTGTTATTTCCGCTGCGACGTTTTCGATTAAGTGTTCAGATTGCGATAACCACGATAGGCTTTGGATGGGGTGTTACAAAAAGTGGTATCAGAGCGTAGTTACGCTCTGATCAAGAAATACCGGATATAAGTGACCACCGAGTTAGGATATAAGTTAAGGAGTAAGTATTGGGTTAAGGGTGTGAGAAGTTAGAGTGAGTAGAGTCAGATGACCACTAATAAGTGTGGATTGTCTTTACCGTCTACGGACGTTATAAATTTACTAACCAAAACAATGGTGAGTACGACTCTAATGTAAGTTATGTTTGTTCAGATGGCAGGACGCCCTAGAGGAGGCCGAGGTCGCGGCCGGGGTGAGGATATTCCAGGGATACCTGGAGGGCAGACGATCGCAGAGATCGTAGCTGCCGCTTTAGGGCATATGGGCTACCAGCCTGGTGTGGTGCACCACCTCCACCGCCACAACCTAGGGAACCCAACTGGGTGAAGAGTCTGTCAGATCTTCGACCCGCTCACTTCAAGGGGGAGACCGATCCCGCCAAGCTTGAGGCGTACATCTCCGAGCTGGAGACCGCCTTCGAGACCCTTGATGTCCCTGCTGGGATCAAGGTGCGCTTAGCTGCTTTCTACCTGAAGGGGGCGGCGGGCGATTGGTGGAAGCTGGTGAGGGCCGAGCATGTGGCCAACCCAGAGTTCGGCTGGGAGCAGTACACCGCCTTGCTACGGGCAAAGTACTACCCCGCCCATGTCCAGACGAAGAAGCGCTTGCAGTTAGATGCGCTTAAGCAGTCGGACAAGATGACGGTGGACGAGTATTACTCAGAGTTCACCGCCTTGCTCCGTCTTCTGCCAGGTCTAGGGTATTCTGACCAGATCTTGGTAGACCGCTTCTATGGCGGGCTTAGCCATCGACTCCGCTACGGCATGGGGCCGACGAGTTACACTACCTTGCAGGAGTGCTATCATGCCGCTGCTAAGGTTGAGATTACCGTCCAGCTGAGGGACGAGGAGAATGCAAAGCGGAAGAGTGCTGGGAAGAGCTCAGAGAGTCAAGGGCAAGGAGGGTACAAGAAAAAAGTACCAGCCTCAGGCCCAGAAGAATCAGAACCCGAAAGGGAAGGAGGAAAAGGAGAAGGCTTCGGAAGAGCCATTGAAGCTGACCTATGCTATTGCAGCTGCACCACTGCGCACTAAGGCGCCAAAGGGATCTGAGACTGAGAGGGGAGCCGGTGGTGGCTACCAGCGACGCTTCATCTGTAAATGGTGTAATAAGGACCACCCGGGCTCGACTGTAAGGGAAATAAGGTGGAGTGCAACTTCTGTGGTATCTACGGGCATCGAGCTTATGAGTGTTACCGGAACCCTGCTAGCAGAGCCTATAGGCCCGACTCCAGGGGCAAGGGCAAGACCGATCAGGGAGCTGGATTGACGGTCAGAGGAAAGTGCAGCAGCCGGCGGACAAGAACCCACGGGTGACCCAGAAGTCGGGACCCACTCTACACATGGTGGACCGGGACGATGAGCCTGAGCCCTCATCGAGGCCAGGTACCACTATAACCATTTAGTAATAAAACTACTGCTTACCGCATTAACATGCATGTTTGGTGAATAAATGAGTTAAGTAAGAATAAGATGAGATTAGAATTAAGTAAGACATAACCTACTACCACTTTAGGAAGATTCAACATGCTACCCTATACCATCTACATCTAACCCGGAGCACACCGACATCGAAACCACACTTTCCAACCGACCAATGTCAGGTTATCCGCCCAGGTATGATTTTATTAAGGGGATACCTGACACCCGAAGCGCAAATAGCCATCATCAGGAGGTGCAATCAACTAGGAATGGGACCCGGAGGTTTTTACACACCGGAGTACCCAGGGGGAGCAAAGATGAAATTAAAGATGATGAGCTTGGGCAAGGATTGGAATCCGTATGCCAAGAATTACCAAACCACAAGGGAGCAAGATGGAGTCTCACCACCGGGAATACCCGAAGAGTTCCATCCAGTTATTACACAAGTCGTGGAAATCGCTTAGCAGTTGGAGGCTGAACCGATTCCTGACATCCAACCAGACATTTGCATTGTAAACTTCTACGAAAAAGATGGGAAACTGGGACTACACCAGGATAAGGACGAGACAACGGAGTCTCTCGAAAGAGGGATACCCGTAGTGTCTTGGTCCATTGGAGATGATGCGGAGTTCTTATACGGCGAGCAGAAGCGTGCGGACCGTGCAGATAAGATAATACTTAAGTCAGGTGATGTACTAATTTTGGGAGGAGAATCAAGGATGTTATACCATGGGATTAAGAGAATCAAGCTGAATACAACACCGTCAGCAGTAATCAATGCGACGCATATGAGACCAGGAAGATTAAACCTAACCTTTAGACAATATTAGCCATGTATTTTAGAATGAGATGAGAAATGAGATGTAAGATTGAAGCACATGTTTAAACAGGATGGTCATGAATAAAATAACAGTGTTGTTCATATAAATTGTTACGAATCTTGTTATACCATCAATACTCATGGAGCTTGTGAACACAATTAGGTCATGGACTCGGTACGGAAGGTGCGCTAAGCATACTCACAGAGGCACAGGCCGACGCCAGCGGTACTATCCTCACCGGCACCTTTCCGATCAATGGGATTGAGGCATCAGTTCTCTTCGACTCAGGGGCCTCGCATACCTTGTCTCGGCATCATTTGCGGGCAGGTTGGGGCTAGACGCTGAGGAGCTACCCGCTTCACGTTACGCTCCCGTCTAAGGAGAAGGTTCGTTGCACTCGTTACTACCGAGGAGCCACCATCAGAATGAAGGGGGAAAGACTTCCCAGTCAGTTTCATTGAGTTCAGTAAGCTAGGATTTGATGTTATCTTCGGGATGAACTGGTTGGAGCGGCACAAGGGACGTATCCTCTGCGCCGAGCATAGATTGCTGCTCAGGAGTCCGTCTGGGGTAACAATATCATACCGCCAGAGGCCCAGGGAGCCTTCGACTAAGATCATCACCGCCATGGCAATGTACAAAGAATTAAGGAAAGGAAGAAGTATACCTCTGCTATGTACAGGACATAGAGGGAGACCCTGAGTTCGACCCCGACTTACCGGTAGTGTCGGAGTTCCCCGACTTATTCCACGGGAACTGCCCGACATGCCACCCACTCGGGAGGTAGAGTTCACCATTGAGCTGCTACTGGTACCGGACCGATAGCCAAAGCACCATATCGTATGGCTCCGGCAGAAATGACTGAGTTAAAAGAACAACTGAAGATTTGTTGGATAAAGGATTCGTAAGACCAAGTGTGTCACCATGGGGAGCGCCAGTCCTCTTCGTGAAGAAGAAGGATGGTAGTCTCCGCCTCTGCATCGACTACAGAGAGCTGAATGCAGTGACAGTGAAGAATAAGTACCCACTACCCCGCATTGACGATCTTTTCGATCAGTTGAAGGGAGCATCTGTGTTTTCCAAGATTGATCTCAGATTGGGGTATCATCAGATAGCCATTAAGGAGGGAGACATTGAGAAGACGGCATTCCGGACACGATACGGCCACTACGAGTTTACAGTGATGCCGTTCGGTTTGTCGAACGCGCCAGCGAAGTTTATGGATCTGATGAACCGCTTGTTCCGGGAGCAGCTGGACAAGTCGGTGGTGGTTTTTATGATGATATTTGATATATTCAAAGTCTAAGGTTGAGCATGAGGAACATTTGTGGAGGGTGTTGGAATATTAAGGGAGAACCAGCTATATGCTAAGTTCTCCAAGTGTGAGTTTTGGCTTGACCAGGTTCTCTTCCTAGGTCATGTCATCTCAGATGCTGGGATCGCAGTGGATCCACCAGCAAGATTGATGCGTACGTACCTGGCCAAGGCCGAAGACTGTTACCGACCTCAGGAGTTTCTCGGTCTGGCAGGTTACTACAGGAGATTTGTTAGAGATTTCAGCAAGGTCGCGAAGCCGATGACCAGTCTGATGAAGAAAGATGCACCATTTCTATGGACAGTCGACTGTGAGAGATCATTTCAACGCTTGAAGGACTCACTGACCACTGCACCGGTACTGACCATTCCAGACGGTACAGAGGCTTTGAGGTTTATTGTGATGCATCCGGCAGAGGGCTGGGTTGCGTGCTATGCAACATGGCAAGGTGGTGGCATATGCCTCACGCCAGTTGAAGAAACATGAGGGAAACACCCCACACATGATTTAGAGCTGGGAGCTGTAGTCTTCGCTTTGAAGATATGCGCCACTACTTATATGGGGTTAGTGTCACGATCTACACTGATCACAAAAGTTTGAAATACATATTCACTCAAAGGAGTTAAATCTCGACAGAGGAGATGGTTAGAATTCTGAAAGACTATGACATTGACCTCCAATACAAGAAGGGAAGGCCAATGTTTGTAGCAGATGCCCTGGCCGTCGAGCCCACTCACTCCATTCGCTAGTTTCTTTCTCCAGCTTGGTTGATGAGGTGCGAGAGGCTCAGAACTGATGAGTATATGAGAGAGGTCAGACAGAGGCTGACAGAGGGTACCTTTGAGGAGTCATACGACTTCCGACTTCATGATGATGATCTGATAGACTTAGGGCCGATTATGCTACCACGAGGGACACGGATCTGAAATACCTTATACTTAGAGAATCACACTGTCTTCAGTTCCATCCATCCGGGAGCCTCTAAAATGTATAAAGACATGAAGAGATACTTCTGGTGGTCGGGATGAAGACAGATGTTACCGAGTTCGTCTTGAGGTGTCTCACTGCCAGAAAGGTGAAATTCGAGCACAGACGACCGGGCGGAATGGTACAGTCGTGCCATTTCCGGAATGGAAGTTTCCATGATCTCATGGACTTTGTAGTTGGACTTCCACCTGCTAGGGGAGGTCTCAACATGAATGGGTGGTGGGATCGCCTTACCAAAGTAGCCCGATTCATACCGATGAAGGATACTTGGAAGTGACCAAATTAGCTGAGTTATTTGAAAAAGAAATCCTGAGGCATCATGGCACACCAAAGACCATAGTGTCAGTATAGAGAACCAGATTCCTTTCGAGGTACTGGGAGCTACCAGAGAAGCGTTAGGTACAGAACTCAAACTGAGTACCGCGTTCCATCCTCAACAGATGGTCAGACTGAGCGACTATTCAGACACTCGAGGACATGCTGAGAGCATGTGCCTTAGACTTCCAGGGCAGTTGGATTGACAGATTGCATCTGATCGAGTTTTCATACAACAACAGCTATCACGCTTCGATCAAGATGGCACCTTTTCAAGCGTTGTACGGTAGACCATGTCGTACACCGCTCTGCTGGGATGAGTCGAGTGAGACGGTCATTATAGGACCAGAGTACTTAGAACAAGTTAAGGCTGAAGTTCAGCAAATCAGGGAGAACATGAAAGCTGCTCAAGATAGGCAGAAGTCGTATGCTGATGTTCGACGACGGGACCTGGAGTTCGCAGTGGGCGACCAGGTATTTCTGCGAGTATCACCGATGAAGGGTGTATTCAGGTTTGGGCAGAAGGGCAAGTTAAGCCCGAAATTTGTTGGTCCTTATGAGATTACGGAGCGGGTGGGCCCGGTTGCTTACAGGTTGAATTTACCTGCTGAGCTGGGTAAAGTGCATGATGTTTTTCATGTTTCACAGCTAAAGAAATACATGCACCACCCCTCCCATGTGTTAGAACCTGAGAGGTTGACTTTAGAACCAAATATGAGATCCGTGGAGACTCCTCAGAGAATCTTGGACAGTAAGACTAGGGACACTCGCCACAAGTCAGTGCGACTGGTGAAGGTTCTCTGGTCTAACCAGGATGTCGAAGAGGCCACGTGGGAATTAGAGGATAAGATGAGGGCGAAGTACCCTTCTTTATTTACTGACTAGATCGTCTGTATAGGGTACGGGGCGTACCCCTTTTTAAGGGGGGTAGAGCTTCCTCGCTTTTGAGTTAGGAAACGATCATGTTTGTCGTTTGTTTGGTTGTTTAAGATGTGATTTGTGTAAGTTGCTACACTTCGGTGTAAGTTTGAGTTATGTATATACTTATGTATTGTATTGAGTATGTATATGTATTGTTGAGATTGACCTTTGAGTCTTGAGATGTATGAATGTGAATATAAGATGTGGTATTAAGATTAAGAGAATGTGTACCGTGAATGGTTAAACACATGTGTGAACTTTGAGGACAAAGTTCTTTTAAGGGGGGTAGATTGAAATACCCCAAACTTAGATATGGTGTTTAAATGATAAACTAAGATATAAGGAGGCTAAATAATGCCTAGAAACATTAAGAAACATTTCTAATCAAAGAAAATATAAGGAAACACCAAAAGAGCAGTTTAAGCAAAAACGTGCTCTAAGCTTGGAGAGACATGGGAGAGTACCCAAATATTGTTCAAGACCTTAGTAATATCCTAATGGTCATTTTAAGTCAATTACCAAAGAAAACCAAGCTTGAAAACAAGTTAAAACACAAAATGTGCTTTAAGGAGTCTTAAAGCACGTTTTTGAAAAATTGTCTTGTAAATGAGTTTTGAATGGCTAAATGTCCATCATTACTCTTTAATTAATATGTGTACTATATAGTATCACATTTGGAGGTCTATATCAATGGGAAATCAAAAATTTCACAACAATGTGCCTTGTTTTGATGAATAGTGAATTTATTAAGCTAGTTTATAACATAAGTCTATATAAGTGAGACATTTGGTCAACAAAGACTAAACTACCCTCATTCACTAAAGGGGGCCGGTTTCTTTAAGTGTGACTCACCACACTTATCTAACTAAGTAAAGAGAAAGCAAATAAGTAAGTTTAAAGCAAAAGTACTATTCACCTTTAAGATAAATATCACACATTTTACCTCTCTCCTCACTTCTTCATTCTCCTTGTTGCCCACGATTTCTTGCTCTCTTTCTCTTCTCCATTCACGTAGAGCTCACCTCCATGAAAGCTCCATCTTCCTTGCCACATCTTGCTCATTTTAGCTCCAAATCCAAAACAAAATACATATTCTTCTTAGTTAGCTCAAGCTCCTCCTTTCTATCTTTTCAAAACTTCAAGAGCTTCATTTTGGTGCCAAGTCAAACCACCATTAGAGGAGGAAATTCAAGTTTGGAGACTCCATTGGCATCTCCATTCTCTTAAGGTAAAGAAAGTGTAAGAAAATCTAGGTTTCCACCATTTTCTTCACTTGACCGAAAATATATACTCATGGGACTCCATGTTTATGCCTTGTTCTAGCTTGTTTCTACTCTTCAAAGGAGAGAGGAGGTCCTTCTTGCTTCACATCCAAGTTGTCTTGAGAAACCAAGGTAAAACAATCACATTAATACCTTAAAACATATTTTTAAACCTAGGGTTTGTTCCTTAGGGTTAATGTGTTATCTAGTACTCATTGGAGTCATTGGATATTGGTTAGAACATTGGCAAGGAGAATCACATTGGTGACCGAGATTGAACAAAGAAAACCTAAGGAGAAAAGCTTTTAAGCTTGTGAGAAAACAAGGTAAATTACTTACCTTAAGGTGTTTGTTGTTTAAGGGAATGAGATGTGGGTATATGGAGTTTAGTGTAGAGTTTATATTGGGAAGGTGCTATAAAACCTAGGAGAAACAATGACTATACTTGTGAACTTGTGACTAAGGAGCAAATGAGAAAAGAGATAGTTTAAGAATATAAAGGTGAAGTACAAGAAGCATTTTATTTCAATGGGAGCCTTGTTGAGTGTATTCGCAGGTTGAAGGCATATATGTGGAAATTCAGTGGTTAAGATTATTGTATTTAAGGGCCTAAGTGCCAAGCATTTTAAGTTTAAGCATTATATGATGATGTGGTGAAGTTTTAGTGTAAATTGGGTGTTAAGTGTTGTGATGAGAATTTGTGTGGTATTGGTTGTTTGATGGAGAAAAACCATGTGTTAGGAAGTATATTACTAGAGAACCCATGGCAAAATTTAAAGGAGAGTTTAAGTGTTTAAGATATCCTAAGGGAATTTAATGACTAAGGAAGTACTAGGAATGTTCTATGGGTTGTCTTGATGAAAAAGGGTGAAGTTAATGTTTTAATGACTTATGATGACTTAGGTATCACCATGGAAGATTTAGGAATCAAAGAATGTATTTGGGTTTAGGACTTAGGCAAATGTTGGATGCACACTAGGAAGGAAATAATGTGATGATGATGGAAGTTTAACTTGTTAAGGAACTTAAGTAAATGCTTAAAAGAGTTTAGATAGTGAGAGATGCTTGGGAGATGATGTTATAGTGGTGAGGAAAACATTTGGCATAGTGGTTACTAGGTATGAACCACCACCTAGAAACCTAGAGGAAAACATTACAAGTGTTAGCATTATTACAAGGAAAATGCATAATGACTAAGATGGATTTGGTGGATGATTTAAGGTATTTAAGGAGGGCTTAAGGTGTATTTGAGGTGCCCAAATGAGGTTATAACATATAGATATATGAGGAGAAGTTTGGAGTTGAAAAAGAATTTAGAAACAAGTTTTGGAGCCGACCGGCCTTAGGACCGGACTTGCAAGGTCGGTCGGGCTCTGTTACACTACCGGAAAATGTTTCTGGAATCGACCGGACTTGGGGGACCGGACTTACAAGTCGGTCGGGCTGTTTTGTGAGAGGAAAATGTTTCTGGAATGGACCGGACATGGGACCGGACTTGTCAAGTCGGTCGGCATGAATTTTGTACGGATTATAAGTCTCTGGAATCGACCGGACATAGGACCGGACATGTAAGTCCGGTCGGAGTGAATTTTCCAACGGTAAAAGGGTACTGGAATGGACCGGACTTGGCAAGTCCGGTCGGTAAGTCGGTCGAGCCTAAAAAAAAAAAAAGAAATTTAAATTCTAAGAATGGTAATGGGTAATGAGGTATGCCCTTGGTAGGGTAGTAATGATTGGGACCCTAAGAACTTAAGGAATTAAGTTAAGATTAAGTATAAGTTTTAATGTTTAAAGTTAAGTTTGTAAGACTAAGTGATAAAGACTTGAGAGGTTATTGAATGGAAGTCCTTAGGACTAAGTGAGTTAAGTAAGGTGCAAAATAACTAAAAAAATGAATGAATGTTTTAGGTTTGTGAGTTGGGACCCGAAGAAGATTAGTCAAACAACGATCGACGGTGAACGGTACAATCCTTCTTGTGACCTGCTTGCTAACGAGGTGTCCCTCGGCTTGTGTGCTATCTGTTTATTTGCTATGACTAAAACAAGATAAAGCATGCAACCGGTTATATTGTTCTCGTTGTGATTTGTTATATTTACACTAACCCGCGAGATTTGAGATTGTTACTAACCAAGTTTAGTACTTACTGAGTTAAGAATAAGAGTTAAGTTGATGGTTGTTGGTTAATGCCCGTTAAGGCTTAGCTAACAATGGTGTTGTGAAGAGTTTACTAACTGGGAACTTGAGTGAGGAAACCCGGGACCGATCTCCGGTCATGCATGCTAAGTGAAAGGGGGACGGTATCTGAATCAGATCCGCCCTCCGCTTAAGGACTTGTCTTCGGACTTGTTGCCTAGGGCCGGTTGCCGGCTCAGCTACGCTGGACTCCCGTCCAGAGTAGGTGGCATTAAGATGGTGCGGTGGGATCACCTAAATCCCAGGTTCGAATTAATACAACCAATCCCTTCCAGGAAAGGTTTGTATACTGAGATTAAGATTGAGATTGAGATTAAGATTAAGGTAAGGTAAGGAACTGAGATTAAGGAAATGAGGACTAAGGAGGGGGTTACTAACCCACTTGATAAGGGAACGCTTGAGTCGTTCATTGCTTGTGAACTATATATGTTCATCTGTGGTTATTGTTATTGCACTTCATATTATGTTTGTGTATGTAATCAATTTCCATGCTATCGACAATTAGTCGTCGTAGCCCCGTTAGCTTGGGGGCCATGAGAGGGTGTACCAGCATTCGTGCTGACCCCCTCAGGGGCTATTTTTACACTTGCAGGTAAGAGGCCCATGAGGACGCACTACGAGAGTAGGAGCGGTTAGACTTAGGAGGGGACATTTATTTTGAATTCGGGTTGCGCCTGTGCACCCGACTGTCTATATTAAATTGTTGTAAGTTTGAGATTACGTTTGAGATACTAGTACTCGGTTGGTTGTGGGATTGTGGATGTTGATGTTTTGAGCTGGATAAGTATTTTGGTTAAGTATTGTATATATTAAGCCGGTATATTCTAACGATCAGACCGTGGCAAGGTCCAGGTGTTGTTTATTTCCGCTGCGACGTTTTCGATTAAGTGTTCAGATTGCGATAACCACGATAGGCTTTGGATGGGGTGTTACAGGATACTATCTAGCATAATCCGGAAACTAAACTAACTAATGGATGAAATCCATTTTTGAGGATTTTCCAGCCACGCTTCATCCGGTCAGTGGCTTCATCCGGTCACCCCACTAGTTCATGTCTGCAAAGAGCCTGCAATATTGTTTGCTAAAGCTTTAGCAAATATGTATAGAGTTATGTATTTGGGAGAGAATAACTAGTAAACAACAACAGCAACAGTAACATAGAATTAGCGCTAATGATGCTCCTAATTCATGGAAACCATCCTTAAGCAGCAGCAACAACAACAATTAACCGCAACAATCAAGCAACAAGCAGCCAGAACAATTATGCAACAGCAGCTACAACTTAAGTAGAAACTTATGTAACAGAATCAAAACAAGCAACAATTAAAAGCGACAATTAAGCAGTAGGAACATCAGCGGTTAAGGAAAAACAAGAGCAACAACTTAAGCAGTAGCAGCAGCAATAACTAAGAAGTAGTAGCAGCAATAACTAAGATGTAGCAGCAGCAATTAACAGCAATAACAGCAGCAACAACAGCACCAATTAAAATCAACAGCAACACCAATTAAAAGTAACAGCAGTCACAGTAACTAAGCAGTAGCAGCAGCATTTAGGAGCAACAACAGCAGCAGTTAACAACAACAGCAACAGTAGTTAACAGCAACAACAGCGGAAATTAGCAGCAACAGCAGTAATTAACAATAACAATTAACAGCAACAATGCAACGATTAACAACAGCAACCGCAACAACAATTAACAGCAATTAACAACAATCGACAACAACCGCAGCAACAATTAACAGCAACAGCAACAGCACCAGCAATTAACAACAACAATTAAAAGTAAATAACAACAGCAACAAAAACAGCAATCAACAGTAGCAACAACAACAAGAATTATTAGCACCGTAAGCAAGAATTAACAGCAACAATTAATGGCAATAATTAAACACCAGCAGCGGATACAATTAAGCACCACCACCAGCAAAAACAGCAGTGACAGCAGCAGCAAAAACAGCAGTGACAGCAGTAACAACTATCAGTTAAACAAAAAAGATAATTTCTTACCTTGGCCAATTCCTCTATTCATAGCAGCTGCTTGATTTACATTGGATGAACGATTTGTACCACAAGCAAGGTCGCTTATACCCTAACAATGAGAAAATTGAGAAAACGATTTGTACCATTCAAACTGATACAACAGAAACAAGCTTTATACTGTACAACAATAACAACTTAGTATAACAGTAATCTTACCTGTAAGTTTAGATTGTTGATGACAGCTGATAAATTAGCTTCCGGTATATGTGATCCCATTTGTGAATATATCACTCGATCTTCTTGGAAGATACATCCAAGATTTATCCATGTCTAAATAATCTGCATTTTAAATGTAACCTATTAAATCTACTAATATCTCACCTACACAACTAACCATGTTTTCATTATCTCGTACATCATATGTAATTACCATACCAATTAACTCAAAACATCTATAAATGTAATTAGTGATTAGAACTATAAGTAGAAGTAAAAAAACACACATAAAGTAACTAGTTCCAATTTCCAAAAAGTACGATATGACCCAAAACTTGTCTTTCTTGCTCAGGTTTTCAAAAGTCGAACTTGGATATTTTTTAATAAATAATAGTGCAACTCTTAACTTTAACTTATTATGATTAATAGGGCATTAGCGTCACTTGTTTGATTATAACTTGAATCAAGGAATTAAGGTGGTCTAAAAACAAAAACGACGAGACTGCTGCAACCGATGAGAGTATATTATCATTTAATAAGATTAACAATTCTCTTTTTCCAAGCTTTCTGCAATTTATACAATTAGTTATAACAAAAATAATACTCCAATCGAAGGACATGTGTTCGAAAATCCACATCAATGAAGTAGACGGATAAGAAAGTAGTATAAACCCTAATCTTAAAATTGGGGGAAAATTTAAAACCCTATATCGCATACCGATTAAATTGACGCCTTCAATTTTGTTTTTGTTTGGATCGGTAGAATGATCGGAAGCCTGAAATTTGTTCGCTGCTGCTTCTCTTATTCTCTCCTTTTGCTCGTCAAGATTAATTTCACGGTTTCCTTTCGTCTGTCTCGTTACTCGCCAAGAATGAATTGAACAAACAAGAGACTGTGGGAAGATGACTGTTTGAGTGGAAAATTACTATGGAGGAAGAGAGGAACTATGGGCTACCGCTAAGTAGTTGGGGAGGAAGAGAGGAAGTATGGGACTGGGAATCGATCGTGAATATGACTGGGGGAATTTGGTTGCGGCCACATTTGTTCGCAGGATTTTTCTAATAGGTTTTAGTGACATGCTTTAAGGATTATTAGTATAGATAAGTTATATATAATGACTTAATTTTGTAAGAGTTAGTAAAGGATTCCATATTGTAAATAAGTAATTGTGTTATGTCAATAAAGATTAGGTATATATTGACACATTAATAGAAAAAGTCAGTATAAACTATTTGAATTTTAGAGACATATAACATGTGTGAGTAAAGTATATTTTTACTGACACAAAACTATGTGTTACAAAAGTTGTGTGTCACTAATTGTACATTTTCTTGTAGTGACCTCTATATTATAAATGTTATAATTCTTATAACATTAAAACCATATTATAAATTTCATTCAAAAAAATTAATATTTCCGAACAGCACCTATGTTCCTTAATTATTTACAAAATCCACCACATAATTTATAATATGTTATATTATAGTTATATAACATATATTTTGACAACTATGTCATTAAAACAATTATAACCTGTAGTTATATATATTGTTAATAAATACCAAACAACACTTAAAACTCTCGGTATTAATTAATTCCCACCAGACTTCCATAATTTACCAATCAACCCCAAATTATATTTCCTTGTTACACTTATAGTATATACCTTATATTATAATCCTTATTCCTTAATATAATTATAACCCATGGTTATATTTTCTCAAGATAACCGAGCAGACCCCATGGTCTACTTAAATTATTTTTCCACCACTTAACTTTCTATATTCACCAATTTCCCCTCTTTATAACATATAGTTTCCTAATTCCATTAAAACCATATATTATACATATGTCCTCATAAAACCTTGTATATAATTCCAAAAATCACCAAACTATACCAAAAGGTTATAAACCTTATTCCTAACCTTATACTTTCTCTAAATCTCGATTTTACCACATATGTTACCCATTTGTAACAGTATTATGAAATACCTTATATTATACTTATTTAATTCATATTAACTCCAAATTTAACCAAATCAATTCCTAAAAATTCCTAATAACCTAAGGTTTGTACTAAACTCCTTTTAGTACCCCCAAGTTTTCGGAAATCACAATACCACCCCAAGTCTTATAAATCTTTTACAATTTAATAAGTATCTTATTATAAGGTAGTATTTTAACTTCTTAAATTTTCCAATCTTGGTCAAAGTCTCCTATATAGTCAACTTTGACTTCTAATACCAAATGGGAACCAATTTTTCGGTAATCACTAATAATAACCTATACTTTTCTATTTTTACAATTTGACCCAAAGCTTTATAAAATGTTATAATTTTTATTAAATTCATTTAAAAATCCTAAATTGCTCTAAATCAAGCCCACGGCTTTCTAATTTCCTAGTAATTACGAATTGGCCCCAATTTTTAATTATAAGCATAAATAAAACTAAATAAGCTTATAAACTTAAATTAAAATGGCCTAATGACATGGCCTTATTACAACCTTGAACTTGCAAAAAAATTACACAATAAATGACTCAAAATATAGCATATATATTCGGCCTCACCTTAGTTTAATTATTTTTCCACATAATGTCATAATTTGACCATTATGTTAATTAAATCTCTTAAATGACTAGCTTAATTTATCTTAGCCATTTTTTTCCATTTTTAGGTCAATATGACCTATATGTGTAACTTCACTCTCGGCCATATATATATATATATATGCTTAAAAATTATAAAAATCATAGGTTTAAGGTGTTTATACCTTGATTATTCCTTGTATGGGCTCGGTCACTTGTAGGAAAATTCACCACTTGATTTAGACATGTTTAATACACAGAAACAAGATATGGTTACACTCCAAGCTTGAGCTTAACCATAAGGAATAATTAATGTAAGATTTAAGGCAAAAATCACCTTAAAAATGCAAGGGAACTTCTAGGTATTTTCGACCTGAACCAAACACACCACAAGGTGTTAGATCCACCATATTGACATAGGAAATAATTAGATCTCGAAATACTACCTTGTTATTAGGTTTTACCTTGGAAAAATGCCTTAAAAGAGAGTATTTCTCTTGGATCTCGGCCACCCTTGCTCCAAATGGCTAACAAACAGATTCCACATGAAAAGGAGAAGAAGATGAGGCTATGGCCAAAGTTTCACAGCCAAACTCGAAGGGAATCAAAAGTTATGAGCTTAAAGCACATTTTTACCTTAAAATGTAGATTTGAACAACCTTGGTCCCTCTACTGGTCTCAACCGAGTTTAGCTCTTGTTCTAACCTTAGAACACTGAGAATAGCCATAGGAATTGATGAGCCACGAAATTTAGGTGTTGGTAGTGAAGAGATGAAGAAAAAGGGCTAAAAATGACATTAAAACACTTACCTTAAGGACTTAAGAGCTAGGTTTTCCTTCCAAGTTCAAGAGCAAGCTTTGAGAGCTTGAGAGGAAGGGAGAGCTCGGTTGAAAGGGCTGGAATCAGACAAGGAGGAAGGAAGGAATGGGTAAGTTTTGAAATAATTGAAAAAGTAACTTAATTTTCAAAAGTAATTGGTATTAGGTATAGTTTGTCCCATAATGATTGTAGGCTGTCTCCTCCCTCTTGCCAGCCAATTTCCAAGGGGTTAAATGGGTCATTTAATTGACCATTGACCATACTTGGTCAATATTGACTCATGCGGGCCCCACTTTAGGGTTTTATTAATATTTTAATATTAATTTGTAAAAATTCATAAATTTCTGGAATTAAATTCCTAATATGATACAATATGATAAAATATCATATTTAAGGATAATTATAATTTTTAAGCCCATTAAAAATCAATTTAAAAGGCAATCTCACGAAAACGTGCTTTAAGGAGTTTTAGCGCACATTTTTGTGTCACAGGGTGTTCCTGAGCTTAGTTCTCCTTGAGAACGGTTTTATTGTGTTCCTTGCTTCATTATAATACTTAGGAATCCACTTTGGATCCTATTTGAGGTCATACAATCTTTATGGTGTCTTAAAGCACATTTTTGGCTTTACCGATCTTAAGGCGTGTTTTGCCTTGTTGAGATCTTTTAGATTGTTCCCCAATAGTAATTAGATGTTTATTAATCATTTTAGATCATTTAATTATATTTTAAAGGTTAGGGGTATTTCAGATGTGCTTGTTAGGTAGCTGTCTCCCTTGAATAATTAGACAGCAATTAAGGCTTGCTTTTCCTCTTAAAAATCGGCAGCACATGAGGCTATAAGACAACTTGTTTTGTTTGTTTGCTTGCAACTTGTATAAGGTATATATAGCTTTCTTATTTTATTTCATTACTTTAGTTTAACCAATCACTTTTGATTCCTTGCAGGTCATACGGTGGAGGAGGCTCCATTTGACTGATTATAATTGCTACATTATCATATAGTATATGCTAGGTGAGTCACATTACCATAAGACATGTTTATTTTGTTAAAACTAGCCAAATACTACCCAAATTGGCGCATGCAATGGGGGTTAATTGAGATTGATTTTTGATTTAATTCTTGTCAAGACCATATTATAACATGTAATAGGTTCCAGCATTTATTTGGTACATTTATATCATGGTATAAGATGAATGTTTTAAGGTAAAAATGCTGATTTTAGGTACCTTTTTGACCCAATAATCGCCCCCATTTGTACTATGTATTTAGTACTGGCATTAATTTATTTATATGGTCAATTTATCCCCTTTTAAGATTATCAACTCGTGGCTCCTCAAAAATTTCAAGGCAATTGTGTAAAACACATTTTTGTGACACCCGAAGGTGTGTTTTTGTGCTTTAAGGATTTTTCTGGAAACTAATTAGTCGCTATGAGTTCCAAGTGTTTATTGACATTGTTTATAGTCAATAATAATATGTTAAGGTGTTACACTGAGTTATATGGGGTTATATAGACTCATAACTCAATTTTCGGCCTACCGGGACACTCCCGGATCAAAAAGGAGCGTTAAGAAATTTCCCCGAGCACTTTTGAAATACCCCAAACCTTAGTATGTTATTTAAACATTTAAAATATGGTATATTAAGACTAAAAAGAGTCTTAGAAACATTAGTAAACAATTTAAACCATAGAAAACACAAATAAATATCTTAAAGTCAATAAAGGCTAAAATGTGCTCTAAGCTTGGGATAAGCTTGGAAAAGACCTAATGAGCTTACCAAGACCTTATTTATATATTAATGAACATATTAAATCAATTACAAAAGAAAACCAAACTTGAAAATAAGTTAAAACACAAAATGTGCTTTAAGGAGTCTTAAAGCACATTTTTGAAAAATTGTCTTGTAAATGAGTTTTGAGTGGCTAAATGTCCATCATTACTCTTTAATTAACATGTTTACTACTTAGTATCACATTAGGAAGTCTAAATCAATGGGAAATCAAAAATTTCACAACTATGTGCCTTGTTTTTGTGAATAGTAACCAAATTAACCAAGTTTATAACATATGTCAATATAAGTGTGACAATTGGTCAACAAAGACTAAAATACCCCTTAGTATAATATGGGGGCCGGTTTTCTTGGTGACTCACCACACTTAAACAAAAAAAATAAGTTAAGTAAAGTAATAAAGTGAAGAGTACTATTTACTTTACTACTTAAATATCCAAACTAGCAAACTTATCTTCATTTCTCTTTCCTCTTCATTCCCACGTCTCCAACCTCTCTTCTACCTTCTCCATTCACGTTTTGCAATAGTACCAACACCAACACCAACTTCCATTGCCATTATCTCCTAGCTCCCTTTGCCAAATCAAAAACTAAGACCACCATTCCTCTAGTCTCATCAAGCTCTTCAACTTCATCCTTTCAAAACTCCAAGAGCTCCATTTCGGTGCCAAGAGGAGTCTCCATGGGAGGAGCTTGAGCTCATCTTTTTACATTTTATTGTTCTCCTTTGCTTCAAGGTAAGGAAACTCAAAGAAAAACTCCATTTCCTTCATGTTTTTATGTTGTCTGAAAATCACCATTGATGGTGTTCATTTCTTGCTTGTTCTAGCTCATTTGAATCTTCCAAGGGCTTGGTGGAGTCCTCTCTTGCTACATATCCAAACTCTCTTTTATATCCAAGGTAAAACAATCATCTAAATGTTCTAAGGCAATATATGTATTTAGGGTTTACAATGAGATGAAGCTTAAAGCTTGAATACTCATTTCATTGTTTGTATATTGTTTAGAAGTTGACAAGCAATCAAACATCCTTACCGATTTTAAACAAGGAAACAAGAAAGAAGTTTGTGAGGAAGAAGAGGTAAATGTGCTAACTTAATGTAGTTTAAAGTCTTAAGAGAAATGAGCTTATGTTGCTTATTAAAATGATCTAAGGAGCCAATGATGAATGACTTAGTAAAATGTTCTCAAGGAGACTAGTAAAAGGGCATATGTGTTGTGGAGTGTATTTGCATGTCAAAGGAAAATATATTGTGGAAATTCAGTGTTTAAGGTTTATGCATCTTAAGGGCCTAAGAGCCATGTTATTTAAGGGCCTAAGTGCCAAGCAATTTAAATTATGCACTATATTGGGATGTAGTGTTAAATGAGTGAAGTTTTGTGTATAAGAATGCTCTTGATGGATCTAAGTGTTCTTGAATGTTTAATGGTGAGAATAATGTGTTTTGGCTTAGTAATGTTCTAGGAGAACCCATGTCGAAAATTAGATTACGTATAAGAAGTTTTAGGTGTTTAAATTGAGTTTTGATGGGTTAGAAAGTGTTTAGATTGGTTAAGTTTTCTACTAGTGAAAGAAAGAGTTGTGAGTGATGTTGTAATGTGAATGAGAGGAGAACATTTGAGACTAGTGTGTAGTTATAGGTATAAACACCACATGAAACTTAGGGAAAAGTATGCATGTGCCAACCATTGTGTAAGAATTTGGGTAATGTTGAGAAGGTTTTTGGTGAATGATTTAAGGAGTTTAAAGGATGTCTTAAGGGGTGTTTGAAGTGCCAAATGTGGTTAGAACATACTAGGGCACTATGAGGTGAAGTTTGGAGTTAAATGGGCAATTAAAAACAAGGGTCTGGAGCAGACCGACCTTGGGGACCGGACTGCAAGGTCGGTCGAGCCCAGTTTACCCTGTGAGAAATGGTCTCTGGAATGGACCGACCTTGGGACCGGACTTGCAAGGTCGGTCGGGCATGGATTTTTAGTACGGATTGAGTCTGGAATAGACCGACCTTGGGACCGAACTTACAAGGTCGGTTATGCCTTAATCCTTGTACGTAAGTAAGTCTCGGGAATCGACCGATCTTGCGACCGAACTTGCCAAGATCGGTCGGGCCTGAGTTTTCAAAGGGGAAAACTCTCGGGAATAGACCGACCTTGTGGACCGAACTTGCAAGGTCGGTCGGAGTGGATTTTGACGGTAATGTGTTCTGGAATGGACCGACCTTGTGTAAGGTCGGTCGGTAAGGTCGGTCGGACCAAAACTTGTAAAAAAAACAAACAAAGAGTGGCTTAAATAGTTAACCCTAGGGGGTATGATGAATGTAATCAAGGATAAGTTTGGGCATTAAAACATGTCATATGACCATGTAAAATGTTTAGTAAAATTCGAAGTTAAGTAAGTAAATTGACCGACGTTATTAATCATGTATAGGAGTGACCTACGGTGGAAACCAGTCGAAGCAAGGACCAAGGTATGGTTTTTACTAGTCTGTTGCCTACGGTTTACACCGGCTTGTGTGTTGTATATTTTTCTATTTGTTTATGACCTTGTAAGACTTAAGTCATGTAATGAGTTTACAGCTGTTAAATATTATTGTGTTGTTAAGTGTGACTCATTTCCCTTGTGTGCGTCTAACAAGACTTAACTACTTGTTTGTGATTTGTTTATTGAGTTCATTGTTGAACATCTAACTAGTGCTAACTGGGGAGTGAGGAGTCCGGTAGTTCCGGCCACGCGTGTGAGTATGGGAGTCGATGTCATAACCGGTTCGATTCTCTTTGTATGTTATGGTTGTTACCATTTTGGTTTCCAACTTTCCCTTTAGCTTATCCAAGGCTATTTTACTGACTCACGTCGGGCCACAGGGGCATACTATGTTTTGTTCGGTGTGCTTGGATCACTATATCCGACGCACCTGTGTGTTAAGTTATTCGTTCAATTTAACAGGACGGTAACGAGTTATGTAACGAGCTTAGCATGAGTTTGGCAACATTCTCTAGGCTCTCCATGTGATATAACTATGTTGGTTCGTTCCTAAAAGGAATCGTTCTTGTGATGATGTGTGTTTTGTTGTGCTATGAAATATTCCTTACTATGCTATGTATATATATATATATATGTTGTATGTTAAAAAATAAATGCCATGTCATCATGACAATTAGTTGCGCGTATCCCGGTAGCCGATGGGCTGCGCGTTAACCATACCAGCCAAGGGTTGCTGACCCCCTCGGGGGCTCCATATTTATATTGCAGGATGAGGATCGAGGAAGCGGAATGGCTATAGATTCTAGGCTGCAGAAACATTTTTGGTTATTTTGGATGTTGAGCCCGGGATGCGCCTGTGCTCCCGTGGCGATATATTTTGGTACCGTTTGTATTACAGTGACGGTCATTTACAGTTGACAGTGGAGTTCATGTGCACAGTTTACAGTGACGGTTTGTATTAAATACTCGGTATGTTGGTTATGTATATATGGTTGTTAGTACCTAATGCTCGAGAGTCTGATCATCAGACTGGTACACTTGTATTTATTCTGCCTAGTTAACCACGTGGGTGGTTAACGGCGTTGTAGCACCGAATCGTTTAGTTGTGTTTTCCGCTGTGATTCCAATTATTGATAAGTGCGTAGTAGGGGTGTTACAAAAAGTGGTATCAGAGCGAAGTATCGCTCTGATGACTAGAATACCGAGCTTAGGAAAATACTGAGTTAGGAAACCTAACCATAGTTACCTAAGTGAACAGTTATGAGAAGGTTAACCACTAACTAAGTGTGGAGATACCTTATTGTCGGGAAGATGTTACAACCGTTGGACCGATAAGTGTGCAAGCACAGTGCTAATAAATGTTCATGTGAATTCAGATGTCAGGTAGACCACAAGGTCGAGGCCGCGGACGCGGTACTGGTGATACCGGGAACCAGGGAGAGAACCCTACGGCGTAAGTCATGGCCGATGCTGTTGCGGCCGCCGTAGCCCAGATGGTCCCACAGTTAGTAGCTGCGATGCAGCAACAGCAAGGCAGTGCGGGCCAACAAGGGCCACAACCGCAACCACAGCCGCGCAAGACCAACTGGGTCAAGGCGTTGGCGGATTTGAGACCCCCGTCATTCAGTGGGGAGACCGACCCTAGTAAGTTGGAGGCGTACATCTCCGAGATGGAGACCGCCTACGAGACCTTGAATGTGCCCGAGGAGGTCAAGGTTCGTCTAGCCGCTTACTACTTGAAGGGATCGGCTCAGAGTTGGTGGAAACTGGTAAGGGAGGGCAGAGTTGGTGATCCTACCTTCCAGTGGAGGGAGTACACGGCCCTGCTGCGAGCCAAGTACTACCCGATTCAAGTGCAAGAGGCCAAGCGCCTAGAGCTCGACAACTTGAGGCAAGGGGATAAGATGACGGTTGATGAGTACTACTCCGCTTTCATCGGACTTATCCATCTACTGCCGGATCTGGGATATTCTGACCGGATTTTAGTGAACCGTTTCTACAACGGATTGAGCTACCGCCTACGCTATGGTATGGGGCCAACCGGATATATTACTTTGCAGGTAATGAACTACAGTGTGATGTGAAAGAGTATGTGCAGTGTGTTAATGTAAATGTGAGTTTGTTTAGCGGGGCATAACTAACACCCTAAATATATGAGTGCTATCATGCCGCTGCTATTGTAGAGATCACCGTCCGTCTGAGGGACGAAGAGAATGCTCTCAAGCGCAAGGCCACGAGCGAGGGCCAAAGCATGCAAGGGTACGGGGGAGGAAAGAAGAAGAAGCCGTACCCCTAGTCCCAGAAAGGACAGCAACAGGGTGGCAAAGGCCAAGCCCAGACCACCACTGCTGAGGAGCCTTTGCAGCTCACCTATGCATATGCGGCTAAGCCCTTACGCTCTTACCCGCCTAAGGGTAACTAATAAAATTCGAATACCGAATTCTAGTGTGTGTTGTTATTTGTGAAGTATGTACTGAATGTGTGATGTGTTAGCAGCTAGCACGGGCTCTGGATCCGATCGCCACTACTACTGCAAGTGGTGCAAGGGAGACCACCCCGGCAAGGACTGCAAGGGAGACGATGTGTAGTGCCGATTCTGCAAGAAGATGGGGCACCATGACTACGAGTGCTTCCAGAACCCAAATGGCAGAAACTACAGGCCTAAGGGGCAGTGGAAGGGTAAGGCCACCGTGACTACTGATGGCCCGAAGACGGCTAATCAGCCACCCCCAGATCAGAGGTACACAGATTCCCAGAAGGGGAAGGGGTCGGGATCTGGCAAGGCTGCCTTGAATGTGGTGGACCGGTCTGAGGCGCTAGGGCCCTCTTCTAGACCAGGTACCACCTAAACCGTTGAACGAAATAAGTGATTGCATACCGCATTTCATGCATGTGTGTTAGTGAGTCTAAGTGTACTACAAAGCGAGTAAGGAATTAAAGTATAATGTGAAAGTCACCTTATTAGGTAATTCTAAACTTAAAGGAGCCTTCAATATTTGCTATCCAATCCCACCCACACCAAACCCTGAAGAAACCACCATCAGCATCACCGACTTTCCAATGGAGCAATGTCAGGTCATCCAGCCAGGTATGATACTTTTAAATGGATACCTGACACCGGAAGCGCAAACCCACATCATCAGACGATGTAATGAACTAGGAGCAGCACCTGGAGGTTTCTACACACCCGAATACCCGAGCGGATCAAAGATGAAATTGAAGATGATGTGCATGGGTAAGGACTGGAATCCTTACACCAAGACATATCAGGACAAGCGAGCTGAAGATGGAGCAACTGTACCGCTGATACCTGAGGAGTTCCTTACGGTCGTTAACCACGCCGTGGGAATTGCTCAACAAGTTGAAACGGATTCAATTCCAAGCGTTAGAGCAGATTTATGTATTGTAAACTTCTACCAGAAAGGTGGACGGTTAGGGTTACACCAAGATAAGGACGAGTCACCCGAGTCTCTAAGTAAGGGAGTACCTATGGTGTCATGGTCCATTGGTGATACCGCAGTGTTTATATATGGCAAGCAGAAGCGTGCTGATCTCGCAAAGAAGTTAGTGCTAAAATCAGGAGATGTGCTAATCATGGGTGGGCAATCAAGGATGCTATATCACGGCATCAAGAAGATCAAACTGAATACCGCACCATCGGCAGTGATCAATTCCACCCACATGAAACCCGGACGTTTGAATTTGACCTTCAAGCAATTTTAAAGCCTTGTATGATTATGTAATGTGTTAAGCCAGTTCTATATTAAGAATGCTATATCTAGCTAAGTTTACAATGTAATCGACTTGTGATGTGAAGAGAATGTTAATGAATAAAGTGGAGTTGTTCGAAGTATATCAACCGTGTTATTACCAAATACTTATTAGTTTGCCAATGAATTAGGCTGTGCACTCGGAACGGAAGGTATACTGAGTGTCTGCAATGAGGCAGAAGCCGGCAAGAGCGGCACAATCCTCACTGGTACCTTTCCAGTCAATGGCGTGGACGCTTCGATCTTGTTCGACTCCGGAGCCTCACATACATTTATTTCGCTATCTTTTGCGAAGAGGCTGGGGTTAGACGGTGAAGAGATGCCAGACTTTCTAGTCACTCTTCCGTCGAAAGAACGGATCAGGTGTACCCGCTACCACCGAGATGCTGTTGTACGAATTTGAGATGAAGAGTTTCCGATCGACTTGATAGAGTTCGACGGACTTGGTTTTGATGTGATTGTCGCGATGAACTGGTTGGAGCAGTACAAGGGCAGAATCCTGTGTGCCGAGCATCGTCTGCTTCTTCGGAGTCCGTCTGGGGTTACAATATCTTACCGCTAGAGGCCCAGGGAGCCTTCGACTCAGATCATCACCGCCATGGCCATGTATCGTGAATTACGATGAGGGAATGATGTATACCTATGTTATGTCCAGGACATAGAGAGAGACCTAGAGTTTAGCCCAGATGTGCCGGTAGTGTCGGAGTTTCCTGATGTATTTCCTAAGGAACTGTCGGGCATGCCGCCAGCACGGGAAGTTGAGTTTGAGATTGATTTGGTTCCGGGCACCGAACCAATTGCGAAGGCGCCCTATTGTATGGCTCCAGCAGAAATGACAGAGCTCAAGGAGCAGCTGAGAGACCTACTCGACAAGGGATTTATCCGCCCTAGCGTTTCACCATGGGGAGCACCGGTCCTCTTCGTGAAGAAGAAGGACGGTAGCCTCCGCCTTTGTATTGATTATCGTGAGCTGAATGCAGTTACGGTGAAGAACCGTTATCCTTTACCACGCATCGACGACTTATTTGATCAGTTGAGAGGAGCATCAGTATTCTCCAAGATAGATCTACGATCCGGATACCATCAGATTGCCATCCGTGAGAGTGACATTGAGAAGACCGCATTCAGAACCAGATATGGACATTATGAGTTTACGGTTATGCCGTTTGGTTTATCCAATGCACCATCTAAGTTCATGGACTTAATGAACCGCTTGTTCCAAGATCAGTTGGACAAGTCAGTGGTAGTCTTCATCGACGATATACTTGTGTACTCGAAATCAAGAGGTGAGCATGAAAGCCACCTGAGGAATGTGTTACAAATAGTGAGAAAGAATCAGTTGTATGCGAAATTTTATATGTGTGAGTTTTGGTTGAACCAAGTATCCTTTCTTGGACATGTGATTTCTGAAGCCGGGATCGCTGTTGATCCGGCAAAGATAGATGCAGTGCGCACCTGGCCTAGGCTGAAGACAGTTACCAACATTCGGAGCTTCCTCGGTCTGGCAGGATATTACAGGACGTTTGTGAAGGACTTCTCCAGTGTCTCGAAGCCGATGACTTCCTTGATGAAGAAGGATGCACCATTCAAGTGGACAGTCGATTGTGAGAGTTCTTTCTAGAGTCTCAAGGATGCTCTAACATCTGCACCAGTCCTGACTATACCATACGGTCCAGATGGTTTTGAGGTCTATTGCGACGCGTCAGGCAGAGGTATGGGTTGTGTATTGATGCAACACAGGAAGGTTGTAGCATACGCCTCCCGACAGCTGAAGAAGCTTGAAGAAAACTACCCTACCCATGACTTAGAATTGGGTTCCAATGTCTTCGCATTGAAGATATGGCGACATCATTTGTATGGGGTAAGCGTGACAATTTATTCTGACCACAAGAGTTTAAAATACTTGTTCACTCATAAGGAGTTGAACATGAGACAAAGAAGGTGGGTCGAGTTTCTAAACCACTACGACATCAATTTACAGTACAAGGAGGGTAAAGCAAATGTGGTAGCTGATGCATTGAGTCGCCGAGTACACTCTCTCCATTCGCTAGTCTCTCATTCTAGCTTGGTTGAAGAGGTGCGGAGTGCTCAGATGACGGATCATTATATGTTGGAGATCAGACAAAAGCCTTTTGATGGCACATTCGAGGGTCAGAAGTACGACTTCCGACTCCACGATGATGGCCTGATTAGGCTTAATGGCCGACTATGTATTCCGAGGAGTAGCGCTGAGCTGAAGGAGCGCATACTCAGTGAATCCCACTGTTCTACGACTTCGATTCACCCCGGAGCTTCAAAGATGTATAAGGGTATGAAACGTTATTTTTGGTGGACTGGAATGAAAAAGGATGTGAATGATTATGTGTTGAGGTGTCTCACTTGTCAGAAGGTCAAGTTTGAGCACCGACGGCCTGGTGGTATGGTACAACCAATGCCAGTGCCTGAGTGGAAGTTCCATGACATTTCTATGGACTTCGTAGTAGGGCTTCCTGTAACACCCCTACTAATTCGGCTCCTAATAATCCTATAAATGTCGCACATAATAAATAATTCGCAGCGGTAAATAAAAGACTGTCGCCCTAATGGTGTCACTGTTATCACTCGCCCTTACGGGTGATAACGATTTACCTGATAATCAACTTGCGAAACGTATTCCCGCAGTGACCACAAGAGATAGATAGTAGTACTTAAACAATTAAAACAAATCTAACAACAACCAATTATTACAGACCGTGAGCATCTAATCCAAAATACACCTCGGTTAAACAACCCGAGTCCAAACAACCTTAGTATCACACCGTACCAAGTCTATCCAACAGTAAACTTAATAGTCGCGCCCCGCGTCGACCCACCAGCTAGTCTCCTGCAATAAAGATGGTTTGTGGTATGGAATCAGCCCCTGCTGAGTATGTTATCACATGCCCCGTCATGCCCCCAAAGACCCCTCAATTATTTGGTCGAGAGCATGAGGTTCATTACATGCAATACCGTTTTAATATTTAAAACTGTAAAACAATTAACAGTAATATCCATACAATAACACAACCATCAACATATGTAATATAACCACAAGTATAACCAATGAACAACCAAGCGAAACAACGAGAATAATAAACAAGTACTAGTTCTCGTCCATGGTGTAGAAACCAATATCGTTCGCCACTGTATAATTCTCAACTGTATTATTTGTTCAGTTATACCTAGTGACAATGTCTCGTTAAAACGACATGTCTCTAGTTACCCATATATTATGGCGGGTCACCCACGGCAGTAGCCACTCCAACGGTAGAGTCTCCGACCAACGAGCCATTCTAGCTCATGGGAAATTTTCTTGATACTTGCGGACCCGTACGCGGACATCCTAGTATCGTTTTTGTGATCATAACGCGCACCAAGAGCCACATCCTCTTGGCTTTACTTTCCTTCATTAATTAATTAATTATTCCATCGCATCGCATTACCAAATTTTCCTAACACAGCAGACTAAGGTCATTAGTCCATTCCGGAGTCTGTAAACTCGGGATCCAGTGTTAGATACGGGAGCGGCGTATAGAAAGGCCAATGCTCCGTATAAAAGTCTCGGATAATATGTATATCTTATTATCCTAGTGCTACCACGTTTTTCTGACGATCCTTATATTTCATATAAGATAGCACCATAGCCGCCAGTTCGTTTTATATATATAGGTTCATATATACGAACCGATACTGTTAACTCAACAACAGTAATAATAAGCAGCTATAATTATACAATTCATGCGTATTAATTACCACATTCAGACAAACAATCTTATCACAGATCACACAGAAGTCTGAATTGAGGAAGCCCTCAGAGACAATCAGAGACACATAACAACATACCGTTCACCCTGTTAGTATTACGGTAGAGTATGAATCAGCGAGATCCTATGCTCCGGGTGTCGTCTCTAACAGTCTAAACAATACATAATGCTACTGATTAGCATCATGTATAAATAACACAATTCTACGGTACCCCGTACCGTCACTAATAACTCCCGGTTAACCCCTCGTTATTAACTGTCAATGTTTGTCGGGTTCCCGGCTTAACTCGAGATTGGAAAAGTGTTATATTACATGCGTAGTCTTGTCTTGTATATTAATACTTATTGTTGAACTTGTTATCGCATGTAACTTAATGTTTATTTGTGCATCATGCAGTTTGTTTCATTATTGCATGTGTGATCCTTTGTCATGCACTATGCATCTTACCTTAGTATTTATTTTTCTAAGGTTTGTCTCTTTTTTTTTAAATTCAATGTGGTATAATTCATTTGTAAACAATACTTTGAATTATATAAATCCTTATTATCCCATGAATACTCTTAACATTAGAATTTCCATATCCAATGTTTATAATTCTTTTCTCCTCTTCTATTATCATTTTAATTATGATAATTTATAGTTACCACATTTTCTACACCATTACATATATTTAGTTATATATATGTATTATGGAACTATTTATTATATGGTAAGTCTTATAACCTATATTCATTCTTTTTAATGAATACCTCTTATATTATAAATGTTATAACTCTTATAACATTAAAAACCATATTATAAATTCCATCTAAAAATGTTAATATTTCCGAACAGCACCCATGTTCTTAAATATTTACAAAATCCACCACATAATTAATATAACGTTACATTATAGTTATATAACATATATTATGACATTTAAGTCATTAAAACAATTATAACCGATAGTTATATTTTGTTTATAAAATACCAAATAGCCCCTTATATTTTTGGCTTCCATTATACACCACTAAACTTCTATAAATCACAATTCCATCCCAATTTATAATACATAGTTTTCTAATTCCATTAAAACTATATATTATACATATTTCTTTATAAAACCTTATATATAACTCCAAAAATTACCAAACTATACCAAAAGGTTATAAATATTATTCCTAACCTTATTCTTCCTCTAAATCTCGGTTTCTACACATTTGTTACCTATTTGTAACAATGTTATAAAATACCATATATTATACTTACATAATTCATATAAACTCCAAATTTAACCAAATAAACTTCTAAAAATTCCTAATAACTTAAGGACTATTCTAAATTCCCTTTAGTACCCCTAAGTCTCAGAATTTACATTATAGCCCCATTTTTATAAATCTTTCACAATTTAATAAGTATCTTATTATAAGATAGTATTTAAATTTCTTAAATTTTCCAAACTTGGTCAAAGTCTCCTATATAGTCAACTTTGACTTCTAATACCAAATGGGAACCAATTTTTCGGTAATCACTAATAATAACCTATACTTTTCTATTTTTACAATTTTGACCCAAAACTTTATAAAATGTTATAATTTTTATTAAATTCATTTAAAAACCCTAAATTGCTCTAAATTAAGCCCACGGCTTTCTAATTTCCTAGTAATTACGATTTGGCCCCAATTTAATTATATAAGCATAAATTTAACTAAATAAGCTTATAAACTTAAATTAAAATGGCCTAATGACATGGCCTTATTACAACCTTGAACTTGCAAAATAAATTACACAATAAATGTCTCAAAATATAGCATATATTCTCGGCCTCACCTTGATTTAATTATTTTTCCACATAATGTCATAATTTGACCATTATGTTAATTAAATCTCTTAAATGACTAGCTTAATTTATCTTAGTCATTTTTTTTCATTTTTAGGTCAATATGACCCATATTTATAATTTCACTCTCGGCCATATATATATATGCTTAGAAATTATAAAAATCATAAGTTTAAGGTGTTTATACCTTGATTAGTCCTTGTATGAGCTCGGTCACTTGTAGGAAAATTCACCACATGATTTAGACATGTTTAATACACCAAAACAAGATATGGTTATACTCCAAGCTTGAGCTTAACCATAAGGAATAATTAATGTAAGATTTAAGGCAAAAAAACACCTTAAAAATGCAAGGGAAGTTCAAGCTGGTTTCGGCCTGAATCAAACACACCAAAAGGTTTTAGATCCAACATATTGACATAGGAAATAGCTAGATCACAACAAGCTGCCTTGTTATTAGGTTTTACCTTGGAAAAATGCCTTAAAAGAGGGTATTTCCTTTGGATCTTGGTCACCCTTGCTCCAAATGGCTAACCAACTGAATGAACATGTAAATATGAAGATTATGAGTGTATAAACTCATAAAAATCAAAGGAAGAAAATCACTCGGAGTGTAGAGAGGCTTAAGGTATGTTTTTACCTTAAAATGCAATTTTGAGCAACCTTGGTCCCTCTACTTGCTTCAGCCGAGTTTAGATGTTGTTCTAACCCTAGAACACTGAGAATGAGCCATAGGAATTGATGAGCCACGAAATCTAGGTGTAGGTAGTGAAGAGATGAAGAAAAAGAGCTAAAAATGACCTTAAAACCTTACCTTAAGAGCTTAGGAGTTAGATCTGCCTTCCATGCTCAAGAACAAGGCTTGAGAGCTTCTAGGAAGGAGGTGAGCTCGGATGGAATGGAGGGAATCAGACAAGGAAGAAAGAAATGATTGGAAAGGCTTGAAATAATTGAAAAAGGTAAGTTTACTATTGTAAATTTGGTATTAGGTAGCAATTTGTCTAATAATGATTGTAAGCTGTCTCCTCTCCTCTTTCCAGCCGATTTCCATGGGGTCAAATGGGTCATTAATTGACCATTGACCATACTTGGTCAATTTGACTCATGCGGGCCCCACTTTAGGGTTTTATTAATATTTTAATATTAAATTTGTAAAAATTCGTAAATTTCTGGAATTAAATTCCTAATATTATATAATATGATAAAATATCATATTTAAGGGTAATTATAATCTTTAAGCCCATTAAAAATCAATTTAGAAGGCAATCTCACAAAAACGTGCTTTAAGGTGTTTTAGTGCACATTTTTGTGTCACAGGGTGTTCCTGAGCTTAGTTCTCCTTGAGAACGGTTTTTGTTGTGTTCCTTACTTCATTTAATACTTAGGAATCCACTTTGGACCCTATTTGAGGTCATACAATCTTTATGGTGTCTTAAAGCACATTTTTGGCTTTACCGATCTTAAGGCGTGTTTTGCCTTGTTGAGATCTTTTAGATTGTTCCCCAATAATATTTAGATGTTTATTAATCATTAGATCATTAATAGATCATTTATTATATTTTAAGGTTGGGGTATTTACACTTCCGCCTAAAAGGGGAGGTCTGAATATGATTTGGGTTGTTGTTGACCGACTGACCAAGGTGGCTCGATTCATACCGATGAAGGACACCTGGAAAGTGGCTAAGCTTGCAGAGCTCTTTGATAAGGAGATTATTCGTCACCATGGGGTACCGAAGACTATCGTGTCTGATAGGGATACCAGATTTCTCTCGAGGTACTGGAGAACTACACAGGAAGCGCTTGGTACCGAGCTGAAGCTAAGTACGACATTCCACCCACACACAGATGGTCAGAGTGAGCGCACCATCCAGACACTTAAGGATATGTTACGTGCATGTGCACTTGACTTTCAGACCAGCTGGATTGATAAGTTACATCTGATCGAGTTTAGCTACAACAACAGTTACCATGCTTCGATCAAGATGTCTCCCTTCCAGGCTTTGTACGGTAGACCATGCCGCACGCCATTATGCTGGGATGAGTCGAGTGAGACGGTCATTATAGGACCAGAGTATCTGGAGCAAGTTCAAGCAGAAGTACGACAGATCCGGGCTAACATGAAGTCAGCTCAGGATAGGTAGAAATCATACGCCGATGTGCGCAGACGTGACCTGGAGTTCGCCGTGGGTGACTAGGTATTTCTTAGAGTATCCCCCATGAAGGGAGTGTTTCGTTTTGGCCAGAAAGGCAAGTTGACCCTAAAATATGTGGGGCCTTATGTTGTGACGGAGCGGATCGGCCCGGTAGCTTACAGATTAGATCTACCCGCCGAGCTGGGCAAGGTACATGATGTATTTCATGTGTCTCAGTTGAAGAAATATATGTCTCATCTGTCTCATGTACTTCAGCCTGAAAGGATAACCTTAGAGCCGACCATGCGATCCGTGGAGACTCCCGTACGGATTCTGGACACTAAGACTCGAGACACTCGCCATAAGTCAGTGAGACTGGTGAAGGTTCTTTGGTCTAACCAGGACGTTGAGGAGGCCACTTGGGAGCTGGAAGATAATATGAAGGTGAAGTACCCGTCATTGTTTACTTCTTAGTATTTGTATGTATAGGGTATGGGGCGTACCCCTTTAAAGGGGGGTAGAGCCATTTCGGTTATGTATGTACGACGTGTATTTAAATACATCGTCTATGTTATGTTGTTATCTTGTTATGTTACAGACCGTTGTGTCTGAATGATGTTATGTTATTTGGACCTTGTGTCCGATGTTATGTAAGTATGTTGTTAATGTTGTTATGGAAATATTGCTTAATAAGAATTCTCGTGTCCTTTTCTAATATTGAAGATATGTGGAAAGTGTGAACTTTGAGGACAAAGTTCTTTTAAGGGCCAAACCTTATTATGTTGTTTAAACATTTAAAATATGGTATATTAAGACTAAAAAGAGTCTTAGAAACATTAGTAAACAATTTAAACCATAGAAAACACAAATAAATACCTTAAGGTCAATAAAGGCTAAAATGTGCTCTAAGCTTGGGATAAGCTCGGAAAAGACCTAATGAGCTTACCAAGACCTTATTTATATATTAATGAACATATTAAATCAATTACCAAAGAAAACCAAGCTTGAAAATAAGTTAAAACACAAAATGTGCTTTAAGGAGTCTTAAAGCACATTTTTGAAAAATTGTCTTGTAAATGAGTTTTGAGTGGCTAAATGTCCATCATTACTCTTTAATTAACATGTGTACTACTTAGTATCACATTAGGAAGTCTAAATCAATGGGAAATCAAAAATTTCACAACTATGTATCTTATTTTTGTGAATAGTAACCAAGTTTATAACATATGTCAATATAAGTGTGACAATTGGTCAACAAAGACTAAAATACCCCTTAGTATAATATGGGGGCCGGTTTTCTTGGTGACTCACCACACTTAAACAAAAAAATAAGTTAAGTAAAGTAATAAAGTGAAGAGTACTATTTGCTTTACTACTTAAATATCCAAACTAGCAAACTTATCTTCATTCTCTCTTTCCCTCTTCATTTCCCACGTCTCCAACCTCTCTTCTACCTTCTCCATTCACGGTTTTGCAATAGTACCAACACCAACACACACTTCCATTGCCATTATCTCCTAGCTCCCTTTGCCAAATCAAAAACTAAGACCACCATTCCTCTAGTCTCATCAAGCTCTTCAACTTCATCCTTTCAAAACTCCAAGAGCTCCATTTCGGTGCCAAGAGGAATCTCCATGGGAGGAGCTTGAGATCATCTTTTTACATTTTATTGTTCTCCTTTGCTTCAAGGTAAGGAAACTCAAAGAAAAACTCCATTTCGTTCATGTTTTTATGTTGTCCGAAACCACCATTGATGGTGTTCATTCTCTTGCTTGTTCTAGCTTCATTTGAATGTTCCAAGGGCTTGGTGGAGTCCTCTCTTGCTACGTATCCAAACTCTCTTTCATATCCAAGGTAAAACAATCATCTAAATGTTCTAAGACAATATATGTATTTAGGGTTTACAATGAGATGAAGCTTAAAGCTTGAATACTCATTTCATTGTTTGTATATTGTTTAGAAGTTGACAAGCAATCAAACATCCTTACCGATTTTAAACAAGGAAACGAGAAAGAAGTTTGTGAGGAAGAAGAGGTAAATGTGCTAACCTAAAGTAGTTTAAAGTCTTAGGAGAAATGATCTTATGTTGCTTATTAAAATGATCTAAGGAGCCAATGATGAATGACTTAGTAAAATGTTCTCAAGGAGACTAGTAAAAGGGCATATGTGTTGTGGAGTGTATTTGCAGGTCAAAGGCAAATATATTGTGGAAATTCAGTGTTTAAGGTTTATGCATCTTAAGGGCCTAAGAGCCATGTTATTTAAGGGCCTAAGTGCCAAGCAATTTAAATTATGCACTATATTGGGATGTAGTGTTAAATGAGTGAAGTTTTGTGTATTAGAATGCTCTTGATGGATCTAAGTGTTCTTGAATGTTTAATGGTGAGAATAATGTGTTTTGGCTTAGTAATGTTCTAGGAGAACCCATGTCGAAAATTAGATAATGTATAAGAAGTTTTAGGTGTTTAAAATGAGTTTTGATGGGTTAGAAAGTGTTTAGATTGGTTAAGTGTTCTACTAGTGAAAGAAAAGATGCTTGGGAGTTGATGTTGTAATGGTGAGAGAACATTTGAGACTAGTGGTAGTTATAGGTATAAAACACCACATGGAAACTTAGGGAAAAGTATTGCATGTGCCAACCATTGTGTAAGAATTTGGGTAATGTTGAGAAGGTTTTTGGTGAATGATTTAAGGAGTTTAAAGGATGTCTTAAGGGGTGTTTGAAGTGCCAAATGTGGTTAGAACATACTAGGGCACTATGAGGTGAAGTTTGGAGTTAAATGGGCAATTAAAAACAAGGGTCTGGAGCAGACCTACCTTGGGGACCGGACCTGCAAGGTCGGTCGAGCCCAGTTTACCCTGCGAGAAATGGTCTCTGGAATGGACCGACCTTGGGGACCGGACTTGCAAGGTCGGTCGGGCATGGATTTTTAGTACGGATTGAGTCTCGGAATAGACCGACCTTGGGACCGAACTTACAAGGTCGGTCATGCCTAAATCCTTGTACGTAAGTAAGTCTCGGGAATCGACCGATCTTGCGACCGAACTTGCCAAGATCGGTCGGGCCTGAGTTTTCAAAGGGGAAAACTCTTGGGAATAGACCGACCTTGTGGACCGAACTTGCAAGGTCGGTCGGAGTGGAATTTTTGACGGTAATGTGTTCTGGAATGGACCGACCTTGTGTAAGGTCGGTCGGTAAGGTCGGTCGGACCAAAACTTGTAAAAAAAAAAACAAACAAAGAGTGGCTTAAGTAGTTAACCCTAGGGGGTATGATGAAGGTAATCAAGGATAGTTTGGGCATTAAAACATGTCATATGACCATGGAAAATGTTTAGTAAAATTTGAAGTTAAGTAAGTAAATTGACCGACGTTATTAATCATGTATAGGAGTGACCTACGGTGGAAACCAGTCGAAGCAAGGACCAAGGTATGGTTTTCTTGCAGTCTGTTGCCTACCGGTTTACACCGGCTTGTGTGTTGTATGTTTTTTGTTTGTTTATGACCTTGTAAGACTTAAGTCATGTAATGAGTTTACAGCTGTTAAATATTAATGTATTGTTAAGTGTGACTCATTTCCCTTGTGGTGTCTAACAAGACTTAACTACTTGTTGTGATTGTTTATTGAGTTCATTGTTGAACATCTAACTAGTGCTAACTGGGGAGTGAGGAGTCCGGTAGTTTCCGGCCATGCGTGTGAGTATGGGAGTCGATGTCATAACCGGTTCGATTCTCTTTGTATGTTATGGTTGTTTCCATTTTGGTTTCCAACTTTCCCTTTAGCTTATCCAAGGCTATTTTACTGACTCACGTCGGGCCACAAGGGCATACTATGTTTTGTACGGTGTGTTTGGATCACTATATCCGACGCACCTGTGTGTTAGTTATTCGTTCAATTTAACAGGACGGTAACGAGTTATGTACGAGCTTAGCATGAGTTTGGCAACATTCTCTAGGCTCTCCATGTGATCTAACTATGTTGGTTCGTTCCCAAAAGGAATCGTTCTTGTGATGATGTGTGTTTTGTTGTGCTATGCAATATTCCTTGCTATGCTATGTATATATATATATATATGTTGTATGTTAAAAAATAAATGCCATGTCATCATGACAATTAGTTGCGTGTATCCCGGTAGCCAATGGGCTGCGCGTTAACCATACCAGCCAAGGGTTGCTGACCCCCTCGGGGGCTCCATATTTATATTGCAGGATGAGGATCGAGGAAGCGGAATGGCTATAGATTCTAGGCTGCAGAAACACCTTTTGGTTATTTTGGATGTTGAGCCCGGGATGCGCATGTGCTCCCGTGGCGATATATTTTGGTACCGTTTGTATTACAGTGACGGCCGTTTACAGTTGACAGTAGAGTTCATGTGTACAGTTTACAGTGACGGTTTGTATTAAATACTCGGTATGTTGGTTATGTATATATGGTTGTTAGTACCTAATGCTCGGGAGTCTGATCATCAGACCGGTACACTTGTATTTATTCTGCCTAGTTAACCACGTGGGTGGTTAACGGCGTTGTAGCACCGAATCGTTTAGTTGTTTTTCCGCTGCGATTCCAATTATTGATAAGTGAGTAGTAGGGGTGTTACAACTTTGCTTATTTTTGAAAAAATAGCTCGATTACTCTCTTTATAATGTTGGATATTGATGTTAGGAACTCTAAGAATAATTTATATTGGAGTTTGTGCCACTTTGGTACCTCTCTGGGGCACTCCCGGGGGTTTATGGGCCCTCATCGGGAACCTCCGAGCACTTTGTCTTTAACTGAGAATTTATCTTGAAACTTCATCTTAAGTGTTCATTAAAGTGTTATTGTGCATTTAGAATGAAGTGCAATGCTTTATTTTATTTTATAAGGTATTTCCGGACTTTCAGGCCTTAAGGGGCCCTTAAGGGAACTCCCGGGCATATTGTATTTTCACTCAGTTCTAACCGAGGACTTGTGTTTTAAAGGTCATAAAATGATCCTTGATTAACTTCATATGAGTTTTAAAACTTATATAGCTTGTTTAGCTTAAGGTCGGGCTTTAACGCACGTTTTTGACCTTAAGGAGTTTAGGTGCGTTTTAACGCCCAAGTATATACTTTCTTAGGTTAAATAATCCCCTAAATAAAACTTATTTACCTTTATTTAATTATTTAAAGGTTAAGGGTATTTCAACAAATGGGCCTAACTTTCTTTGGGTCAGAGAAGATGGTTGCTAAGCCGAAAAAGATTTTATTTTCAGAACTTGTGAGTTATTTCAAGTTCAGGTGGATTTCTTTTTATGGGCCTAAAACTAATTGGATATATAATTCAAATTGGGGCCGAAAGAGAAATAACCTAAGTCTAGGCTTTTGGGCCAAAGCCCGAATGACTCACATATTAAACCAAACAGGGCCTCTAGGCCGCACAAAAATAGAGCTGCCAATTCGGGTTGGGCTAGGTTGATGTAGGAGAAGTTCCTATCAATCTCTAGGCTGGGTAGTGGGCCGATCATACAAGAAAACAAGGCCCACACAAATTAACATTCCTCACTAGACGTTCAAATCAAACTGGGTATGGATCGATCCGAGAGGTGCTTGGGGCAAGGGCCCAGGTCACCACAAAGGAATAGGGCTTGCACGCGATCCTCTTTGGGCTTCCCCACTCTTTTCGCATCACCTGAAGGTGCGTCTACGGTCGGGTCATTGAATGACCAAACAGGATAGGTAAGGACACTGCTAGGAAAATGCTTGGGGCTAAGCCCAGGTATTAAGGGGTGTGGTTAGACGACACCCAACTGTTGAGTAAAATCTACACATTATTATATAAGATTTATAGCAACTAATAGACAAGTGCACCTAGTCGGAGTAGTACAACAACTGTAGTATCCTTAGGGAAATTGTTCAATTTCCTAGTTTCGGTATTTAATAATAGTAAATAAATGGGGTTTAGCCAGTGGCAATCTTGGTGTTTTTGGGTTGGGCAGATAAAAACAATTAAAAGCATTAATAAAAAGTTGTGTATCGAATGGATGGAAAATGTGCTAAGGAAGATGAAATCGCCCAAATATACTTCAGACTTTAATTATAATCCTAATTTGCTCTATTTGTCTTTTAGGAATTTACCTTGTGGCCTCCCTAAAGCATAGGTAAGGTCAACTCTTAATTAATTCATAACTCTTTACTAGCAGAAAAAGTCTAAATCATTAATTAGCTTTAAGCAAAAATTCCTTAATAACATGATGGATTTTTCAGCTAATTAAGGTGATATTGTCTAACGTTTGTCTCTCGTTGTGGTCTATTCTCAAATTTACAAAATCATTGAAATAAGAGAAACCGTAAATGCATAAAAATGATCAGTTCTTAAGCATTTAATAATTTAGAGAGACAAAACAAATATTTATAAGCAACTTGATATTATAGATAAGTCTGAATTATTTGGGGTCAAACACCCATCCTAAGCACAAATATAAGTTTACTCAGACATTGACAGAAATAAACATAGAGTAAAGATAGACATTAAAACAAAGAAAAGTTTAAGGCAAGAAAGAACTCTATTTTGGGGAGAGTTGTTTCACTTCCGGGCTTGTCTCCGTGATTATGCTGACCTCAAACGATGATAGATAGGTATAACGAAGAAACGAACAAAACAGGTACAAGTTGGTCCTGTCCGGGTGGGGCTACGCAGACACAAACGCGGACATCTTTGTCCGTGTGGGGCTGTGCGGACACAAACGCGGACATCAACGCGGACACAGCCTGGTTTGTGCGGATCGTCTTCTTCGTCTGGTTTTCTGGAAATGGAAGAGTTAGGCTTATTTGGTGATGAGAAATGTAAATGAATGGAGATTTGGATGTATGGATGGAGAATGGAATTTGGATGGAGTGAGAGTGAATTTCGGTGAGCGCTGAGTTGTGATCGATTGTGTGTAATTGATGAAGAAGCAGTGGGTTTATATAGAAGTAAAGAGGAGGAAAAAGCAAGGCTGGAGCATGCGTGAAGAATTAAGGAGTGCGGCGCCTGATATTGCTGATGGGTAGATCGATATGTTTGTAGGCGCCACAAATGAGGAAAAACAGCAAAGGCGGTGCAGATCTATCAGTCGCGTGATTTCTAGATTTGGCGCAGTCATTTACACATGTCTGGATTTGTGTTCGGGTAGGGGCTCATCAGGACGTGGGACGTCCGTGTTTCTGTCCGCGTAAGGACACAAATGTCCTAGCGAGATCTGTTCGTGTCCGTGTTTGAGTCCGCGTAAGGACACAATCGCATGCTTCCTGTCCGCGTTTGCGTTCGCGTAAGGACACAATCGCTTGTTTCATGTCCGCGTGGGCATCCGCGTAAGGACACAATCTCTTGTTTCCTGTCCGCGTGGGCGTCTGCGTAAGGACACAATCTATTGTTTCCTGTCCGCGTTTGCGTCCGCGTAGGGCCTACGCAGACACATGTATTTCGTCTCATCTTGTTCTGCAAACTTCGACAGACTCCAGATTCTTCATTTGAGCTCCGTTTTTAGATCCGTTTGTGCCTATGCGTTTGTCTCTTCTTCTACTTTGCTCCTAGCGTGGTTTTCCTCATGTTTAACCAATAAATATGTAAGATAACCAATAAAACATAAACTAGAGGTGAAATACCCCATAAATTAATCTAAATTAATTTACGGGATATCATTTATTGAACCCTAAATAATACTATTAAATATTAAATTATTATATGGTATTACGAATTTAATAGTAAGATTTATAAGTCAATAAATCTTGGAAAAATTTCAAGACACTCCAATTATATAATAAAAGATTTTAGAAATATTTGGAACATTGATTTGGATCATAAAAGTCAATATAAAATCATAGTTGAAATATTCCTAATATTTTAAAAATATTTAAAGTCTAAGATATAATTAGTAAGACTTACATATTTTAATCATGGAATAAATAAATATTTACATGATAAATATCTCATGAATAAGGGTTCAAGGAACCCGAATTGTAAAATAAATACACTAAAAGGGGTTATTAAACCACATGAAGTATAAAATCAAAGGGTACATTTATAAGGAGTAAGTTAAACAATAAAATCGGCGTAACATGTAATATACATTACTACATGAATAATAACAAAAATTATTATGAATGTTTTATTTAACAACTAACGTAAATTATGAACATTTAAATGACTAAAGTAATAGCCTATTATCTATTCTCTTCAAATTCTTTATATTCATGTTACAATCCTAATGACAAGTAAATATACATGTCAACCCTCTTCATTTCCTCTTCACTCACACTCACGGTTACATATCCCAACTTCTCTTCATTTTCTTCTTCTTTTCTACTTCTATTCTATTTATATTATTTTCATTTATAATAAATCTCTCTATTTCACATTCTCTTCCCACTCGTTACAATATCACTCTTCATTTTATTTCCATTCACTCACATTATGACCCAACCGGTATACTGTATCCCCTTCACTCATTTACTCCCTTTTCTCTGGAAACTAAATCGGCAAACAAGCACATACGGTGGTGCAGTCTTCATCTCTTCACAGCAATATTACACCCCAACTTCATTATCTTCACTGTAATTTACAGAACTCACTGGGAACAGGGAATACATGATCGGTCACATACCTCATACTCTTCACCAGGGCAAATTGAAGACTCAAACATCTCCATCCCCTCACTCTCGGTAATTTTACATCTCTAACCAACAAACAAGCCTCATCCCTTCTTCTCTTCATCCCCAGTTTAATTTCTCATATTGTTATTCCTCTGCTCCATCCTTATTCTTTTCCTGTATCCGTGCCCTATATGTTCTCGCATATTAGATTTTGAACTCCAGCATGGATCTGGTATTAGATTTCGACATATGAGAGTGGATTATGAATGATGCCTCTGCAACAAAAATCATTATCAGACCGAAGGCAGCGACAGTGCTCTCTCTATTTCCCTTCCTCCGTATCTGCGCAAGTGCTGCATCTCATACGCTAGTTGAAGAAGGGATAAAAAACATTTAATCGCAGAACCGGTAATCTATTCAACACTTATTATCTTCCCTATGACCATTATAATAAGAGAAGTTTAGTTCTGTTGCACCAGTAAAACAAATGGAGAACATATGAGCAAAAAAAAATATATGAAATAACCCAAACCTTAATATGTTAATTAATTATTTAATTATGATTTTCCAAGGCTAATTAAGTCCTTAAGATCATTGGTGAAGAAATAAAAACCAAAAAGAAAAAGAAAATGCGTAAAAGTCACAAAACATGAAGATGCGTATTTAATTATTTTAGGAGGTATATAACCTTCACTGGGGTTATAAATTTATTTTAAACCCTAATTACACACTAAGAACATGTGGGAAAAATTCCGGAAGAAAACGAATCCAAATAATGTATTAAATCGCTAATAAAGCTTTAGCGCACGTTTTTCGAGAAAACCCGAAAACGTGACTTTAAACAGTTAAATGACCCCGTAAAAATTATGGTTGATTATATAACTATAATTAAACATTAATGGGAGCCTAAGAACCATTAAAATTAAAGAAACGAGAAAAATCCGAAAAACGGGCCCGGTTAGTGAATAGTGCTAAACTGGGTAAACTAACGAGCGTTTTCTGTAAAAGACAAAAAACGCTCCAGCTTACATATACATGTGGGCCGGTTTTTATTAGTAGTCAACACTCCCCTCTCTTAATTTGTAAACTAGCTAATTGGCTAAATGAATGAAAAAAAAACAAAAGGAAAAGCAAAAGGTGTAAAGTAGCTTTTCTCCCTTCTCTCCTCTCATTTTTTCCCCTCACGTACTGCCTCTCTCTTTTTTCCTCTTCCTCTGCTGATTTCTTCTTCCTCTCCTCTACTGGAAGCGATTTTGAGCTTCCTTCCATGGCAGCCCACACTCCCTTGCTCACTTAAGCCACATTACTACTCCAAATCAAAAATAAATTACATATTTGAAATCCTCTCATCAAGGGCTTCATTTCTATCTCTTCAAAATCTCCATTGGTGGAAGTTCATCTCCATGGGTATATCCCATTTGAAGAGAAAATTACATATTCTTGAAGCTTGGAGGCTCCTCTTTCATTCAAGGTAAAAATATCCAAGAAAAACCCACCTTTCCTTCATTTCTTGGTATGACCGATTTTGCCCCATTCTTATTCCTTGTTCTTTCCTTGTTTGAGCTATTCTACAAGGATTCAATGGTGGTTTGGGAGTCATCCTTTGATTCATGACCAAAAATCATTCTAGGGTTTCAAGGTAATCTCTCCTTTTGTGCTCTAAGCACCCCTCCTTGTAACCTAGCTCAATTAATAAGTCTAGGAGTAATATTTAGTGTCTAATTCCTCATTTGAATATTGATGTTTGAGGTTGACAAGTGGTTGGCCAACTTGGCCGATTATGACCAAGGAAGAGAAGGGGAGAAATGGGAAGAAAAGCTTGTGAAATTAAGGTAATTAAACTACCTTGGTGCTTATGTAATTGTTCTAGAATTTTGTGAAGGGTTAAATTAAATAATGAACCCCAACATGTAGTGGAGTGTGAATATTTGATATGATAAAGGGCTTATGTTAGTGCTTGATGCATTTGTGAGTTAATGTTTGTTTTAAGAGCCTAAGAGCTATGCACTTTATGAATTATGTATTGTGTTGCATTTGGAGAATTTGAGGAGTATTGATGGATTTGTATGTGTAACACCCCGTCCAAAGCCAATCGTGGTTATCGCGAAACTTAACACTTAATCAAATTCGTCGCAGCGGAAATAACAAACACCGGGACCTTGCCACGGTCTAATCGTTAGAATATACCAGCCTTATCAATTTACAACACTTATCCAAAATAAACAACCGGCCAAAACACCACCAACCAAAATACCACCAACCAACCGAGTTTAAGTATCTAAGCCATAGTCACAACTTACATCAGTTTCAATATAAACAGACGGGAGCACAAGCAACCCGTACTCAAAATAAACGACCCATCCTAAGTCTAACCGCTCCTACTCTCGTGGTGTGACTTCATGGGCCTCTTACCTGCAAGTGTAAAAACAGCCCCCAAAGGGGGTAACACAAATGCTGGTACGACCCTCTCGTGGCCCCCAAGCTAACGGGGCTACGACGACTAATTGTCGATAGCATGGAAATTGATTAGAAACACAATCATGATATAAAGTGCTATAAACAACAATCCACAGATGAACATACGTGGTTCACACAATGAACGACACAAGCGTTCCCTTATCAAGCGGGTTAGTAACCACCTCCTTAGTCCTGATTTCCTTAACCTCGGTTCTCCTTAACTCACCTCAGTCTTAACCTTATCTCAATCTCAATATACAAACCGTTCCTAGAATGGAATTGGTTGTAGCTTAACTTAAACTTAAGATTTAGGTGATCCTACCGCACCATCTTAATGCCACCTACCTTGGACGGGAGTCCAGTGTAGCTGGGCCGGCAACCGACCCTAGGCAACAAGTCCGAAGACAAGTCCTTAAGCGGAGGGCGGATCTGATTCTGATACCGTCCCCCCTTTCCTTAGCATGCATAACCGGAGTCAGTCCCGAGTTCCTCACTCAAGTTCCAGTTAGTAAAAGGCTTACACGCCATGTGTTAGTTAAACCTTAACGGGTATTAACCAACAGATACCAATACTTAACTCTTATCCTTAACTCAGTAAGTACTAAACTTAGTTAGTAACAATCTCAAGTCTCGTGGGTTAGTGTAAAGAAAACACATTCACAACGAGAATAAGTATAACAGGTTGCATGCTTTATCTTGTCTTAGTCAAAGCAAATAAACAGATAGCACACAAGCCGAGGGACACCTCGTTAGCAAGCAGGTCACAAGAAAGACTGTACCGTTCACCGTCGCCCGTCGTTTGTTTAACCTTCTCCGGGGTCCTAATTCACAAACCTAAAACATTGATTCATTTTTAGGCCATTAGTTATTTGCACCTTACTTAACTCACTTAGTCCCTAAAGATTCCCATTCGATACCCTCTTAAGTCTTTGCCACTTAACCTTATTAACTTACTTTAACTAAGGTTATATTAACCTAACTTAATTCCTTAGGTTCTTAGGTTCCTAATCATTATTACCCTACCAATGGCATGCCTTATTACCAATTAACATCTTTGGAATTTAAAATTTCTTCTTTTTTTTTTGTTTTTGGCTCGACCGATCTTACCGACCGACCTTACCCAAGGTCGGTCCATTCCAGGACATATTACCGATTAAAAATTTACCCCGACCGACCTTGCAAGTCCGGTCCCCAAGGTCGGTCCATTCCCGAGAGTTTTCCCCATGGGAAATTTAAGCCCGACCGACCTTGCCAAGGTCGGTCCCAAGTTCGGTCGATTTCAGAGACCAATTCCCGTACAAAATTCAAGGCATGACCGACCTTGCAAGTCCGGTCCAAAGGTCGGTCCATTCCAGAGACTCAATTCGTACACAAAACACAAGCCCGACCGACCTTGCATGTCCGGTCCCCAAGGTCGGTCCATTCCAGAAACTCTTCCCGGTAGTGTAAACTGAGCTCGACCGACCTTGCAGGTCCGGTCCCTAAGGTCGGCCGGCTCCAGAACTTTGTTTCTAAACTCCCATTTGACTCCAAACTTCACCTCATATATCCTAGTATGTTCTAACCTCATTTGGGCACTTCAAATACACCTTAAGCCCTCCACAAAACTCATTAAATCACTCACCAACATCCACCTTTGTCATTATGCATTTTTCTTGTAATAATGCCAACACTTGTAATGTTTTTCACTAGGTTTCTAAGTGGTGGTTCATACCTAATATAGCCACTATGCCAAGTGCTTCCTCACCACTATAACATCATCTCCCAAGCATCTTTCACCATCTAAAACTCCTTTATGCAACTACTCAAAGTTTCTACACAAGTTTATGCCTCCATCTATTAACATCTTATTCTCCTTCCTACTTGTTTACCAATATTTGCCTAAGTCCTAAATGCACAAGTATATCCCAAGACATTCATTTGCTTCCTAAATCCACCTTACTGATGCCTAAGTCATTCTAATTCTAAAGAACACCTTAAACTCACTCTTTTTGTCAAAACAACTCCTAAAGTTTCCTAATGCTTCCTTAGTCATGAAATCTCCTCAACACATCCTAAACACTTAGGTTCTTCACTAAATTTTGTCATGGGTTCTCTAGCATATTATTACACCAAAACATTTAGTTTCTCACCATTAATTAGCTATCAACATTCAAATTCTCACCAAACCTCCTTAGCACACATAAAACATCAAAACTACACTACATCACAATATAGTGCATAAACTTAAAATTGCTTGGCACTTAGGCCCTTAAATGACTTGGCTCTTAGGCCCTTAAATGCATAAATCTTAAACACTGAATTTCCTCAATATATATAGCCTTTGACCTGCAAATACACACAACAAGGCTCCCATTGCAATTTAAATGTTCTTATAATTCACCTTGACATTCTTAAACTATCTTCTTTTCTCATTTTCTCCTTATTCACAAGTTCACAAGTATAGTCATTGTTTCTCCTAGGTTTTTATAGTTCTTTCCCGATGTAAACTCTACACTAAACTCATCACCTATCTAAATCCCATCCCCTTAAACAATAAAACACCCTAAGGTAAGTAATTTACCTTGTTCTTTTACAAGCTCACAAACTTTCCTCCTTAGACTTTTTCCTTGAACAATCTTGGTCACCAACTAAGTTCTCCTTGCCAATGTTCTAACCAACATTCAACGACTCCAATGAGTACTAAACAACACACTAACCTTAAGGAATAAAAACCTAGGTTAAAAATGTGTTTTAAGGTATTAAATTGATTGTTTTACCTTGGTTTCTCAAGACAAGCTTGGATATGAAGCAAGAAGGACCTCCTTTATCCTTTGGAGAGTAGAAAAGCTAGAACAAGGCATAAAAATGGAACCCCATGAGTGATAATTTTGGACATGGAGAGAAAATGATGGAAACCTAGATTTTCTTACATATTCTTTACCTTAAGAGAATGGAGAAGCTAATGGAGTCTCCAAGCTTGAGTTTCCCCCTCTAATGGCGGTTTGCCTTGGCACCAAAATGGAGCTCTTGAAGTTTTGGAAGGATAGAAAGGAAGAGCTTGAGCTAACTAAGAAGAATATGTAATTTGTTTTGGTTTTGGAGATAAAATGAGTAAGTAGTAATCAAAGGAAGGTGAAGCTAGCATGGAGGTTGTTCTTCACGTTGGAGATGAAGAGAGGAGCAGCTCAAAACCGGTGGGAACAAGAAGAATGAAGAGGTGAGGAGAGAGGTAAGTAAAGGTAGGATATTTATGTTAAAGGTGAATAGTGAATTTACTTACTTTTGCTTTATTCATTACTTAGCTAGATAAGTGCGGTGAGTCACACTTAAAAACCGCCCCCTTGGTCAAATAAGGTGTATTGTGGTCTTTGTTGAGCATTTGATTGACTTACTTTGACTAATGTCTTAAACTAGCACTATTTGGTTACTATTCACTAAACAAGGCACATAATTGTGAAATTTTTGATTTCCCATTGATTTAGACTTACTAATGTGATACTAATTAGTGCACATGTTAATTAAAGAGTAATCATGGACATTTAGCCACTCAAAACCCATTTACAAGACAATTTTTCAAAAATGTGCTTTAAGACTCCTTAAAGCACATTTTGTGTTTTAACTTGTTTTCAAGCTTGTTTTTCTTTGGTAATTTGTTTAAAATGACCATTAGGATATTACTAAGGTCTAATAATGATATTTGGGTGCTCACCCAAGTCTCTCCAAGCTTAGAGCACGTTTTTGCTTAAACTGCTCTTTTGGTGTTTCCTTATGTTTTCTTTGATTAAAATTGTTTCTTAATGTTTCTAAGGCATTATTTAGCCTTCTTATATCTTAGCTTATCACTTACACACCATATCTAAGTTTGGGGTATTTCAATCTACCCCCCTTAAAAGAACTTTGTCCCCAAAGTTCACACGTGTACTAAATCATTCACGGTACTCAATTTCTTAATCTTAATACCACATCTTATATTCTCATTCACACATCTCAAGACTCGAAGGTCAATCACAAATGCAATACACAAGTATTATACATAACTCAAACTTATCACCAAAGTGTAGCAACTTACACAAAATCACATCTGACACAACCAAACAAACGACAAACATGTTCGTTTCCTAACTCAAAAGCGAGGAAGCTCTACCCCCCTTAAAAGGGGTACGCCCCGTACCCTATACAGACGATCTAGTCAGTAAACAAAGAAGGGTACTTCGCCCTCATCTTATCCTCTAATTCCCACGTGGCCTCTTCGACATCCTAGTTAGACCAGAGAACCTTCACCAGTCGCACTGACTTATGGCGAGTGTCCCTAGTCTTACTATCCAAGATTCTCTGAGGAACCTCCACTGATCTCATATTCGGTTCTAATGTCAACCTCTCAGGTTCTAACACATGGGAGGGGTGGTGCATGTATTTCTTTAGCTATGAAACATGGAAAACATCATGCACTTTACCCAGTTCAGCAGGTAAATTCAACCTGTAAGCAACCAGGCCCACCCGCTCCATAATCTCATAAGGACCAACAAACTTCGGGCTTAATTTGCCCTTCTGCCCAAATCTGAATACACCCTTCATTGGTGAAACTCGCAGAAATACCCGGTCGCCCACTGCGAACTCCAGGTCTCGTCGTCAAACATCAGCATACGACTTCTGCCTATCTTGAGCAGTTTTCATGTTCTCCCTGATTTGCTGAACCTCAGCCTTAACTTGCTCTAAGTATTCTGGTCCTATAATGACCGTTTCACTCGACTCATCCCAGCAGAGCGGTGTACGACATGGTCTACCGTACAACGCTTGAAAAGGTGCCATCTTGATCGAAGCGTGATAGCTGTTGTTGTATGAAAACTCGATCAGATGCAGTTTGTCAATCCAACTGCCCTGGAAGTCTAAGGCACATGCCCTCAGCATGTCCTCGAGTGTCTGAATCATACGCTCAGTCTGACCATCTGTCTGAGGATGGAACGCGGTACTCAACTTCAGTTCTGTACCCAACGCTTCTCTAGTAGCTCTCCAGTACCTCGAAAGGAATCTGATATCTCTATCTGACACTATGGTCTTCGGTATCCCGTGATGCCTCATAATTTCCTTCTCAAACAACTCAGCTAATTTGGTCACCTTCCAAGTATCCTTCATCGGTATGAATCGGGCTACTTTGGTAAGGCGATCCACCACCACCCATATCATGTTGAGACCTCCCCTAGCAGGTGGGAGCCCAACTACGAAGTCCATGGAGATATCATGGAACTTCCATTCCGGAACTGGCATCGACTGTACCATTCCGCCCGGTCGTCGGTGCTCGAATTTCACCTTCTGGCAAGTGAGACACCTCAAGACGAACTCGGTAACATCTGTCTTCATCCCCGACCACCAGAAGTATCTCTTCATGTCTTTAAACATCTTAGAGGCCCCCGGATGGATGGAAACTGAAGAACAGTGTGATTCTCTAAGTATATGGTCTTTCAGATCCGTGTTGCCCCGTGGTATGCATAACCGGCCCTTAAGTCTGATCAGATCGTCGTCGTGAAGTCTGAAGTCATATTTCTGACTCTCAAAGGTACCATTAGTCAACTTCTGTCTGACCTCCCTCATGTACTCATCTGTCCTCTGAGCCTCTTGCACCTCATCAACCAAGCTGGAGAAAGAAACTAGCGAATGGAGTGAGTGTGCTCGACGGCTCAGGGCGTCCGCTACAACATTGGCCTTCCCTTCTTTGTACTGGAGGTCAATGTCATAGTCTTTCAGAAACTCTAACCATCTCCTTTGTCTGAGATTCAAATCCTTCTGAGTGAATATGTATTTCAAGCTCTTGTGATCGGTGTAGATCGTCACACTTACCCCGTATAAGTAATGGCGCCATATCTTCAAAGCGAAGACTACAGCTCCCAGCTCTAAATCATGTGTGGGGTAGTTCTCCTCATGTTTCTTCAACTGGCGTGAGGCATATGCCACCATCTTGCCATGTTGCATGAGCACGCAACCCAGCCCTCTACCGGATGCATCACAGTAAACCTCAAAGCCCTCCGTACCGTCTGGAATGGTCAGAACCGGTGCAGTGGTCAGTGAGTCTTTCAAACTCTGAAATGATCTCTCACAGTCAGCTGTCCATAAGAACGGTGCTTCTTTCTTCATCAAACTGGTCATCGGCTTCGCGACCTTGCTGAAATCCTTAACAAACCTCCGGTAGTAGCCTGCCAAACCAAGAAAGCTCCGAATGTCGGTAACAGTCTTTGGTCTTGGCCAAGTACGTATGGCATCAATCTTTGCTGGATCCACGAAGATCCCAGCATCTGAAATGACATGACCTAGGAAAGAGACCTGGTCAAGCCAAAACTCACATTTGGAGAACTTAGCATATAGCTGGTTCTCCCTCAGTATTTCTAATACCCTTCTCAAGTGTTCCTCATGCTCAGTCTTCGATTTCGAATATATCAGTATATCGTCGATGAATACCACAACCGACTTGTCCAGCTGCTCCCTGTAACACCCCAACCCGAAATCCAATAACCTGTACAATGATAGCTCCCAAAGATAACTGGAAATGCAGCGGAAAATATATACATAACAACGGGTGGTGCTACAACACCGCTAGTCACCCATGTGACTAACAAGGCTAATTCCAACATAACTTACAAATGATGCCGTCTGAGCGTTGAATACAAACCTCTTAAAATATCAAAACCAATAGTAAAGATACAGTACCGTAAATTGCTTCCGGTAATAATAATCCCCTGTCTTAATTCTACCCACCTACACTCGGTCGGGTAATCTCTTCAACTTCAGGTACCTGAAAAATGGGGGTGCCCCCAAAGGGGCTCAGCAAACAACGCTGGTATGGAAAACGTGCAGCCCATCGGCTATTGGGCCACACCAACTACTTTGTCGAATACATGCAGTTCATTTTTATAAAGCTGTAAACAAGCATCATGCCATAATCATAACAAGTATCCATACAAGGACAACAATGTCACACAGAACAAGACTTCAGAAGGTCGAGTTAGGTGATCTGTAATCTTTTAATAGTTGTCGGGTCCACACAGTGGGACTGACAGGTGTATATGAGTATGTCAATATAGTGGAGGTATAGTGACCTCGTTAAAAAGGAAAGGTGGGTAATTAGTCCCTCAGAAGATAACGTAGTTAACTCCTGCACTTAAAAGAGGTGGGAATCGAACCCTCGAGAGGAATAAAGTCTTCCTCCCCACTTGAACTGTTCCGGTACGCCGCCGGTGAGTGACACAGTGCACCCAAAACTCCCGTCGCGACGTAAATTGAATAGGAGACGACCTGAGGCAGGTACAACTCCTGTAGCATGCATGGCCAGATCCAACTGGGCTCCTCGTTCTCGTAGTATAGAATTGTTAGGTGTCATACAAGGACGTTAATCAAGAACACAATGTGTATTGTCAGTTACCACGTTTAGGATAACGACGTTTGTTATAAAGTGAAGTTAGTGAGAGACTTGAGTACAAGTTCTCGGTATAATAAAGCGTAGGTATTTAATCCACTGATATTGTAGTGTTGTATGCGTGGGACATACACGTCGTAGTTAGCATCATTCACACATATAAAATAATACAACAGTGCACAAGAGTAAATCAACATTTTACATTAATTATCTTGGTCGTTAATTCAAACAACAGATAGCACACAAGCCGATGTAATCCGGTAGAAAACAGGTTGCAAGAATCCCATACCGTTCACCGTAGATTGTACTTGTTTAGTTCCCGGTCAACGTCTGGTCAAACAATGTCTCTTAATAAAGGATGATTAAGTGCTTGAACTCCTCTTGAATTCCCAAGCTTCCTCCAATGGTAAATGGTGTTCCTCTTAAACTTTTCTCCTTAGAATTTCGGCTCACTTAAGGTGGATGAAGAACAAACTTAAGGTAACCTTGAGGTGCTCCTTGCATTAATGTTGATTTAGACAACCTCCTTGGAGTATATGTTGATGCCGAATTGTTATGGTTGTGCTAGGAAGAGTTTTACTTCAAGGCTTGACAAGAAATGCTAGGAAATTACCTTAAAGATGAAGATAGAAGTTAAATCTTCATTCTTGAACTTAGAAGCTTCAAGGGAAGAAGAGAGAGAAGGAGAAAGAGAAGGACTTACCAACCGGTTGTGCTTGTGAAGAATTGACCCAAGCTTGTCGTATTGGTATGTAAGAATGGAATAGGTATGATTGTTGATCTCCTTAATGATTTTGCTTTTGCTATTTAATTCTTTTAATTCTTTTTGTGGTAGACATGGGATCATGGGGTTATTAGGTGGGCATTTAATTAGCTTATTCCATTCAGCACTTTAATTGTTTTCTATCTTGGTGTCTCACGGAAATATGACTAGAATGGAGCTGCTTTAGTTATGTTTAATTGCAACTTGTTCATATATGTAGAATACATTACTTTTCCAAGAGCTAACCCACTCTTATCTGTATACAGGTTTTCGGTAATGATTTGCTGATTTAGAATACCACCATCTTGTTATTGTATTATACTTCATGTGGGGGAAAAATCATGACATATCAATTATACAATCTAAACAAATTATCTGCTCATATACATTACCGGCTATTTTGGGTACATAAGTACCGGTTTCTTTGTTTCATCTTGTTATCTGCTCATATATATATAAGGACACCATGTGTATGTTGCAGATGTTAATCTTGTTTAGTTGCATCAGTATGTGTAATACTCCGTATTTTACGTTTTCAGATTTCATGACATTCCGGTTTATGTCATTACTTATGTTTGTGTGGTGCTGTGTTTAGCTGATGGGACACCGGAGTCTTTAAATTAAAAGACGGGGGCAAGGAGGTCGTTTCCCCTCTTTTATTTTGGTGAGACTTATTAAGGTAAATAAGTCATTTTATTTTACATTCTCAATCCACGATCAATTTTCAAATCGTGCGTTCTTCCTCACGACAGTTTCTGCGCTCTCCCTCTCTTCTTCTCCATTGCTGTGCTTCTGAGTTCGTGTGGATCTTTGCTGCGTTTGTGATCGGTTCTGCTGCTACTTCTGTTCAGATTCTTCCCCTCTGCTAATCAGGTAGGTTCGTTGGTGAATTCGGTAGTCTCTTTGCTGTTTTGGAGAAGCAGTTTTCTGATTTTGCATTCTGTTTTTGGGGGCTGTTCTCTGCAAATTCAGTGGCTGATTTCGCTGTTCGGGGTTGCAGTGTGTCGGGTCTTCGCTCTGCTTCAGATTGGTGCAACCTTCTCTGCAATCCGATGTAAGTGGGGGATGGAATCGGGGTAGTTTGCTCACCCTCGGGGTTTGATTTTAACATCTGTTTCGTATCCGATTTCGTGTGTGGTTTATGTGTTTTCTCTTTGGATTTGCGTTGTTAATCGTTTGGCTAAGCCCCCGAGGGTACTGATTTACCGTCCTATGAGTTTTGTGTGAGTTATGGTGATTTTTGACTGATTTCTGTTCGTCTGATCGCTCTGGATTTCGTCAGTTTCGCGCTGTCCGAACGTCTGTCCGAACTTGTAAGTTCGGACAGTGCATCGGGCGCGTTTTGTTTTTGAAGGTTTTGAAGTGTCCGAACATCGGTCCGAACTTCAAAGTTCGGACCTGACGCGAGGATGGTTTTTCGTAAGTTTCGGCGTGTGTCCGAACTTGCAAGGTCGGACGCAAGTTCGGACACTATGATGGTTCTGGCTTTTAACTCTCGACTTACGTCCGAACTTTGACGTTCGGACGTAAGTTCGGACATTTGTATCTCCGCGACTTCTGACTCTCGGCCTCTGTCCGAACTTGCAAGGTCGGACGCAAGTTCGGACATGCCACTGATTTGAGCATAACTTCTCGTTGTTTTAGCTCCGTTTTGAGTTCCGTTTGCGGGGTTGGATTCCCCTATCTGTGTACAAGCTTCTTATGCTGTTTATATGCATTTTTGCACTTAAGATCTGTTTTGTGAGCTTTTGGTTTTGGGACCTAGTTACTTTGCTTCTGAGCCTTGGATAGTCGGGTCGGGCTGTCCCGTAGCATGCTGCGCAGGAATTCCTTCTGTTTATACTCCTTAGGGTCTCCCTTAGGATGTTATTTGACCGACGGGTCTGTTAGCTGTCTCTACGGCTTCTGTTGTGGGATCTCGGATCCATAGGACCTTATGTGAGTCCTTCTGTTGTGTTAGCTTGTTTCTAGTGTCCCACTCTTCGTTCTGATCTGAAAGTCCGACTGTGTTTTGAAGTGATATTCCGTTCTGCTCTGCCTCTGTTTTGTGGTTTCATTCGTCTATTTATTGACTCCGCTATCCTCTCTGTTTATAAGTATTCTTCTGCTTCTGTTTTGAGTGGGCTTCCTTGAGGAAGTCTTCTGCTTGCTGGGCTGTTTAGCTCACCCCTTTACTTTGTTGCAGATTGAGCTCGTGGGATCTTCTCTTCTCGTCCCCTTCTGGAGCTTGTTTATTTTATGTGTTTAGACTTTGTTGCTTGCGCTTTGGACGCTTTAGTACTTTGTGTAGCCTTCGGGCCTCTCTCTTTGTATGACTATAAGCTTTGGATCTTGTAAACTCTTTGGTATTTATACAAGTTTCTTATTCGGTTTTGGGATTCGTTTGCTTAGAGCCTTGCGACGTTAGGTAGTAGACTCGCGGCGTGTAACGGCCCTAACTCCTAGGCCGGTTTTGGGGTCGTTACATTTAGTGGTATCAGAGCCAGGTTGCTCGTTCTTTGGTGTCTGTGGGGTTTGTCTGCATGTGTGGGTGTCTGAAAGGTCTGCTGTTTGATGCTTGATGGTTTCTGATAATTTTGATGTTGTATCTTCAGTATGCCTCCCCGACGTTCAGGACGTGGTGCAGCTGCAGGCGATGCTCCCCAGGGGGACATTGCAGAGATTGTGCAGCAGGTGGTGACCCAGGTGCTGCAGACTGTAGGGGCCACTGCTGGTCAGGCGGCAGGAGCCGGTAACGCGGGGGGCAACAACGTGAAGGCGCTTCAGGAGTTTCTGAAGCTGAAGCCACCTTCTTTTGATGCTAGTGGCGACCCACAGGAGGCGAGCCACTGGATCACTGCCATTGAGGACCTTCTGCGGGTCATGGGATGTGAGGAGGATCAGAAAGTCGGATTCGCTACCTTCATGTTTCAGTGAGGCGAAGGAGTGGTGGAAGTCGGTCGAAGGGAAGTACCCCCACCCATGGACATGGGAGCAGTTCAGGGGCTGCTTCAATCAGCAGTTCTATCCCGATGTCTTCAGGATCAGAAGATTGTAGAGTATGGGAGGCTTCGCCAGACGAAGGAGATGTCAGTGGACGACTATGTGAGGAAGTTTATTTCCCTTTCGAAGTTTGTGCCTGAGCCGGATGATAACCGGAAGGCTAGGAAGTTTGAGGCTGGGTTGAGGGGTGACATTCGAGCTGCTGTGGCACCTTTTCGCCACAAGACTTCAGGATGTGGCCGATGTGGCGTTGGTGGTGGAGTCTGAGCTGCAGGCTAGGCAGCGGTATGAGAAGAGGGACCAGAGGCCCGATAAGGGCAAGGACCAGAAGAGGAAGGGTCGTGTGGAGGAGCCCGAGAGGCGTGAGCAGACTTCTTCTCAGAAGAAGAAGTATAGAGGAGACCGGGGTTCTTCTTCATCAGCATCCCCTGCTGTGGAGAAGTGTGCGGTGTGACCGTTTCCATCCTGGGCGGGAGTGCTACAGGAAGTCCGGGGCGTGCTTCAAGTGTGGTTCGCTAGACCATCGCATTGCCCAGTGTCCACAGGCTAGAGGTGGAGGTAGCAGTGGCGGTTCTGAGGGCCGAGGAGCTGGTTCAGGGTCCGGGCAGAAGACTGATCAGAAGAAGCCCCAGACCCAGGCTCGTGTGTACGCTCTAGCTGGTGAGCGAGACCGTGACTCAGGCCGAGTTGTGTCAGGTATTCTTCAGATCTCTTCTCAGCCAGTTTTCTGCTTGTTTGATTCAGGAGCTACCCACTCCTTTGTGTCTGCTGATTTAGTGGGTAGTCTCGGGTTGTCTGCTGTGCCCTGTGATGTGGATTTGTGTATTTCTAGCCCGCTGAGTGGCGTACCTGCTTGTGTACTTGATTCTGTGTGTAAGTCGGTTCCGGTAGTGATTATGGATAGGAACTTGTCTGCTGATTTGATCCCTATGCGTATGTCTTGCTTCGATGTGATTTTGGGCATGGACTGGCTAGCAGAGCACCATGCCCATATAGATTGTGCAGCTAGGAGAGTTGTGTTTGATAGACCGGGTGAGACCCGTTTTGCTTTTGTGGGGAATTCCATTCCTTGTGCTCCTGTGTTGGTGTCTGCTATGCAGGCAGTCCGTTCCTTGAGGAAGGGCTGCCAGGGTTTTCTCTGCTTTGTACCTGAGGTTAAGGAGGGATCCCGGTTGGAGGATATCCCATTGTGTGTGAGTTTCCTGAGGTGTTCCAGGACGATGTGCCAGGACTACCACCTGATCGTGAGGTGGAGTTTTCTATTGAGTTAGCGCCAGGGACTCAGCCTATCTCTAAGGCTCCCTATCGCATGAGTCCGGCAGAGCTTAAGGAGCTGAAGGTGCAGCTGCAGGATCTTCTGGATAAGGGCTTCATTCGCCCTAGTGTGTCTCCATGGGGAGCACCTGTGTTGTTTGTGAAGAAGAAGGATGGCTCCTTCAGATTGTGCATTGACTATAGGGAATTGAATAAGGTTACCATCAAGAATCGGTATCCTCTTCCCCGCATTGATGATCTCTTTGACCAGTTAGCAGGGGCGACAGTCTTCTCGAAGATCGACTTGCGTTCTGGATATCATCAGCTGAAGATTAAGGCCGAGGATGTGTCTAAGTCTGCATTTAGGACCCGGTATGGGCATTATGAGTTCTTGGTCATGCCTTTTGGTTTGACCAATGCCCCGTCGTTCTTCATGGATATGATGAACAGAGTCTTCAAACCTTTCTTGGATTCTTTTGTAGTTGTGTTTATTGACGACATCTTGGTGTACTCCAAGAGTGCTGAGGAGCATGAGGAGCATCTGAGGATGGTTCTACAGACGTTGAAGGAGAAGGAGTGTATGCTAAATTGAAGAAGTGTGAGTTTTGGTTGGATAGAGTGGTGTTTCTTGGCCACGTGGTTTCGAAGGATGGCATATCAGTGGACCCAGAGAAGATTAAGGCGTTATGGAGTGGGCGAAGCCCACTAGTGTGTCTGAGGTGCGCAGTTTTCTGGGATTGGCTGGGTATTATAGGAAGTTCGTGGAGGGCTTTTCTAAGATCGTATCTCCCTTGACTCGTCTTCTTAGGAAGGATGTCAAGTTTGATTGGAGTGAGGCGTGCCAGGAGAGCTTCCAGGAGTTGAAGAAGAGGTTGACTTCGGCTCCGATTTTGACGTTGCCTTCTGGGACAGAGGGCTTCGAGGTGTTCTGTGACGCTTCCCACAGAGGGTTGGGTGTGTTCTGATGCAGCAGGGAAAGGTGGTAGCGTATGGGTCACGACAGTTGAAGCCGTATGAGAAGAATTATCCTACCCATGACTTGGAGCTAGCTGCTGTGGTCTTCGCCTTGAAGATCTGGCGGCACTATTTGTATGGGGTGACGTGTAAGGTCTACACGGATCACAAGAGTCTCAAATATCTGTTCACGCAGAAGGAATTGAATTTGAGACAGCGGCGCTGGTTGGAGCTGTTACATGACTACGATCTGGAGATCCTCTACCATCCGGGTAGAGCGAATGTGGTGGCTGATGCCTTGAGCCGTAGGGGTGCTCCTGGACTTGCTTGTTCGTTGTCAGGGGTTCAGAGGTCTGCTTTGAGCTTCAGCGTATGGGGTTTGGGTTGTTCGGTCCGACCGTGCTGGGATGATTGCTTCGATTCAGGTCCAGTCTACTTTGATTGAGCGGATCAGAGAGGGTCAGAAGGCTGATGCTGAGTTGTGTAAGATCAGGAGAAGTTGTCAGATGAGCAGGAGTCAGAGTTTTCTGTGTCCAGCGATGATTGTCTACGCTTCAGGGGCAGAGTTTGTGTGCCTAGTGGAGGCGACCTTAGGCGGGAGATTATGCAGGAGGCTCATGGAGCTCCTTATTCTGTGCACCCAGGAGGGGTGAAGATGTACCGGGACCTCCGGAGTCCTTTTGGTGGGCGAATATGAAGAGGGAGATTTCTGATTTTGTGGCTCGTTGCCAAACCTGTCAGCAGGTGAAGGCTGAGCATCAGCGACCTGCGGGTCTTCTGCAGCCTCTTCCCGTTCCTGAGTGGAAATGGGAGAGTTGGCATGGATTTATTGTGGGGTTGCCTAGGACATCTTCTGGGTACGATGCGCTATGGGTGATTGTGGACCGGTTGACGAAGTCAGCTCATTTCTTGCCTGTGAGGAAGACCTTCAGCCTTGAGCGCCTGGCTCGGCTGTATATTGATGAGATTGTGAGGTTGCACGGTGTGCCGGCGACGATCGTTTCGGACAGAGATCCGAGATTTGTATCTCGCTTCTGGCGGAGCCTGCATAAGGCGTTAGGGACGAATTTGGCTTTCAGTTCGGCTTATCATCCTCAGACCGATGGGCAGACGGAGAGGACGAATCAGATTTTGGAGGACATGTTGAGGGCTTGTGTGCTCGACTTCGGGGGCAGCTGGGATCAGCATGTGACTTGATTGAGTTCGCCTACAATAATAGTTTCCAATCGAGCATTGGGATGGCTCCATATGAGGCGTTGTATGGTAGGCGCTGTAGATCTCCTATTTGTTGGGATGACCTGCGGAGAGGGCGATTGTAGGTCCTGAGTTGGTGCAGGGAGCTGTGGACAAAGTCAAGACTATCAGGGAGCGTTTGTTGGTTGCCCAGAGCCGGCAGAAGAGTTATGCAGATCAGAGACGCCGTCCGCTTGAGTTTCAGGTGGGAGACCACGTGTACCTGAAGATCTCTCCAGTTCGGGGTGTGGTTCATTTTGGGAAGCGAGGCAAGCTGAGTCCTCGGTTCGTAGGGCCTTTTGAGGTGCTTGGGAAGGTTGGGCCGGTGGCTTACAGATTGGCATTGCCACCAGCTCTAGCAGGAGTGCATGACGTGTTCCATGTGTCGATGCTCAGGAAGTATCTACATGATCCTTCGCATGTGATTGACTATGGTCAGCTTCGACTCAGAGATGATTTCACTTATGAGGCAGTTCCGGTTCGTATTTTGGCGCGGGATGTTCGTCGGCTACATAGCAAGACATTGCCTATGGTTAAGGTGCAGTGGTCTGATCAGTCCGAGCGTGAGGCGACGTGGGAACTCGAGGAGGAGTTGCGTGCCAAGTTCCCTTCCCTTTCGAGCAGTAGGTATGTTGAATTTCGAGGACGAAATTCCTTTTAAGGGGGGAGTGATGTAATACTCCGTATTTTACGTTTTCAGATTTCATGACATTTCGGTTTATTTACTTATGTTTGTGTGTACTTTGTTTAGCTGATGGGACACCGGAGTCTTTAAATTAAAAGACGGGGGCAAGGAGGTCGTTTCCCCTCTTTATTTTGGTGAGACTTATTAAGGTAATAAGTCATTTATTTTACATTCTCAATCCACGATCAATTTTCAAATCGTGCGTTCTTCCTCGCGACAGTTTCTGCGTCTCCTCCTTCTTCTCCTTGGTGCTTCTGAGTTCGTGTGGATCTTTGCTGCGTTTGTGATCGGTTCTGCTGCTACTTCTGTTCAGATTCTTCCCCTCTGCAATCAGGTAGGTTCGTTGGTGATTCGGTAGTCCTCTTTGCTGTTTTGGAGAAGCAGTTTTCTGATTTTGCATTCTGTTTTTGGGGGCTGTTCTCTGCAATTCAGTGGCTGATTCGCTGTTCGGTTGCAGTGTCGGGTCTTCGCTCTGCTTCAGATTGGTGCAACCTTCTCTGCAATTCGATGTAAGTGGGGGATGGAATCGGGGTAGTTTGCTCACCCTCGGGGATTTGATTTAACTCTGTTTCGTATCGATTTCGTGTGTGTTGTGTGTTTTCTCTTTGGTTGTTGTTAATCGTTGGCTAAACCCCCGAGGGTACTGATTTACCATTCTATGAGTTTTGTGTGAGTTTGGTGATTTTGGATTTCTGTTCGTCGTCGCTCTGGATTTCGTCAGTTTCGCGCTGTCCGAACGTCTGTCCGAACTTGTAAGTTCGGACAGTGCATCGGGCGCGTTTTGTTTTTGAAGGTTTTGAAGTGTCCGAACATCGGTCCGAACTTCAAGTTCGGACCTGACGCGAGGATGGTTTTCGTAAAAGTTTCGAGTGTGTCCGAACTTGCAAGGTCGGACGCAAGTTCGGACACTAAGATGGTTCTGGCTTTTAACTCTCGACTTACGTCCGAACTTCGACGTTCGGACGTAAGTTCGGACATTTGTATCTCCGCGACTTCTGATCTCGGCCTCTGTCCGAACTTGCAAGGTCGGACGCAAGTTCGGACATGCCACTGTTTTGAGCATAACTTCTCGTTTTAGCTCCGTTTTGAGTTCCGTTTGCGGGGTTGGATTCCCCTATCTGTGTACAAGCTTCTTATGCTGTTTATATGCATTTTTATGCACTTGAGATCTGTTTTGTGAGCTTTTGGTTTTGGGACCTAGTTACTTTGCTTCTGAGCCTTGGATAGTCGGGTCGGGCTGTCCCGTAGCATGCTGCGCAGGAATTCCTTCTGTTTATACTCCTTAGGGTCTCCCTTAGGATGTTATTTGACCGACGGGTCTGTTAGCTGTCTCTACGGCTTCTGTTGTGGGATCCTCGGATCCATAGGACCTTATGTGAGTCCTTCTGTTGTGTTAGCTTGTTACTAGTGTCCCACTCTTCTGTTTCTGATCTGAAAGTCCGACTGTGTTTTGAAGTGATATTCCGTTCTGCTCTGCCTCTGTTTTGTGGTTTCATTCCTATTTATTGACTCCGCTATCCTCTCTGTTTATAAGTATTCTTCTGCTTCTGTTTTGAGTGGGCTTCCTTGAGGAAGTCTTCTGCTTGCTGGGCTGTTTAGCTCACCCCTTTACTTTGTTGCAGATTGAGCTCGTGGGATCTTCTCTTCTCGTCCCCTTCTGGAGCTTGTTTATTTTATGTGTTTAGACTTTGTTTGCTTGCGCTTTGGACGCTTTAGTACTTTGTGTAGCCTTCGGGCCTCTCTCTTTGTATTTGACTATAAGCTTTGGATCTTGTAAACTCTTTGGTATTTATACAGTTTCTTATTCGGTTTTGGGATTCGTTTGCTTAGAGCCTTGCGACGTTAGGTAGTAGACTCGCGGCGTGTAACGGCCCTAACTCCTAGGCCGGTTATGGGGTCGTTACAGTATGTAACCGGATGGTGCATGAAGTATGGTACATATTTTAGTTGTTTAATTGTATATGAAAGTATACATATGAATACGGTTTACATGTCACTCTACATTTTGAATCTTATCACATGGCTCCACACGCAGCCGGTTGTCATAGGTTCAAGTTGCAGATTTTGTTGATGAGTTGGTTAGTATAGTTCATTGATTACCGTATCAATAATGCGGGGGCTTCAGTTTTTTTTTTTTGGTTTTGATTAGTATATAATTAATCTTATCATGTCATGATGTATGTACTTTACCGGTAATTCATGAGCGTATGTTACAGATTTGGTTTTGTTTATATACATGCCATCGTCGTATAATGAGGGAGCTTTATGTTTTTGTCGTTTATCCATATACTTATTCTACCGTAAAGTATAGTATAGCTGCAGTTTTTTTTTTTTTTTTACAAAACACATGTACTATCGTAGTGTGTATGGTATATAGGTAGATTTTTAATCTTGGCATAATAATGTGTACATATGTTATAGGTAGGTGTATTAAGTAGTTAACTATTATACTTAGTCAAAGTGTATAAAACTAGTCCAAAAATTTATATATAAAACCGGTTTTATATGGTACCGATTTTTTTTCTTAACATGTATACTTTGCGTTATGTGTAATGATATAACATTTCTTAGGTATTTATGATATATATATATTAAGTATTAAAATTATGTAACATAAGTTGTTACATTGTTTAAATGGTATATCAATTTATTTTAGCATTTATAAATGCTTAGGCCCTCGTAAAATATTTACGTTGCTCGTTTGTATACACGTTGGTATTGTTCTTTCCTTGTTGACGCTCTCTATCGAGCTTGTTATGCAAGAAGTTTAGTCCTTTATAATCGTACATGAACGTTTGTACGAATGTTTAGTAAATCACGCTAGTTAGCGTTTATGGTAAAAACGACTATTTTTACGTGACGTTTGCATGCATGAGTTTGCATGTGCACGTATAGTAATATTAATTTATGTAAGGTTTGCATGCATAATTGGCATGCTTAACTACAATGATCTGTTTCTAGATCAATTATCCATATTTAATAGTTTTTTAGGTATTAATTAGATTTGGGGTATTTCACTCCGGAACAAGTGGTTCATCAGATCCATAAATTTCGCCGGTGCGTTCGACAAACCGAACGACATCACTGTAAACTCATAGTGGCCGTATCATGTCCGGAATGCCGTCTTCTCAATATCTCCCTCCTTAATGGCTATCTGATGATACCCGATCTGAGATCAATCTTGGAAAACACAGATGCTCCCTTCAACTGATCGAACAGATCGTCAATGCGGGGTAGTGGGTACTTATTCTTCACTGTTACTGCATTCAACTCTCTGTAGTCGATGCAGAGGCAGAGACTACCATCCTTCTTCTTCACGAAGAGAACTGGCGCTCCCCATGGTGACACACTTGGTCTGATGAATCCCTTGTCTAACAAATCTTTTAACTGTTCTTTTAAACTCATTCATCTTGCCGGAGCCATGCGGTATGGTGCCTTGGCTATCGGTCCGGTACCAGGTAGCAGCTCGATGGTGAACTCTACCTCCCGAGTGGGTGGCATACCGGGCAGTTCCTGTGGAAAGAGATCAGGGAACTCCGACACTACCGGTAAGTCGGGGTCGAACTCGGGGTCTCTCTCTATGTCCTGTACATAGCAGATGTACACTTCTTCCTTTCTCCTCAATTCCTTATACATTACACCCCTCTCCATAATCACGATATAATCTCTCACGTAGCAATAAATAAAACGTCTCGCAGCGAAAAATAAATAACAATTACAAAACTCACTCGGGTGTCACCGGCCATTACTCACCCACGCGAGCAACGAAGCCAAACTACATCCAACTTTCATCATAAACAAACTGCAAACCGCCGTGATAACGAGAAAACTTCTATACATCATACTAAGTCCATAAACCATAAACATCGACAAGTGAGCATCTACGCAAACCAGAATATACATAACCTTACCATAATACAATTCACCATCTTCAATGCTATACAACACCTCCATGTGTGGTAACAAAAGTAAAACTCCATTACCTGTTCCTGTCTTCAGCTTCGACAATGATCACAACCTGTAATGGTGTAGTATCAGCGATAGACGCTGAGTATGCCAGGCCTGGACCCTAATGGTCACTTGTCATTTTAACCATCTTATTATTAGATTGGTTTCATGCTTTACCATTTTACAGTTATAAACAATACTGTAATAAACATGTATAATATACATAATCACCCATCCATAAATTCATAAACATTTAACCATCCATCCAAACAATCATTTAATAACACAAACCACAAATGTATATCGACGTATCAAACAATAACAAAACAATGTACAATCGCCGTAGCGTTCACCTTCCATTGTCAATTGGTTTTAGTTGGCCTTCAAGGCCCCATCCATATGTACAATGTATTCGCCGTAGCGTACAGTTTTCATATTTAATTTACCTTAGCCTTGTAGGCTCCATCCAACCATGTTTAATTATTAATATCAGTTGGGCGTCATGTTAGGACAACCCGATAACCTCACCATGGACAGTAGTCCTCCCGTACACACAAAGGTGCTCATTTCGCCAGAGGTCCGGAGGCCCCTGACTCACTTAGTCTCGTAAGACGTCTATAAAAAGGCCGTAGCCACCTGATCCACGATCCAGTTTGGGCTCGTTGGATATAACCTGGAGCGGAATCTAATTAGGAAACCCCTCAGTGATCACAAATGCGCAACCAGTAGTTCGTAAACTACCGGGATTCCTCACCTCAACTCATACCACCTCTCTCATAATGTAAGGTCTGCTCTTAGTCTTATGGAGAATAATTATTAATTAGTTGCCGAATGGGTCTCACGCATACCTAGAAGTAATCTAGGTTATATTCATGTTCGAGATCTATGCTCTAGAGATGACAATGTCGTGACTCATCCCTAAGTGCTTTACTTAGGTTACCATATACTTAATATTAATACTATGGTATTATATCAAGAACGTCATGTCATCACAATAACGTAATGTATGTTTATATAAGTCGATCTATAGTCGACGTAGTGTTAGTCCCGTAGGACGCTCGTGCATAAATAAGTAATGCAGTAACACTTAATCACATACATGTAACCACACACATAACACACAAGTTAATCAACCAAATCCGAGCCCAAGGAGCAACCTTAGGTCAACTCGGATCAAACCCCTTTACATACCATTCACCCTGATCGTATTACGGTGGAGTATGAATCAGCAAGATCCTATGCTCCGTGTAGTCCGCTAGCTCGTCAAGCGTCTTGTCAGAAGTACAATCTAAACGGTATTAAAACATAAGTCAGTCTCCATGACTAACTACATCCGGTATCTCCGAATACAAGTAACCCCGACAGTTCGCCCTGTTCTACAGTTGTTTGTTACGGGTTTCTCTAAAACAGTCGGCTTTGTTACTTAAAACTCATACGTCATAATATTTCAACTGTTAAGTTTAATTCATTGTATTTCTTTTTAATCTTATCCACCATTAATTTAGGTACGTAACCTATAGTTGCATGTATGCATGCATGATTATATTATATTATTTTTTGGATTGTATCATTCTCCCACCATCCATTATAATACAATGTATTACATAACCCATTTACCTTTAGCAATTAATATTGCATCCAAACTCATAACTTATAGTTCGTAACTATTATTTTTTTTTAAAAACCACCACCATTAAATCATATGGTTTCCAACCAAAATATATATCCACCTTATATACATTATCCTCGTGTATGTATATATTTACCACGTAGGTAAGTTTCATGAGTTTAATAAACTCTTGTATCATGTGTTACATTTTATCATCTTATGTTAGATGATTATTCCCATTAGTTGTATTATGTTATACAACTTGTATTAAGATTATTATCCTAATATTTGTAACATTTTATGTTGTATATTTACAACTCCTAAGGTTTATTCAATAAATACCTTAGTTTATAAATCTCATTTATTTATAGTTTGTCACATTATTTAATGTGAATACTTACTTGTATTAATCCCATTAAACCACCTTAATACCATATAATTGTTATAATATTTATAACATAGTAGACTTAGTCTAAAATTCATTTCCCAACTCTTATTAACTCGGCATAGCCCTTAACTATATTTAAATTCCATTTTGACCACATAACATTATGTAATGTTATACCATATACCAATATCATACAATGTGATATTTATTCCCTTTAACTTACACCTATAGTTTTATGCAAAACTATTTTATAGTGCCTCTTAGTGTAACACCCAACTCAATCCATATGTGGTCTCGCAACTTAACAGTATATATAAACTGTCACAGCGGAATTCTTTACAATCCAGGACCTTGCCACGGTCTGACTACAGAATATACCGAACATTAGTAAACAATCTTAACCATTTACATATCCTTCTTACAACCCCCTCACATCCTATACATCTTACTAACTCAAATTGCCATACGAGTGTACATGCACACTCATAGGCCACACTTAACCCGTAACACTTGTACCCCTTCTTACTCTCGCGACAGCCGCTTCCTGATGTACCTGTGTAGTAAAAACAGCCCCCAAAGGGGGTCAGCACGAATGCTGGTACGATCCCTCATGGCCCCCAAGCTAACGTGGCTACGACGACTAATTGTCGATAGCATGGAGGTTGATTAAATGCACAACATAAAGTAAATGTTGTAAACAACAATCCATATATGAACAATCAAAGTTCACACACAATGAACGACTTAAATGCGTTCCCTTAATTAGAGAGTTAATTATTTAACTCCATAAGTAATGTTCCCTCTTAATCTTAGTCCATCCTTATCTCACCTCAATCTTAGTCTTATCTAATCTAGAAACAACCATCCTTTAATAAGGAGTGGATGTAGCTTATCTTAATCTGAATATTACAAACCATCCTTTAAAAAGGAATGGTTGCAACTTATCTTAACCTACCTTAATCTTAATCTTAATAATACAAACCATCCTTTAAAGAGGAATGGTTGCAACCTATCTTAACCTTACCTTAATCTTAATCTTAATAATACAAACCATCCTTTAAAGAGGAATGGTTGCAACCTATATTAACCTTACCTTAATCTTAATCTTAAACTTTTCTCAGTATACAAACCGTTCCTAGAGGGGAATGGTTATATCCTAAGTCCAAACCTGGGATTTAGGTGATCCCACCGCACCATCTTAATGCCACCTACCCTGGACGGGAGTCCAGCGTAGCTGAGCCGGCAACCGGCCCTAGGCTACAAGTCTGAAGACAAGTCCTTAAGCGGAAGTCGAATCCTATAGATACCGACCCCCTTTTTCTTAGCATGCATGACCGAGATCGGTCCGGGTTTCCTCACTCAAGTTCCAGTTAGTAGTAATCTCAAGACCTGTTTGTTGGTTAACCTCGTTCGGTTCATATCGTCCCTTATTAGGGGCGTTCCTTAGTCTCACTCAATTCCTTACTAAACATTGGTTAGTAAGTTCTCACGGTAGTTGTAGTGTTTTCAAACATCACACAACAATACAATAAATATAATATATTCCGGTTGCATGCTTTATCTTGTATAGTGAGCACACAAAACAAATAGCACACAAGCCGAGGGACACCTCGTTAGCAAGCAGGTCACAAGAGAACTGTACCGTACACCTGGAGATTGGCTAGCTCTTAAAGCGATGCTCACCTAACCCGTCGAACACCTCCGACTATCTAGATCCTATAACATAGTAACCGGGCAAGTTAATAACTTAATTATCTCCTAAACATTCCGTTACCATATGTAACTCTCTTAATTAAACTTCCAACTATATACACATGCGTATATTTATATATAAGTCCTCACAAGTCTATATATATAAAAATATTTAACAACATCGTATCAACTCTAAAAATACTTTCTAACTTTAATAGTTGTATTCAATTAATTGTATAATTCCAACCTCTAATTAATTGTTCCAGAGCTCTAATCCTTCAATTACATATACACACGTATTTGCACATCTATATACATATAATTTCATAAACTCCAATGTTAACTATTATGTACACATGTATACATAACTTATACAAGTATGTTCCCACCGATTTAATGTTACAAGGACGTATATGTTCATACTCTCCTAACCTTCAATCCACCAATATTTATATACCTATATGTGTATATAAATTCTCATATGTGCAATACTAACCTTAATACCTCTACTAATTTGTAGGAACAAACTCCTTTACCATATTGGTCCATTACTTAATCAACTTACTAAAAAAAAAAGTTATTAGGCTCAACAATTCAAATGTTACCCATCATACATACATATATAAAACTCTAATTTCTCATATAATTAATATCATTCTTATCACTTAAAGATTAATACCGATTTTATAAGATGATTCCTTAATAAAATCCTTTAACCTCTTTTACAACTTACTAATTTAATGTCTAATTACTTATGGTTAGCCCAAATCAATACACTAATTTGTGTATTACAACCCATTTTGGTTGGTCATTTATTACTTCAATAGGTTATCTCCTTTTATTTCCTAAATCCAATTCCCTAAGAATATTCTAGTTTAAAAGCCCAATTTAATATTCAGATTTCTTCCATTTCTAATTTGGGCTTAAGCCCTCAAATCCAATTTACTAACTTGAATTTCAGCCCAAATGATTATTCCTAAACCCAATTTAATTTGTCTAATTTACTTAGCCCAACTCAATGTTTGACTAATCTAATTCAAATTTCACCATTCAAAATCCCCAAATCGATTTAGCTAATTTTCAGAAACTCTAATACACATTCAGATTCCCAAGCCTTAATTTTTCTAGAAATTACAAATTGCCCCTAAAACAATCTAATTCCAATTTTCACCCCAGAATTGTTATATTCACGTTTTTAACCTCAGTTCTTATATTACCGATTTTGCCCTATATATATATTTTTTAAACCTTCATTCGATTCCAATATCAGAAACCCCCATTTCTATTCGAAACCCTTAATTACAGATTTGTAACCCTTTTTTTTTTCATTCCGAAAATCACCAAATCATACTCAATTTTCCAGAAACCTAGTTTCCAATTCGTAACCATAAATCTCTGGAATTTTCGTTTCAACATAGCAGATTTTCCTTCTAGCATTTCTAAACTACAAGGTATCACAGAACTAAATTCAAAATCGATAATATCCAGAATAAACGTCCATACACAACGGTCCAGTGTTATACAAAATTTCGAAACCACACAACATCACAATCGCACAAGATTTAACTGGACTTGTACAACCGTTCACAAAGCAAATCGGCCGCTAAGCACCGAATTCAGAGAAGAAGAAGTGGGTAGTTTCTATCCTAATTTTGTCTCGAATCTAACTAAGAATCGGACAGAAAACAAGCAAAACAAATTTACTGATTTACACCTTGATTCCAGAAGTTATTGGCTCTAATTCTTCGGCACCCTCATCGATTCGTCCCGCCCATTCTCGGTTCCAGCCGTGGCTCAATCTACTCCTTTGCGGTCTCCATGTTCGAACTCGGTAGCTCTTGTTCTTCGCCAGTTAGGGTAGAATTACCGTGAGGGTAAAGATAGAGAGAATCGAGAGTTGAGAAGAGAGGAATGTGGAAGAAGATTGTCGAAGAAGAATGACAGAATGGAGACGGCAGATCGTTCCAGTTAGGGTTGTGATTTAGGTGAATGAAGGAGAGGCGTTGAGTAGTAAGGTCCCAATCGCCAGTTAGGGTTGTAAGTCACTGTGAGAGTATAATAGATTGTTGGGCTTATTATTATTATTTTCCAGTTTGGGTCGATACTCTATCAAGAGTGAAGGGAGACTGGGCCGGCCCAGTCATTTAGCTGGTCGGCCCATTTTTTTTAATTGTTACACTAATAATGTCGTTTTAACTTATTTTAGACCTGTTTTTCATTTCGTTTGCGACATATTGTTTCGTATAACGGGACGGACATTTTTATGTTTCCAAACTTATATTTCTAACAATAATCAATTGTTATTTATAAATTGGATTACTTGTATTTAATTTCTTATTGGTTTGCGTTTCGCCATTTTAGGCGAAAAAGCGACGTCTTTTATTTTGACTGTTTAACCAATTTTCAAATGCCTCTATAACTACCCACATAACTTTATAAGGTGTCTAAGACCTCATTTTTTTAAAAAAATATTTGTGACACGTTTTTCGATGTAAAACGATTAGTTTTACTTTTGTTTATATTTCTGTTTCCTAAACCTCCTTAACGTCGTTTTAGGTTTCGTTTATGTTTCCTAACGACTTTTAGGGTTTAATTAAATATTATATTATTCCCTTGTACTTATTTAAGGGTATTTAATTCCTTAATCTCTCATTAATTACTTTTATTTATTTAATTAAAGTAATTAAGGTTTGGGGTATTTCAATCTACCCCCCTTAAAAGAACTTTGTCCCCAAAGTTCCCATGCATCTTATATCATTCGAGTACACAAGTAACTTCATACCATAGATCATATAGATCATGTTTACGTATATATAAACCTACAGACTCATATGGTTTGTCATATATGTATACCACAAATATCACACAACATGCTTAAGCATGTATAGCACTCAAAATTCCCTTTGGTTCCTTTTGATGATTAAAACAATCACATAATTTTCATCGTATTCTCCCATGTCACCGGTCCGCGGACAAAGGCTTATTCATCCTCGCCTTCATGGGCCAGAATACAAAACAACTCTTGTAACACCCCAACTACCACCGTACACTTAGCATCAAACTGCAGCGGAAAACTCAACTCATCACATTACTTAATTCAATGGTGTTACACGCCGTTAACCACCCACGTGGCTAACAAGGCTAATACATGTACTTTGTATCGGTCTGATGGATAGACTCCCGAGCAACTACACGTTACATTTGCTTCCCTTAACAACAACCCATATACTTTATACATTCCAACCGTACCAAGTATTTACAAACTAATGCCGATAACAACTTCGGTCTTACTACACCTACTATATATATTTAACTTACATGATTACCCATGTACAACGACTACCCCGTCCTACTCTCAAACGGCTTCCAGCTCTCTGTACCTGAAATAGGAAAAGAAGAGAAAGGGTGGCCCCCAAGGGGCTCAGCACCTTTGCTGGTATGGTAATCCCGCAGCCCACATGCTACCGGGCCACGCACAACTAATTGTCGTCTTAGCATGCGATTGATTATATTTAAATCATGCATGCAGCTGTAAACACACAACACAAAACATTTCGCCTCAATGGCTTAAAACGGATATACATCCTTACTTGATGAGTCACTCATGGTATTCATTATCCCTAGAGTGTTCCTCCTCTAACGGAGCTACTTCCTTAATAGACGACACTTACCTTAAATCGGGTTATCCTTAACGCCTCCTGTCACCAAACTGGGATTCATTTCCATGATCCACACACTCCATATCTTACAACATATCACATTCCTCCATAACAAAACAAACAACACTTTTCTTGTTTCGTACACATGATAACATCGAATTCATTTTAAACATCTAACGTATACATATCGTAGCATAGCAAGGGAAATTGCCTAGCACAATAACAACACAAAACACCATAAGATCGGTTCACACAAGGAACCTTCCACCATAGTTAGTATACATAGTGAGCCTAGAAATTATTGCCAATCTCATGCTAAGCTCGTTACCATCCTCGTTACCGTCCAGTTATATCGAACGGTTAACTTAAACCCAAGTGTGTCGGATATAGTAATCCCAAGCACACCGAAATAACATTTGTATGCCCCTGTGGCCCGACGTGAGTCAGTAAACTAGCTTTGGATAAGCTAAGGGAAGGTAGAAACCAAATTGGAATACAACCTATACATACACCAAGAGAGTCGAACCGGATATGACATCGACTCCCGTCCTCACACGTGTGGCCGGAACATACCGGACTCCTCACCCCCCGTTAGTACATATATACTTATAAATAAGTAGTTAGAGTTCCACTATGGAACTTATCACATCCACACACCATACGGTATCATAACCGAGTTAAGCACACAAGGGAGGTTCACACACTTGCATACAACAACAATATCCAACTAACTCACACATAGCCGTGGTTAGAACGTTCCCAGGGTTTGGGTCGTTAACTCCGAATACCGATCTCTCACGTGTTCCTAGTTCTAGTTAGCTAAGGTTCAACACTTATTTGAGGTTAAACGGTATCGGAGACCAGATGCGCCACATAAATGAATTACTATAAACTCATTATATGTTTTAATCTTACAAGGTGGCAAACACTCAGAAAAACAAATTGGCATACAAGCCGGTGTAATCCGGTAGGACACAGGTTGCAAGAAAACCATACCTGTCACCGGGGTCCACTCTACCATGTCCACTTATGTTCCTCGAACAATTCTCGAACAACTGGTACATTAAAGTTACCTTCATTAACATCGGGGTAATATGTTTGTGTAACGTCGAATGACCATGATTAACCCCGTAACTAGTTAAACATCTTACATTTTTAACTTGTTTCACTCTTCCATTTTTCCTTCAACTTTTCCCACCAAATTGTCATTATAACTCACCTAACATGTCCTATATAACCTTATAATATCATTACTAACTTATCCCTATCATTAGACATCATTTAATAAGCTAAAACCATGTTTTTATAGTGGTCCGGGACTTGGTCCCTAACTTAAGACCCGGACCAGAAGCAAACTCCACTCTCGGCCTTTAAAATGGGGTGGTCCGGGACCTTATACAAGGCCTAAGTCCCGGACCACATCCTTTAGTGACTCTCGACCTGTTTTTCACCCCTGGTCCGGGACATGAACCATGACTTAGGTCCCGGACCAAACCTACAGAATTGTTAAAATGTCATTTTTCAAACCTTGTTGCATTATTTCTCCACCTCCGTTAATTATATAAACTTACCAAATGTTCCTAGGTATATTCTAATGTCTAAATATCATCTTAAACACACCTAAATCCATGTTTCACTTGTTACTCAATTTCCACCCAAAATCTCATAACACTTGTAACATTTACATTTGGTTTCCTAAGGGGTGTTTCACCTAAATGACCACCATACCAAAATGTTTTCTCACCCTCACAACATCATCTCCCAAGCATCTCCTCTTACAAAACAAATCTTCTTTTTCACACCTTCTCGAATCTCCTTCTCAAAACCTTACCTAAACATCATTCTCTCCTTATTCATCAACATTACCTAAACCTTAAATAAACTTCTCCAAGACTTTAATACATCCTAAAAAAACACTCATTGGATTTCTAGAACTTCCAAGACAATGCCTAAATCCTTATAGCACGTTAGAACACCTTAATGCATGTTTTCTTCCTTAGTGAAGCATGTATCCATTCCTAACCATTCCTAGTTCACCAAGTTCATTTAAGAACTTAAAACTCCTTATACATTTACAAATTTTGCCATAGGTTCTCTTAGCACATCATCATTCCTAAGCTCATAGTTTTCACCATTAAACACTCAAGAACACCTAAATCCATCAAGAACACCATCACACACAAGACTTCACCCAATTTACGCTACATCACAATATAGTGCACAGTTTAAGTTGCTTGACACTTAGGCCCTTAAATAACATGGCTCTTAGGCCCTTAAATTGCGTAAATCTTAAACACTGAATTTCCCACACAATAATGCCTTTGACCTGCAAATACACCCAACATTACATAGTCCTTTTACTAGTCTCCTTGAGAACTTTTCACTAAGTCCTTACCATTAGCTCTTTAGGTAGTTTTAACAAGCATTATAAGCTCATTTCTCCTAAGGCATTGAACCACATTGAGTAGCATATTTACCTCTTTTCCACCCAAACTTCTTCTTGTTTCCTTACAAAACCGGTAAGGCATTGGTTCCTTGTCAACTACTAAACAATATACAAACATTGAAATGAGTATACAAGCTTTATGTTTCATCTCATTGTAAACCCTAGGTTTACATATATTATCTTAAGGTATTAAGATGATTGTTTTACCTTGGAATGGAAAGAGAGCTTGAATATATATCAAGAGAGGACTCCACCAAGCCCTTGGAAGATTCAAATGAAGCTAAAACAAAGCAACACAATGAGCACCATTAATGGTGATTTTCGGACACCACACAAACATGAAGGAAATGTTATTTTTCTTTGAGTTTTCTTACCTAGAAGCAAAGGAGAACAACAATATGTGAAAAGGTGAGCTCAAGCTCCTCCCATGGTGATTCCTCTTGGCACCGAAATGGAGCTCTTGCAATTTTGAAAGGATAGAATTGAAGAGCTTGATGAGAGGAAGAGAATGGTGGTCTTAGAATTTAATTTGGCCAAATGAGCTAGGAGATACAAGTGGTCAAAGATGGAAAACAATGGTGGTGTTGGTGTTGCTGTAGCAGTCCGTAAAAGAGAGCATGGAGGGAGGATGGAGACGTGGGAATTGAAAAAGGAAAGAAGAGAATGAAGATAAGTTCTAGTTTTGAAGATATTTGTGCTTATAAAGCAAATAGTACATTAGTTAGTCATTTCTTCATTTCTTAACATGTTAACAAGGGTGGTGAGTCACCACACCTTTAAAAACCGGCCCCCAATAGTACTTAGGGGTGTTTTAGTCTTTATTTGTCAATTTAACTACTTATGATAACATATGTTACAAACTAGCTTATAAAAATCACTATTCACAAAAACAAGGCACATAGAAGTGAAATTTTTGATTTCCCATTGATATAGCCACCCAAATGTGATACTATATAGTACACATATATTTAAGAGTAATGGTGGACATTTAGTCACTCAAAACTCATTTACAAGACAATTTTTAAAAAACGTGCTTTAAGACTCCTTAAAGCACATTTTGTGTTCTAACTTGTTTTCAAGCTTGGTTTTCTTTAGTAATTGATTTAATATGTTCATTAACATATTTATAAGGTATAGGTATGACCATTGGGTCTTTTACAAATTTATCCCAAGCTTAGAGCACATTTTGCTCTTATTGACTTTAAGGTATTTTCTTGTGTTTTGTTTGGTTTTATTATCTACCAAGGTTTCCTAAGGACTTAATTAGCCTTATAAAATCATAATTAAACATTATCAAGTCTTGGTAGGTCTTTGGGTCCTAACCAAGTTCACTCCAAGCTTAGAGCATGTTTTTGCTCACACCGTGTCTTAGTGTTTTATTGTGTTTTAACTATGGTTTAAACTATACACTGATGTTCCTAAGGCACTTTTAGCCTTTAGATAACATATTTAAACATTTAAACAACATACCAAAGTTTAGGGTATTTCAATCTACCCCCCTTAAAAGAACTTCGTCCTCGAAGTTCACATTTCCCACACATCATTGGATTAGAATACGGGAATTACTTTCGAAATTAACTTCCATTACCAACCACCCTTTACATCCAACCTCGGACTTAACGGTCCGGGCAACGTATCCACATTATACATAACCATATCGTAACATACTTACACGATAACCTCGGACTCACGGTCCGGGTACCTTAACAACACTTACACATACATAACAACCCCTTTGACTCACTGGTCTTGGGTAACATAACAACATTTGGACACATAGGTCCCGATAACATAACAGTCTTTAGACACATAGGTCTATGTAACACAACACATTTAGACTCATAGGCCTTGATAGCATACACTTTAGGAACTCAAGGTCAAAATAATATTTATTACACATACCACACAACATGTCATAGCATGTATAACAATAAAAAATATCCTTGATACACACTGTGATCCCGCAGAACCCGGTCGCGATGGACACCTTCCGTCCCCGTGCCTTTGGGAGATTAAAACAATCACTTAAATTTGAAATTTTTCCCTGTGAGGTTAAGTAAGAAGACTTTAATTATATAAAGTATCTATCAACGTTTTATAAATACCAATTGAAAATCCTTTTGAAAACACACACAACTCCAAGTCCAACTTAAGCTCTTTGCTTCTTTTCTTAGCGTGGTTATTTGTGACCACTTACAGGGAGTTTCAAGAGTCATCCAACCCTGAGGTGATCAGCATCAGTGTTGAACTATCCTTCCACCCCAATTTGTGTTCGGCTTCCCTTGATCACATGCAAATCAAGTTCCACCTCCCACTTCATTTTCAAGCATCAATTAAATCACTCATTTCCAATTTTCTATCTTTTAAATCATTCTAGTCGTGATCATAACATCTCCAAGGGATAGAACTCCGTCTATCAATCATCATCCAAATCCAACTTAATTCAAGTTACCTAGGGAATTTAATTCTCACTAGGTTCTATGTCAGTCTCATACCCCTTCATAAATCAAACACTGTATATATATACATATTTTTATCAAAATACAATACATGGTTTACATTTATACACCGTCGGGGTTTTAGTTCCCCGGGAGTTTCTTTACTCCCTTACACTTGTACTTCACACACAACTGTTAACAAAATACACACACCTATCACAATGGCATTCGCATCTTTTGTGCGCAATTACCACAATTTAACCATGAATGAATGCGTATGTTTATATAACACATGCGCCAACCATCATAACAAATCATTTTTGTGCTATGCACAACATAGTTCACGTACACTTGTACGGTAAAACACCCTAAGTGGCTTGCGCTCTACCCCCCCTTAAAAGGGATTACGCCCACGTAATCAGTCACTGAACATTGGCTTTAAATGTTCTGCCGTCGTGAAGTGTTTTAACTTCCACGCGGTCTATTACACAATGGATTCTGATTAGAGGATCTTAACTATATTAGCGGTTTAGTTCCTAAACCAAGAATTCTCATTGGAGTTTGCTTTAACTCTTAGTTGGTTTCGATTCTGGCCTGTGAGGCTTCTCGGCATTAATAATTAGCCATCCATTCATATTCATAATGTATATTCGGCATTTGATGCATGGGCTCACTGGCCTCTGCTGCGCCATTCTGATAATTATAGGGCTAGTTTGCCCCATTCGTTACTGTTACTGTATTGTACATCTCCAATGTATGGTATCTCTTACCCTGAGCGAATTCGGTGAGTTTCACAATTTTCCATCCACTTCTCCAATAGCTTACAGCGTAAACTACTATTGTAACACCCCAACTAACAACCATACATTTAACAACACATTGCAGCGGAAACTCAACTCATCACATTACTTATTTCAATGGTGTTACACGCCATTAACCACCCACGTGGCTAACAAGGCTAATACATGTACTTTGTATCGGTCTGATGGACTAGACTCCCGAGCAACTACACGTTACATTTGCTTCCCTTAACAACAACCCATATACTTTATACATTCCAACCGTACCAAGTATTTACAAACTAATGCCGATAACAATTTCGGTCTTACTACGCCTACAATGCTTACGCCATTTAAATGGCTACCCATGTATAAACATCTACCCCGTCCTACTCTCGAACGGCTTCCAGCTCCTTGTACCTGAAATAGAAAAGAAGAGAAAGGGTGGCCCCCAAGGGGCTCAGCACCTTTGCTGGTATGGTAATCCCGCAGCCCACATGCTACCGGGCCACGCACAACTAATTGTCGTTAGCATGCAGTTGATTATATTTAAATCATGCATACAAACCATAAACACACAACACTTTGCATACACCCAACAATAGGGCTCAACATATATCCAACACATCCACACTTAACAAATCATCCAATGATTCCTTTAACCCTAGAGTGGCTCTCCTCTAAAACGGAGCTACTTCCTTAATGAACGACACGTACCCATTAATCGGGTCATCCTTAAACGCCTCTTGTCTCAAACTGGGATTCATTTCCATGATCCACACACTCCATATCCTACAACATATCTCATTCCTCACATAACAAAACATAACAACACCTTTCTTGTTTCGACGTACACATGATAACATCGCATTCATTTTAAACACCTAACGTATACATACCATAGCATAGCAAGGGAAATTGCCTAGCACAATAATCAACACAAAACATCATAAGGTCGGTTCACACAAGGAACCTTCCACCATAGTTAGTATACATAGTGAGCCTAGAGATTAATGCCAATCTCATGTTAAGCTCGTTACCAACCTCGTTACCGTCCAGTTATATCGAACGGTTAACTTAAACCCAAGGTGTGTCTGATATAGTAATCCCAAGCACACCGAAATAACATTTGTATGCCCCTGTGGCCCGACGTGAGTCAGTAATTAGCTTTGGATAAGCTAAGGGAAGGTAGAAACCAAATTGGAATACAACCTATACATACACCAAGAGAGCCGAACCGGATATGACATCGACTCCCGTCCATCACACGCGTGGCCGGAACAACCGGACTCCTCACCCCCCATTAGTACATATACACTTATAAATAAGTAGTTAGAGATCCATTATGGAGCCTACCACATCCACACACCATACGGTATCATAACCGAGTTAAGCACACAAGGGAGGTTCACACACTTGCATACAACAACAATGTCCAACTAACTCACACATAGCCGTGGTTAGCACGTTCCCAAGGTTTGGGCCGTCAACTCCGAATACCGATCACTCATGTGTTCCTAGATTTGGTTAGCTAAGGTTTAACACATATTTGAGGTTAAATGGTATCGGAGGCCAAATTCGCCACATAAATGAATTACTATAAACTCATTACATGTTTTAATCTTACAAGGTGGCAAACACTCAGCAAAACACATTGGCATACAAGCCGGTGTAATCCGGTAGGACACAGGTTGCAAGAAAACCATACCTGTCACCGGAGTCCACTTTACCACGTCCACTTATGTTCCTCGAGCAATTCTCGAACAACTGTTAACATCACATGTGTTTTTATTAACATCGGGGTTGCATGATTATTTAAGGTCTAATGCTTATAATTTTTTCCCCGTTAGTTCAGTTACATAACTTCACTTTTAACTTGTTTTACTTTCACATTTTATTACAACTTTTCACCCACTTAATTGTCATTAAAACTCACCTAACATGTCCTTAACAACCTCATAACATCATTAACCATCAATCCCCATCATTACACACCATTTCCATACCTTAAACAAATGTTTGGCCCATACAACACCTTGTCCGAACTTGTGTTCGAACCTCCAAGTTCGGACGCAAGCCGCGACCTAATACTGAAACCCATACACACGTCCGAACTTGTGTCCGGACTTCCCAAGTTCGGACACAGTTCGAGAGTGGGAAAATCCTTTACCCAACAGAGCCTGTCCGAACTTCCATGTCCGGACGGAAGTTCGGACACGGCAAAACATTCAATCTCCAAGTCTTTAAACACTTAACCAAATTCCTCCAAAGCCTTTAACACTTATAGTATCTTCTCCTTAGGTTTCTAAGTGATGTTTCATGCCTATTCTAACCATTATACCAAGACATATCTTCCACACAAACATCATTATCCAAACATCCTTTCTTACAAAACAAAACTCCTTATGTCACTCTTACAATTCCTTTTTCCAAGCTTACACTTTCTCCTCAATTTACCAAAGTTTGCCTAAGTCTTTAACTAAGTCCAAAATGACTTTGGTACATACTAGAACCTCAAGATCATGCCTAAGTCCTTAATACACTCTAGAACACCTTAATGCATGTTTTCTTCCTTAGTGGAGCATGTATCCATTCCTAACAATTCCTAGTTCACCCAAGTTCATTTAAGCACTTAAAACTCCTTATACATTTTACAAATTTTGCCATAGGTTCTCTTAGCACTTCATCATTCCAAACCTCATAGTTTTCACCATTAAACACTCAAGAACACCTAAATCCATCAAGAACACCATCACACACAAGACTTCACCTAATTTACACTACATCACAATATAGTGCACAATTTAAATTGCTTGGCACTTAGGCCCTTAAATAACATGGCTCTTAGGCCCTTAAATTGCATAATCCTTAAACACTGAATTTCCACAATATATAAGCCTTTGACCTGCAAATACACACAACAAGGCATATGTTCTTTTACTATTCTCCTTGAGAACACTTTACTAAGTCATTCACCATTTGCTCTTTAGGTAGTTCTAACAAGCATTATAAGCTCATTTCCCCCTAAGGCATTAAACCACATTAGGTTAGTATATTTACCTCTTTTCCACCCAAACTTCTTTCTTGTTTCCTCATAAAACCGGTAAGGCATTTCATTCCTTGTCAACAACTAAACAATATACCAACATTGAAATGAGTATATAAGCTTTAAGCTTCATCTCATTGTAAACCCTAGTTACATATATTGTTTTAACACATCAAGGTAATTGTTTTACCTTTGAATGGAAAGAGAGCTTGAATGAGTATCAAGAGAGGACTCCTCCTAGCCCTTGGAAGATTCAAATGAAGCTAAAACAAGACAAGAGAAGACACCATTACTAGGTGCATTTTCGGCCAACACCCAAAAATGGAGGAAATGGAGTTTTCTTGGTTTTTCCTTACCGTGAAGCAAAGGTGATCAACAAGGCATAAAAATATAAGCTCAAGCTCCTTCCATGGAAGTTCTCCTTGGCACCAAAATGGTGGTTTTGATGATTTGAAAAGACAATGTTGTAGAGCTTGCTCCAACTAAGAGAACGGTAGTCTCGGAATTAAATTCGGAGCATGGAGTCATAAGTTACAAGTGAAGGAAGGTGAAGAATGAGATGGTTCTGTTGGAAACCGATGGAGAGAGGAGGAAGAAAACGTTGGAAGTGAAGGGAAATGAGAGAATGAAGATAAAACTTGCTTTTGGAGATATTTAAGCTAAAAGCAAATAGTACTTTTGCTTTGTCATTACTTAACTTATTTATTTGTTCAAATGTGGTGAGTCACACATGAAAACCGGCCCCCTTATATCACCTAGGGGTATAATAGTCTTTGTTGACCAATTTAATTACTTATAACAACATATGTTACAAACTAGCTTATAAAAGTTACTATTCATAAAACAAGGCACATAGAAGTGAAATTTTTGATTTCCCATTGATATAGCCTTCAAAATGTGATACTATATAGTACACATGTTAATTAAAGAGTAATGATGGACATTTAGCCATTCAAAACTCATTTACAAGACAATTTTTCAAAAACGTGCTTTAAGACTCCTTATAGCACATTTTGTGTTTTAACTTGTTTTCAAGCTTGGTTTCTTTGGTAATTGATTTAATATGTTCATTAACATATTTATAAGGTATAGATATGACCATTAGGTCTTTTACAAATTTATCCCAAGCATAGAGCACATTTTTGCTCTTATTGACTTTAAGGTACCTATTTGGTTTTGTTTGGTTTCATTGTCTACCAAAGTTTCCTAAGGACTTAATTAGCCTTATAAAGTCATAATTAAATATTATCAAGTCTTGGTAGGCTCTTTGGGTCCTAGCCAAGTTCACTCCAAGCTTAGAGCATGTTTTTGCTCAAACCGTGTCTTAGTGTTTTATTGTGTTTTACCATGGTTTAAATGGTTCATTGATGTTCCTAAGGCGTTTTTTTTTGCCTTTAAATACCATATTTTAACATTTAATCAACATATCAAGATTTGGGGTATTCCAATCTACCCCCCTTAAAAGAACTTCGTCCTCGAAGTTCACATTTCCACGCATCATTAGATTAGAATACGGGAATTACTTCCAAAATTAACTTCCATTACCAAACACCCTTTACATCCAACCTCGGACTTGACGGTCCAGGCAACATATCCACATCCATACATAACCACCTCGTAACTTACTTACATGATTACCTCGGACTCAATGGTCCGGGTACCTTAATAACATTACACTTACATAACAACCCTCAGACTCTCAGGTCTGGGTAACAATACAACAGTTAGACTCATAGGTCTGAATAACATAACACTTTCGAAACTACCACATTAGGACTCAAGGTCTAAAATAATATTTCTTACTCATACCACATAACATGTCTTAGCATGTATAACAAACTGAAATACATTTTCCATCTCTTCATGGGCTCAAGTCCCATGTCGAGTACATATACACTGTGATCCCACAGAACCCGGTCGCGATGGACACCTTCCGGTCCCCGTTTCTTTGGGAGGTCAAAACAATTGCATACATCTTTAAAATATACTTCCCATGTCACCGGTCCGAAGACAAAGGCTCATACGTCCTCAGCTCGTGAGCAAGTACTACAAAAATATTCCTTACTAGGTCAAGTATATAAGAGAATCCTTTATTCAAAATATGAATCGGCTGTTTTGGAAATACCATTTGAAAATCCTTTTTGAAAACGCAACACAACTCCAAGTCCAATTTATGCTCTTTGTATCTTTCTTAACATGGTTATTTGTGACCACTTACAGGGAGCTTCAAGAGTCATCCAACCCTGATGTGATCAGCATCAGTGTTGAACTATCTTTCCACCCCAATTTGTGTTCGGCTTCCCTTGATCTCATGATAATCAAGTTTCACCTCCCACTTCATTTTCAACCAACAACTAATTCGAGCATATATCATTTTCTATCTTTAAATCCTTCTAGTCATAATCATTACATCTCCAAGGGATAGAACTCCGTCTATCAATCATCACCCAAATCCAACTTAATTCAAGTTACCTAGGGAATTTAATTCTCACTAGGTTCTATGTCGGTCCCATACCCCTTCATAAATCACAACGCTGTATATATATACATTTTTTTTAATCAAAATACAATACATGGTTCACATTTATGCACCGTCGGGGTTTTACTTCCCCGGGAGTTTCTTTACTCCCTTCCCCTTGTACCTTCACACACCACTATTAACAAAATAAACACACTTCCCACAATGGTATTCGCATCTTCTGTGCGCAATTACCACAATTTAACCACGAATGAATGCGTATGTTTATAAACACACGCCAACCATCATAACAAATCATTTTATGCTATGCACAACATAGTTCACGTACACTTGTACGGTAAAACACAATAAGCGGCTTTACGCTCTACCCCCCTTAAGAGGGATTACGCCCACGTAATCAACCACTGAACATTGGCTTTAAAATGTTCTGCCGTCGTGAAGTATTTTAACTTCCACGCGGTCTGGTACGCAATGCGTTTTGGTTAGATGATTTTAACCATATTGGCGGTTTAATCCCTAAACCAAGAATTCTTATTAGAGTTTATCTAACTCATAACCGGTTTCGGTCCTGGCCTGTGACGCTTCTAGGCATTGATGACTAGCCATCCATTCATATTCACAATGTATATCCGGTATCTGACGCATGGGCTCACTGGCCTCTGTTGCGCAACCCTGATAATTATAGAGCTAGTTTGCCCCATTCGTTACTGTTATTGTACTGTACATCTCCAATGTATTACCCTTATCTTGGGAAGAATGGTTTCTCAGCCGACGCATGGTATCTCTTACCCTGAGCGAATTCGGTGAGTTTCACAATTTTCCATCCACTTCTCCAATAGCTTACAGTGTAAACTACTATGTAATTCACAATGATTGACTTGCTTCTACCGACTTACTGTCGGTTGAGATTGAGCTACTACCTAATGTGTAATGCTCTCTCAGTTATTTCCCACACCTGGGGTATATCTCATACCGACATTTGGTATTTAGTGTTACTGTGTAGTTATTACTGTTAATCATGTCTCCACCTTTGGTTTTGTACATGTATTCTTTCATTCCTGCAGCCTTGCATTACCTATGCATCGGCCATTATAACATTATTCCTCCACAATTACCATGCTTCTGATTCCTAGCTATCCCATTTGATCATTACTGCGCAAGTGCAATACCAAAACACTCAGTCATACAGAGTGCAGAGGCATAAACTCTTGACAGTAAATCTCTCATGCGATTGCGATAGGAATTTACACTGTGTTTTACTGAAATTCTTATCACATAATACTTGTCACCGGCTTACTGCTCGGTTCGTTTGCTATCATTTACTGTTGTGCCTCCACTGGGTTTAACTCATAACTCTGCTCACTCCCCATTTTATCATCTAACAATACTCACACAACGGTCGCTTATTGCGCACCGTATGCTTACTCATTATACAACATCAATTTATACTGCATCCGCTATTATATTAGCTTCCGCTATTACGCTGGGTTTATCTGGCCACTTATTTGGCTGATTTTTGAATATACTACTATTTTTCTTGAGCCTTTATGTTTCTTGAGCGTTGTTCGCTACACATTTAGCTTCACACACCTATGGTGATTGCTATCAGACTTATTACTCTTCCTGTGTACACAACTGGTACGAGCACTTCTTTTCGTATTATTTTATTCAAATCATCCCGGGGTAATAACAACGTGGTCCATCCTACACATATTTCTTGAACTTGATTCACATAACTACCGCTCCTGCGGTCTCACAATATCGAGAGGTATCCCCACTCTTAATGCAGTGGTTCGTTCTCCGCTCTATTTCCTTGTGTAACATATACTTCTGCAACCGATCACATTTACATAACACAAGTTGTTGTGGCTTATAAGCCTTACGGTCACGATTCCTTCCAAGTTGTCTCTTTGGCAACTTAGGGTCTTACTGTTAAGTAGGTTATCTTCAGCGTTTAATCCGAGTATTTGTTTCAACTCTTGCGTTTCAATTATATTGCTTCATCCAACAATGTTTAATCCAAATACCCCTCAAGGATTGCTCCTGGTGTTATTAAAATATGCCATTACATTTGGCTTGCACTTATTGGTATATTCTGTTAGCCACGCCGCTTGCGTTCTTAACTGGCTTTTTATCTCCTTCTGTGAAGATCAACATTTCCTGGTTGTGTAGGTACTCATTCTGGGAGTTTCATCCCATTCATTGCACGCTAATGTGTCCACATCAGGCATCTGCCTTGCCATGCATAGGCTGGGTCTCCGTTCCAGCTATCATGTTTTTCCCTGAGGATCCTTAAGTCATATACGATGTCTTTACATTCAGTTAGTGCACTTCGCACCTCCTGACTCTTAAACATTCCCTTGAAAGGAATTCACTAATTCCTTTAGTCTCGTTAACTTGACCAGGTTTCTTTACTTCAACCATTCATGGTAATGCGTCGCTCTTGTTTAACTCACACTGCTGACCGTAGTACGGAGTCGACTACTTCCCGTGTTTTGGACTCTACTCGTATACATATATGGGGTATCATACTGATACATTACCACTTACCCAACTAACCCATAAGTAGGTCTGTCAGGCCCACAAGCTCCTATCGGAGTGCGGTCGTCCCACAATTCAGTTGGTACACTCGTAGTGTCCGTCACACGCCTAGGTGAAGTATTCTGTTGTCAACTCCCTTATATTGTCTCGTGACAATATTCATTCCATGCTTCCCGAACTTAATCAAGAGAAGGTTTATCCACTATTGTATCTTTATCAATTGCCCTTGGTTTTTACTGCTTTGGTTTAAAAGGAGGTTAGAAAGAAGTGTTGGTTTGAAAGAAAATCTGGTTTTGAAAAGAAAAGGGGTTTGAGTAAATCTGAGTTTGAAAGAGAATTTCCATGGTTTCACAACATCTTCTTACCTTAACCAAGTCTAGCTTCTTGCTGACTGGTGTATTTACAATTACGGGGGTTAGGCTAACAGGCCTTTCCACTGTTATGACGATTACAGTTAACTTTATGGTACTTCACCAAGTACTTGTAGTGGTTATAAATTTCCCGAACAGCTCTGTTATAGCAGCACTTGCTATGGCAAGTGCGCCATGCTAACTGGCTTTCGGTTTAACACATACCGGTTGTGGTATTGTTTTTATCCGCACTGTCATCAGTGGCCTTGTTGGCCCTTACTGATCTTACAATCTTGATAATGACTCCTCTAGGTGACTTCTCACTGTCTTCACATGACGATCATCAACTAGGGTGTTTCCCATTCTGGGAGACCCCTTTTTCTTTTGTATTGTTTCGTCTTCGTAGCCCGTTCCACGTATTTGTCGTGGTTACTGAGACTTATCTCCTGTTAGGGTACTACGTTGTAGTTCCTTTGTCGGTTGGTATACCATCGGTGTGTCATTTAACAATCGTGGTCCCGTAGACACTCGTCTCGGGTTTTATTAATCCACTTCTTGCCCGTTGCACGGTTGGTGCGTTGCAAGCTGGTTATCCTCGACTGCTCGGCATGTCGACCCAGGTTGCCGGAAATTATATTCTCTTATACACAAAATCCTTCATTCTTCGCTATTAAATGCGGTTAACATTGTTCAGATGGAGACCGTCTCCGGGATTCCCAGTTTTTCGGGATCTACCGCATGACAGGTTCTCCGTACCCTAAAGGTATTTAATAACAGCCAGATCGGGTATTCCCGAGTAAGAGTGGACTTCCATCTCTCTGGCGTTCTTTCCCAAGTTATAAAATAGGGATTGTGGAGGGCGGGAAGGATACTGTAGGTTTCCAGTATTCACTGGTAGTTCCTATCTAGCGTATCTCTCACGCTATCACTCAACCCTTAACCCAAAGTACTTAAATCCTAACTCGGTACTTCCTAAGCTCGGTAATTCAGTCATCAGAGCGATACTTCGCTCTGATACCACTTTTTGTAACACCCCAACTAACAACCATACATTTAACAACACATTGCAGCGGAAACTCAACTCATCACATTACTTATTTCAATGGTGTTACACGCCGTTAACCACCCACGTGGCTAACAAGGCTAATACATGTACTTTGTATCGGTCTGATGGACTAGACTCCCAAGCAACTACATGTTACATTTGCTTCCCTTAACAACAACCCATATACTTTATACATTCCAACCGTACCAAGTATTTACAAACTAATGCCGATAACAATTTCGGTCTTACTACGCCTACAATGCTTACGCCATTTAAATGGCTACCCATGTATAAACATGAAATACCCCAAACCTAAGTATGCTAAGTAAACATCAAATTATGATGTAGTAAGGCTAAAATATGCCTTAGAAAGATTGGTAGACAATTTAAACCAAGGAAAACACAAGAAAATGCCTTAAGGGCAATTAGGGCAAAAATGTGCTCTAAGCTTGGAGAGACTTGGGTGAGTACCCAAATATCATGATAAGACCTTAGTAATATTCTAATGGTCATTTTAAATCAATTAGAAAAGAAAACCAAGCTTGAAAACAAGTTAAAACACAAAATGTGCTTTAAGAAGTCTTAAAGCACATTTTTAAGAAATTGTCTTAGAATTGAGTTTTGAGTGGCTAAATGCCCATGATTACACCTTAATCAACATGTGTACTAATTAGTATCACATTAGGAAGCCTAAATCAATGGGAAACCAAAAATTTCACGAATATGTGCACTAATTAGTGAATAGTGCCAAATAGTGCCCAAATTAAGCTTAAGTCAACATAAGTCAATAAGATGGTCAACCAAGACCATAAATATCTCCATTATAAGAGGGGGGCCGGTTTTTGATGTGGGGAGTCACCACATGACAAAGCAATTAAAGGAAAAGAAGAGGAAAAAGAGAGAATAGTACTATTTGCTTTATAAAAGCAAAATACCTTATATTAGCCTACCTCTCTCCTCTCTTCTTCATTTCTCTTCTTCTTCCACGGTTCTCTTCTTCTTTTCCTCTGTTCCAAACCGTCCCAAGCAGCCTCCATTCTTGCTTCATCTTCAAATGTCCATAACTTGCTCATTTTAGCTCCAAATCAAAAACTAAACACATATTTCTCTTAGTTAGGCCAAGACCTATCTTTCTATCTTTTCAAATCTTTCAAAGCTCCATTTTGGTGCCAAGAGGAAACTCCATTGATGGAGGAAAATCAAGTTTGAAGAGCTCATTAGCTTCTCCATTCTCTTAAGGTAAAGAAAATGTAAGAAAAACTAGGTTTCCACCATTCTTCTCCATTACCGAAAATTTATACTCATGGGGCTTCATTTTTATGCCTTGTTCTAGCTTGTTTTCTATTCTCCAAGGGCTAGAGGAGGTCCTTCTTGATTCATATCCAAGCCTACCTTAAGACTTCAAGGTAAAATATTCATTATAAGACCTTAAAACACATTTTTAACCTAGGTTTTTATTCCTTGAGGTTGGTGTATTGTTTAGTACTCATATGAGTCATTGAATATTGATTAGAACATTGGCAAGGGGAATTTAAGTGGTGGCCGAGATTCATGCAAGAAGAAGGTCTAAGGAGGAAGTTAAGATAAGCTTGAGAAAACAAGGTAAAATGCTTACCTAATGGTGGTTCAAGTTTTAAGGGATGAGTTTAGGTGGATACCAATGTGGCTTAGAGCTTACATTGTGTATTGGGTTATATAACCTAGGAAAAAAGAACTTAAACAAGCTTGTGAACTTGTGACTAAGGAGCCAATGGGAATGAGTTAGTAATATAAGTTTAAGGTGGATTTTAAGAGCATTATAACTACTATGAGATTGATGGGTGTATTTGCAGGTTGAAAGCTTTTATTGTGGGAAATTCAGTGTTTAAATTCATGTCATTTAAGGGCCTAAGAGCCATGTCATTTAAGGGCCTAAGAGGCATGTCATTTAAGAGCCTTAGTGCTATGCAATTTAAGATTATTGCACTATATTGAGTTTATTATGAATGAGTTGATTTGGGTGAGAATTATGATGAGAAAAAGGTTTGATGTGTGTGAGATGATTGAATGAGAAAAACAATGCATTTGGGCATGATAATATACTAGGGAAACTATGGCGAAATTTGAGTAGGAAACTAAGCGTTTAAGGTGTTCTAAGGAGATTTTATGACTAAGGATGTTCTAGTGATCACTAAGGGTTGATTTGGTGAAAATGGATAAACCATGGAGTTCTTGAGTACTAGGAAGACCTAGGAATGTATAAGAGGGACTAGGGGTTATAATGGTGAGTTTTATACACCGAAACCATGGTTAAGAGAAGCTAGGAAGCTTGTACAAAGTTTGAAGGAAAGTAAGGTATAATGACTTATAAGGATTAAACATGTGCTAGATTATATATAACTTTGAGAAGTTTGAGTAAGGCAAATGGGTGTGCAAAATGATGCTTGAGGAGTAGTTAAGATGGTGGTAAAGAAACATAATGATTAGTTGAGGTCTTAGGCAAAGTCACAAGAGGGAAGTGTAAGGAATCAAGTGTTAAGTGTAGGAATTTTTGTAAGAAATTGAGTGCCAAGTTTGGTGATTTTTGAGGTAGATTTAGTGCATGTTTTAAGGTTGTTTAAGACATTTTTGGTGAGTGACAATGATAATTAAGTGGGTGAATAGGTATAAGGAATGAGGAGAAGTGATTCACTTAAGATTAAGTTTATAAGAACTTAAGTGGTATTTAGTTGGAAATCATTAGTGATTAAGTAAGCTAGGTTAATTAAAAGTAATTAACCACCAAATTCGATGAATGTTTTAGGGTTTGAGAATTTGGACTCCAGAGGAGAGTAAGCAACCGAACGACCAGCGGTGAACGGTACAGTTCTCTTGTGACCTAAACAAGATAAAGCATGCAACCGGAATATATAATATCTATTGTATTGTTGTGTGATGTTTGAAAACTAACACAACATACCGAAAGAACTTACTAACCAATGTTTAGTAAGGAATTGAGTGAGACTAAGGAACGCCCCCTAATAAGGGACGATATGAACCGAAAGAGGTTAACCAACAAACATGGTTTTGAGATTACTACTAACTGGAACTTGAGTGAGGAAACCCGGGACCGATCTCGGTCATGCATGCTAAGGAAAAAGGGGGACGGTATCTGAATCAGATCCGCCCTCCGCTTAAGGACTTGTCTTCGGACTTGTAGCCTAGGGCCGGTTGCCGGCTCAGCTGCGCTGGACTCCCGTCCAGAGTAGGTGGCATTAAGATGGTGCGGTGGGATCACCTAAATCCAGGTTCGAATTAAGCTACAACCATTCCCCTCCAGGAACGGTTTGTATACTGAGATTAAGTTAAGTTTGAGGTTAAGGTAAGGTTAAGATAAGTTGCAACCATTCCTTTTTAAAGGATGGTTTGTATTGTTAAGTTTAAGATTAAGGTAAGGTTAAGATGTATTGCAACCATTCCTCTTTAAAGGATGGTTTGTATAATTAAGATTAAGATAAGCGACATCCACTCCTTATTAAAGGATGGTTGTTCCTAAGATTAAGATAAGACTAAGATTGAGGTGAGATAAGGATGGACTAAGAATAAGGGGGAACATTACTTAAGGAGTTAAATAACTAACTCTCTAACTAAGGGAACGCATTTAAGTCGTTCATTCTGTGTGAACTTTGATTGTTCATATATGGATTGTTGTTTACAGCATTTACTATTATGTTGTGCATTTAATCAACCTCCATGCTATCGACAATTAGTCGTCGTAGCCACGTTAGCTTGGGGGCCATGAGGGGAGCGTACCAGCATTCGTGCTGACCCCCTTTGGGGGCTGTTTTTACTACACAGGTACATCAGGAGGCGGCCGTCGCGAGAGTAAGAAGGGGTACAAGTATTAAGGATTAAGTGTGACCTACGAGTTGTGCATGTACACTCGTATGGCAATTGAGTTAGTATGATGTATAGGTTGTGAGAGGATTGTAAGAAGAATATGTATTTGGTTAAGGTTGTTATGTACTAATGTTCGGTATATTCTGTAGTCAGACCGTGGCAAGGTCCTGGAGTGTAAAGAATTCCGCTGTGACATGTATATATATATGCTGTTAAGTTGCAAGACCACATTTGGATTGAGTTGGGGTGTTACAAAAAGTGGTATCAGAGCGTAGTTACGCTCTGAAGACAAGAAATACCGAACTTAGGAGAATATTGAGGTTGAGATTGAGTTATGGGTTAAGGGTTGAGAGATAGAGTGTGAGGTGCGTTAGTCAGGACTTCCCGGTGTTTACCGGATATCCATAGTACCTAGACCCGCCCTCCACATCCCTAACCCTGAATATGTGGAACAAATGCCAGAGAGAAGAAAGCCTTCTCTTACTCGGGGAAACCCGATCTGGCAGTTAGCTAACAGTAAGCAATACGAGAAACAACTTGTTGTACAACAGTTACGGAGAACTTGGAGGTTTTTTTTAACGGAGCGCAACAGAAAAACAGGCGCTACCTATGGAATTCTATCAATAAGGGAACGGTAATTACCGGCAACATGGGTCAACATGCTACGCAGTCGAAATAACCCGCAATACCAATGATAAGGAAAGCACTACGGGTGCAATAGAAAGGAAAAGGGAAGCGACATGAGTACCGGACAGTGGTCCGAAGGAGCATAACAGTGGAATAATACAAAGCATGAGGATTGAGATTACTGGAAAGTCCGGTTAGAAACGGGAACTCCAAACCCCATACAATGAAAAGGTTACAAACCTGGCCAACATAATGCGGACAACGATAGGAACTTATATAAATTGTGTACGAAATAGGACTACGATTAGTGCCTAAGGAGAATCATTACTCAGTAACCACAAACAAAATGTGTGGAGACAAGAGCGAGGATTAAGACATAAAAGTATTAAGGGGTTCCCTCAGGAAGAGGAACGCCCTGGTAGATGACAGTACTGTCAAACAACAAGGAAACTGCCGGATGGACGGTTATCCAAAATAAGATATTATCGAAGGAGTCCGAGGACTACCAATACATGGAAATTAGAAGGAAGTGTCACTACCGATGTACCTTGTACCAATAACCCATCCTGCATGGCGCACTTGCCATAGCAATTGCTACCATGGTAAGCCACACGAAAAGCCATCAAGGCGAGATAGGAGAATGCTACAGTTGTAACACATATTAACACCGGATTGTAAAACCATAAGAAACAGGAAAATAAGACCTTGGAAGGCCCGACGGCTTGACCAAAATGAGATAAGGTGAACACCAGTCAGCCAGGAGCGGAACTTGGACATAATATTAGACCATATGGATGTTAGCAACAGTACAACGTACTACGACAAACAACAAACCGGCAGTGCGGTAAGAACACCAAACCCGGATCTCAAAGAGGAACCTAAGAGATCGCTCAATAATTCGAGCAAAAACACCACGTAAGTAACAACATACATGGAATGTATCAAGAGATACAATAAAGGCAGTCGACCGAACGACTCCCAACAGGGATGGGATAAAACTCTCAGTTTGGACACTAAAAATACCAATAACAAACATTCTACAATGAAGGTGTTGGAAAGCCAGAAAACAAAGATAAAGAAATAAACTTAAGATATAACCTACAAGGGTTAAGGACATACGAATCCCACGGAGGAAAGCTCAGAGGACTACCCCACAGAGCGGGCATAGTCGAGCCGAACAAACTGATGAATGGAAGCTAATACTGTTCATCTAACTCATTAACACCCAAGTATGATTGATCATCGACGGGTGGCGTAGTCAACGGAAGTTGAACGAAGCGTGAGATGGAAGTATAAAATGACAGGATGATATCCAACTTGGACACCGTAAGGCAAAACGCCTAATACGAATCAACCTTGACTATTAAAAGACATAAGTCTAGTAAAATGACAGCATTGTCAAAGACATTAAGTAACCTCAGATCACCTGAACAACTTCCCTAGCAGGAAGCAGGATGCAGCAACTTATCATAAAACCCGATACTACATTTAGTATGTAAATTAACGGTGGATAGTGCTCAAAAAAACCAGAATCTTATAGGGATGACCTGCAGATGAGTAAGAGTACAAATAATGAACTGAGACATTAAGCATTAGGAGCCTACGAGCCAAGGATGTTAACCACATCAGAGCCCGAGGCGCAGTAAGTTATAAGAGAGCTTGTTTAAGCCACGAAGGGACTACAATTTGTAGATATGAACGGTTACCAAACCTATAACTTAGATTGGGAAGATATTACCAAGAAAGGGTACCAATGAGAATATTGAGATAATGCTAAGGACAGGAGCGGAGAACGAACCATGCCTTTTAGGGTGGGGATACCTCTCCTTGTTGTGAGGCCATGAGTGGGAATGAACCCCTCAAAAGGGCTTTCACTTATTAGAGATGAAATACACTTTATTTAGAAAATGGGAACCATGAACCTTGAGATTACCTTAGAACATACCAGATACACTAGAGTAATAAGGTAGGTTGTAGAGATAGACCCCATATCCGACACCAGGATGTAAGAATTAGTGATCGTCAGAGATAAACACCGTGACTGCACATTATGGCACGTCAATTAATCAATGCTCAGAAGAGCTTGTGATTCAGTGGATGACTTCTTCAGTAACCAGTTAAACTACATGGTAGATAACATCACTAAGGGTGAAAGATAGCGAAAGAAATTAGCCTGCTTACGAAACTGAGATTGGAGCAGAACGTCTTCGTATTAAGAGTTAACTATTTTACAGCATAGTATGACAACCGCCATACACCGGAATGAGAGAACTCCCAGTGTGTTTACACCAAGAAGGGATTGAGTATAAGGTAAGACATTAGAATAAATGAGTAAGAGGTTGCACCATTGATGGGCAACATGGTAAGGGCCAACTACCATGGTAGTAGTGGTCATCAGTACAATAGTTATATTAGTGGATTAAGTCATGGTGCGCGGAAGGCGACCATTGTGAATGAGCCGTCAAATATTGACACTGAGGCAATTAGATTTATGAGTTAAAACCAGTATAAGTAAGGAAATAAGATGGTAGACGAACTGAGCATTGATGCCAGTAGTCTGGTCCTGGTTAGGTAAGATTTCGCAGGAAGCACACTACCCATTACTTAAGGAACTGGAAGTGCATTCCTAGTAGCATAAATATGAGAAACAAGATAAGAGGCTCTACGGAAAGAGACCTCAATTGTTAAGTGACCGAATCAGTACGGGATACAGAAAGAGCTAGAGCATACAATACCCAAGAACACAGTAAATGGACTTCCCTTGATTAACTTCAAGAAGAACAATAAATGTTATTATGGAACGATGAAAGAGGGGATCGACAACAGAATACTTCATAATTAGCAATAGCTAAACGTGTGACGGACACTACGAGTTTACTAAAATGAGATGTGGGACGACTGCACCCCACAGGGGCTTGCAGGCCTGACATGCTCATTATGAGTTAGTTGGGTAAGTAGTAATGTACCAGTAAGGTACCCCATGCATGTAGACGAGTAGTGTAAGGAACACGGGAAGTAGTCGACTCCGTACCACCGACAACGACGCAAGATCAGACAAGAGCAGCTACTACCACAAACAGTCGAAGAGAAGAATTCAGTCGAACCAGCAACACAGAGGAACCAGAGAACAAATAATTAAGGACTATGAAGTGCGAAAAGCACGGATTGTTAAGTACAGACATTGGATATGTCTTAAGATGTAAGGAATTAAGACTGTAAGCGCGATATGCACTAAACAGTAGTTTCAGACTAAGAATCATCCTCAGACCAAAGGTCAGTTGGGGAGAACAATTTAGACATTCGAGAAAATACTAAGAGTATGAGCGTAAGATCTTCAAGGAGAATGGATAGACGAGTTACAACTCATTAAGGCCGTGTATATATAAAGATAACACGTGTCCATTGAGACAATTAAGCCTAAGATTATCAGAGTCGCGCAGCGGAAGCTAGCAGACCACTACTTTGAGATTAGAGCAAACTAAGTTAAGAATACGGTATAAGCACCGTTAAGAATCCTCGATACAGAGACTAAGTCATTTCTGATCGAATTATAAGTAAGATAGATGACGTGGAAGCTAGAATGCTTGGTGAGAATTAGACATCTTGAACTTATGATTCAAAGATGATGTGACGCTGATTATGTGGGCGTAATCCATTTTAAGGGGGGTAGAGCGAAAACCGCTTAGCGTATGTTTGTGTACTGAGTACATAAACTACGGTGTGCATAGAACAAAATAATTTGAGAATATGTTTTACATAAACATTTTAAGATAAATCATGGTTATTGCACACAGAAGATGTGAATACCATACATATTAAGTACCTATCTTGTTAACTCCGGTGTGAGTACAAGTTAAGAGAATTAAGGAAGAGGTTTAAGGAGACTTAAGGAATAAGGAATATATGAGGTATAAGTCGAAATGAGACTATGTGTGAGATAAGAATAAGATAACATTATGAGATACAATTTGATATGAATATGAGGAAGGAAATTGTAATGTTATGAGATATAAGATGGTGAGAATTGGTATGGGACAGTTATAGAACTTAGTAGGAATTTAAGTCATGAGGTAATTACAAAGAGATGAATTTGGAATGTTTGATGGACTGAGTCCACACTTTGGAGATGTATTGATTATGATTAGAAGAACTAAAAAGATAGAAAATTGGACATGAGTGAATTATTTGGATGTTTGAAAATGACGTGGGAGGTGGAACTTGATTTTCTAGGGATCAAGGGAAACCGAACACAAATTGGGGTGGAAGGATAGTTCTACACTGATGCTGATCACATCAGGGTTGGATGATTCCTGAAACTCCCTACCAGTGGTCACAATTTAATCACACTAAGGATAGAGGCCTTAGGATAAAATGAAATTGGAGTTGCTTGTATTTTTAATTAGAGGAATTATTCCTCACATGACCTCGTAAAAAGGATTACCTTTTTACTGAGTCTCGCCCATGAAGTCGAGGACGCACGAGCCTTTGTCTTCGGACCGGTGACATGGGGAGAGCAGCGTGTTTTGTATTCTGGCCCATGGTGACGAGGACGAATGAGCCATTGTCTACGGACCGGTGACATGGGAGAATACGTTGGAAGTTGTGTGAATGTTTTAATTGTCAAAAGGACACAAAGGGAATTTTGAGTGCTATACATGCGTAAGCATGTTGTGTGATATTTAAGAATAAGCATATGGTGGACCTAAGGATTCAATGAGTTTAAGTATACATAAGTATGATCTATATGATCTAAGGAATGAGGTGATACATGTATTCTAATGAGATAAGATGCATGGGAACTTTGGGGACAAAGTCCTTTTAAGGGGGGTAGATTGAAATACCCCAAACCTAAGTATGCTAAGTAAACATCAAATTATGATGTAGTAAGGCTAAAATATGCCTTAGAAAGATTGGTAGACAATTTAAACCAAGGAAAACACAAGAAAATGCCTTAAGGGCAATTAGGGCAAAAATGTGCTCTAAGCTTGGAGAGACTTGGGTGAGTACCCAAATATCATGATAAGACCTTAGTAATATTCTAATGGTCATTTTAAATCAATTAGAAAAGAAAACCAAGCTTGAAAACAAGTTAAAACACAAAATGTGCTTTAAGAAGTCTTAAAGCACATTTTTAAGAAATTGTCTTAGAATTGAGTTTTGAGTGGCTAAATGTCCATGATTACACCTTAATCAACATGTGTACAAATTAGTATCACATTAGGAAGTCTAAATCAATGGGAAACCAAAAATTTCACGAATATGTGCACTAATTAGTGAATAGTGCCAAATAGTGCCCAAATTAAGCTTAAGTCAACATAAGTCAATAAGATGGTCAACCAAGACCATAAATATCTCCATTATAATAGGGGGGCCGGTTTTTGATGTGGGGAGTCACCACATGACAAAGCAATTAAAGGAAAAGAAGAGGAAAAAGAGAGAATAGTACTATTTACTTTATAAAAGCAAAATACCTTATATTAGCCTACTCTCTCCTCTCTTCTTCATTTCTCTTCTTCTTCCACGGTTCTCTTCTTCTTTTCCTCTGTTCCAAACCGTCCCAAGCAGCCTCCATTCTTGCTTCATCTTCAAATGTCCATAACTTGCTCATTTTAGCTCCAAATCAAAAACTAAACACATATTTCTCTTAGTTAGGCCAAGACCTATCTTTCTATCTTTTCAAATCTTTCAAAGCTCCATTTTGGTGCCAAGAGGAAACTCCATTGATGGAGGAAAATCAAGTTTGAAGAGCTCATTAGCTTCTCCATTCTCTTAAGGTAAAGAAAATGTAAGAAAAACTAGGTTTCCACCATCTTCTCCATTACCGAAAATTTATACTCATGGGGCTTCATTTTTATGCCTTGTTCTAGCTTGTTTTCTATTCTCCAAGGGCTAGAGGAGGTCCTTCTTGATTCATATCCAAGCCTACCTTAAGACTTCAAGGTAAAATATTCATAAGACCTTAAAACACATTTTTAACCTAGGTTTTTATTCCTTGAGGTTGGTGTATTGTTTAGTACTCATATGAGTCATTGAATATTGATTAGAACATTGGCAAGGGGAATTTAAGTGGTGGCCGAGATTCATGCAAGAAGAAGGTCTAAGGAGGAAGTTAAGATAAGCTTGAGAAAACAAGGTAAAATGCTTACCTAATGGTGGTTCAAGTTTTAAGGGATGAGTTTAGGTGGATACCAATGTGGCTTAGAGCTTACATTGTGTATTGGGTTATATAACCTAGGAAAAAAGAACTTAAACAAGCTTGTGAACTTGTGACTAAGGAGCCAATGGGAATGAGTTAGTAATATAAGTTTAAGGTGGATTTAAGAGCATTATAACTACTATGAGATTGATGGGTGTATTTGCAGGTTGAAAGCTTTTATTGTGGGAAATTCAGTGTTTAAATTCATGTCATTTAAGGGCCTAAGAGCCATGTCATTTAAGGGCCTAAGAGCATGTCATTTAAGAGCCTTAGTGCTATGCAATTTAAGATTATTGCACTATATTGAGTTTATTATGAATGAGTTGATTTGGGTGAGAATTATGATGAGAAAAAGGTTTGATGTGTGTGAGATGATTGAATGAGAAAAACAATGCATTTGGGCATGATAATATACTAGGGAAACTATGGCGAAATTTGAGTAGGAAACTAAGCGTTTAAGGTGTTCTAAGGAGATTTTATGACTAAGGATGTTCTAGTGATCACTAAGGGTTGATTTGGTGAAAATGGATAAACCATGGAGTTCTTGAGTACTAGGAAGACCTAGGAATGTATAAGAGGGACTAGGGGTTATAATGGTGAGTTTTATACACCGAAACCATGGTTAAGGAAGCTAGGAAGCTTGTACAAAGTTTGAAGGAAAAGTAAGGTATAATGACTTATAAGGATGTAAACATGTGCTAGATTATATATAACTTTGAGAAGTTTGAGTAAGGCAAATGGGTGTGCAAAATGATGCTTGAGGAGTAGTTAAGATGGTGGTAAAGAAACATAATGATTAGTTGAGGTCTTAGGCAAAGTCACAAGAGGGAAGTGTAAGGAATCAAGTGTTAAGTGTAGGAATTTTTGTAAGAAATTGAGTGCCAAGTTTGGTGATTTTTGAGGTAGATTTAGTGCATGTTTTAAGGTTGTTTAAGACATTTTTGGTGAGTGACAATGATAATTAAGTGGGTGAATAGGTATAAGGAATGAGGAGAAGTGATTCACTTAAGATTAAGTTTATAAGAACTTAAGTGGTATTTAGTTGGAAATCATTAGTGATTAAGTAAGCTAGGTTAATTAAAAGTAATTAACCACCAAATTCGATGAATGTTTTAGGGTTTGAGAATTTGGACTCCAGAGGAGAGTAAGCAACCGAACGACCAGCGGTGAACGGTACAGTTCTCTTGTGACCTAAACAAGATAAAGCATGCAACCGGAATATATAATATCTATTGTATTGTTGTGTGATGTTTGAAAACTAACACAACATACCGAAAGAACTTACTAACCAATGTTTAGTAAGGAATTGAGTGAGACTAAGGAACGCCCCCTAATAAGGGACGATATGAACCGAAAGAGGTTAACCAACAAACATGGTTTTGAGATTACTACTAACTGGAACTTGAGTGAGGAAACCCGGGACCGATCTCCGGTCATGCATGCTAAGGAAAAAGGGGGACGGTATCTGAATCAGATCCGCCCTCCGCTTAAGGACTTGTCTTCGGACTTGTAGCCTAGGGCCGGTTGCCGGCTCAGCTGCGCTGGACTCCCGTCCAGAGTAGGTGGCATTAAGATGGTGCGGTGGGATCACCTAAATCCCAGGTTCGAATTAAGCTACAACCATTCCCCTCCAGGAACGGTTTGTATACTGAGATTAAGTTAAGTTTGAGGTTAAGGTAAGGTTAAGATAAGTTGCAACCATTCCTTTTTAAAGGATGGTTTGTATTGTTAAGTTTAAGATTAAGGTAAGGTTAAGATGTATTGCAACCATTCCTCTTTAAAGGATGGTTTGTATAATTAAGATTAAGATAAGCGACATCCACTCCTTATTAAAGGATGGTTGTTCCTAAGATTAAGATAAGACTAAGATTGAGGTGAGATAAGGATGGACTAAGAATAAGGGGGAACATTACTTAAGGAGTTAAATAACTAACTCTCTAACTAAGGGAACGCATTTAAGTCGTTCATTCTGTGTGAACTTTGATTGTTCATATATGGATTGTTGTTTACAGCATTTACTATTATGTTGTGCATTTAATCAACCTCCATGCTATCGACAATTAGTCGTCGTAGCCACGTTAGCTTGGGGGCCATGAGGGGAGCGTACCAGCATTCGTGCTGACCCCCTTTGGGGGCTGTTTTTACTACACAGGTACATCAGGAGGCGGCCGTCGCGAGAGTAAGAAGGGGTACAAGTATTAAGGATTAAGTGTGACCTACGAGTTGTGCATGTACACTCGTATGGCAATTGAGTTAGTATGATGTATAGGTTGTGAGAGGATTGTAAGAGAATATGTATTTGGTTAAGGTTGTTATGTACTAATGTTCGGTATATGTAGTCAGACCGTGGCAAGGTCCTGGAGTGTAAAGAATTCCGCTGTGACATGTATATATATATGCTGTTAAGTTGCAAGACCACATTTGGATTGAGTTGGGGTGTTACAAAAAGTGGTATCAGAGCGTAGTTACGCTCTGAAGACAAGAAATACCGAACTTAGGAGAATATTGAGGTTGAGATTGAGTTATGGGTTAAGGGTTGAGAGATAGAGTGTGAGGTGCGTTAGTCAGGACTTCCCGGTGTTTACCGGATATCCATAGTACCTAGACCCAGCCTCCACATCCCTAACCCTGAATATGTGGAACAAATGCCAGAGAGAAGAAAGCCTTCTCTTACTCGGGGAAACCCGATCTGGCAGTTAGCTAACAGTAAGCAATACGAGAAACAACTTGTTGTACAACAGTTACGGAGAACTTGGAGGTTTTTTTTAACGGAGCGCAACAGAAAAACAGGCGCTACCTATGGAATTCTATCAATAAGGGAACGGTAATTACCGGCAACATGGGTCGACATGCTACGCAGTCGAAATAACCCGCAATACCAATGATAAGGAAAGCACTACGGGTGCAATAGAAAGGAAAAGGGAAGCGACATGAGTACCGGACAGTGGTCCGAAGGAGCATAACAGTGGAATAATACAAAGCATGAGGATTGAGATTACTGGAAAGTCCGGTTAGAAACGGGAACTCCAAACCCCATACAATGAAAAAGGTTACAAACCTGGCCAACATAATGCGGACAACGATAGGAACTTATTAAATTGTGTACCGAAATAGGACTACGATGTAGTGCCTAAAGGAGAATCATTACTCAGTAACCACAACAAAATGTGTGGAGACAAGAGCGAGGATTAAGACATAAGAAAGTATTAAGGGGTTCCCTCAGGAAGAGGAACGCCCTGGTAGATGACAGTACTGTCAAACAACAAGGAAACTGCCGGATGGACGGTTATCCAAAATAAGATATTATCGAAGGAGTCCCGAGGACTACCAATTACATGGAAATTAGAAGGAAGTGTCACTACCGATGTACCTTGTACCAATAACCCATCCTGCATGGCGCACTTGCCATAGCAATTGCTACCATGGTTAAGCCACACGAAAAGCCATCAAGGCGAGATAGGAGAATGCTACAGTTGTAACACATATTAACACCGGATTGTAAAACCATAAGAACAGGAAAATAAGACCTTGGAAGGCCCGACGGCTTGACCAAAATGAGATAAGGTGACACACCAGTCAGCCAGGAGCGGAACTTGGACATAATATTAGACCATATGGATGTTAGCAACAGTACAACGTACTACGACAACAACAACCGGCAGTGCGGTAAGAACACCAAACCCGGATCTCAAAGAGGAACCTAAGAGATCGCTCAATAATTCGAGCAAAAACACCACGTAAGTAACAACATACATGGAATGTATCAAGAGATACAATAAAGGCAGTCGACCGAACGACTCCCAACAGGGATGGGATAAAACTCAGTTGGACACTAAAAATACCAATAACAAACATTCTACAATGAAGGTGTTGGAAAGCCCAGAAAACAAAGATAAAAGAAATAAACTTAAGATATAACCTACCAAGGGTTAAGGACATACGAATCCCACGGAGGAAAGCTCAGAGGACTACCCCCACAGAGCGGGCATAGTCGAGCCGAACAAACTGATGAATGACAGCTAATACTGTTCATCTAACTCATTAACACCCAAGTATGATTGATCATCGACGGGTGGCGTAGTCAACGGAAGTTGAACGAAGCGTTGAGATGGAAGTATAAAATGACAGGATGATATCCAACTTGGACACCGTAAGGCAAACGCCTAATACGAATCTAACCTTGACTATTAAAAGACATAAGTCTAGTAAAATGACAGCATTGTCAAAGACATTAAGTAACCTCAGATTACCTGAACAACTTCCCTAGCAGGAAGCAGGATGCAGCAACTTATCATAAAACCCGATACTACATTTAGTATGTAAATTAACGGTGGATAGTGCTCAAAAAAAACCAGAATCTTATAGGGATGACCTGCAGATGAGTAAGAGTACAAATAATGAACTGAGACATTAAGCATTAGGAGCCTACGAGCCAAGGATGTTAACCACATCAGAGCCCGAGGCGCAGTAAGTATAAGAGAGCTTTTTTAAGCCACGAAGGGACTACAATTTGTAGATATGAACGGTTACCAAACCTATAACTTAGATTGGGAAGATTACCAAGAAAGGGTACCAATGAGAATATTGAGATAATGCTAAGGACAGGAGCGGAGAACGAACCATGCCTTTTAGGGTGGGGATACCTCTCCTTGTTGTGAGGCCATGAGTGGGAATGAACCCCTCAAAAGGGCTTTCACTTATTAGAGATGAAATACACTTTATTTAGAAAATGGGAACCATGAACCTTGAGATTACCTTAGAACATACCAGATACACTAGAGTAATAAGGTAGGTTGTAGAGATAGACCCCATATCCGACACCAGGATGTAAGAATTAGTGATCGTCAGAGTAAACACCGTGACTGCACATTATGGCACGTCAATTAATCAATGCTCAGAAGAGCTTGTGATTCAGTGGATGACTTCTTCAGAACCAGTTAAACTACATGGTAGATAACATCACTAAGGGTGAAGATAGCGAAAGAAATTAGCCTGTTACGAAACTGAGATTGGAGCAGAACGTCTTCGTATTAAGAGTTAACTATTTTACAGCATAGTATGACAACCGCCATACACCGGAATGAGAGAACTCCCAGTGTGTTTACACCAAGAAGGGATTGAGTATAAGGTAAGACATTAGAATAAATGAGTAAGAGGTTGCACCATTGATGGGCAACATGGTAAGGGCCAACTACCATGGTAGTAGTGGTCATCAGTACAATAGTTATATTAGTGGATTAAGTCATGGTGCGCGGAAGGCGACCATTGTGAATGAGCCGTCAAATATTGACACTGAGGCAATTAGATTTATGAGTTAAAACCAGTATAAGGAAATAAGATGGTAGACGAACTGAGCATTGATGCCAGTAGTCTGGTCCTGGTTAGGTAAGATTTCGCAGGAAGCACACTACCCATTACTTAAGGAACTGGAAGTGCATTCCTAGTAGCATAAATATGAGAAACAAGATAAGAGGCTCTACGGAAAGAGACCTCAATTGTTAAGTGACCGAATCAGTACGGGATACAGAAAAGAGCTAGAGCATACAATACCCAAGAACACAGTAAATGGACTTCCCTTGATTAACTTCAAGAAGAACAATAAATGTTATTATGGAACGATGAAAGAGGGGATCGACAACAGAATACTTCATAATTAGCAATAGCTAAACGTGTGACGGACACTACGAGTTTACTAAAATGAGATGTGGGACGACTGCACCCACAGGGGCTTGCAGGCCTGACATGCTCATTATGAGTTAGTTGGGTAAGTAGTAATGTACCAGTAAGGTACCCCATGCATGTAGACGAGTAGTGTAAGGAAACGGGAAGTAGTCGACTCCGTACCACCGACAACGACGCAAGATCAGACAAGAGCAGCTACTACCACAAACAGTCGAAGAGAAGAATTCAGTCAAACCAGCAACACAGAGGAACCAGAGAACAAATAATTAAGGACTATGAAGTGCGAAAAGCACGGATTGTTAAGTACAGACAGTGGATATGTCTTAAGGAGTGTAAGGAATTAAGACTGTAAGCGCGATATGCACTAAACAGTAGTTTCAGACTAAGAATCATCCTCAGACCAAAGGTCAGTTGGGGAGAACAATTTAGACATTCGAGAAAATACTAAGAGTATGAGCGTAAGATCTTCAAGGAGAATGGATAGACGAGTTACAACTCATTAAGGCCGTGTATATATAAAGATAACACGTGTCCATTGAGACAATTAAGCCTAAGATTATCAGAGTCGCGCAGCGGAAGCTAGCAGACCACTACTTTGAGATTAGACCAAACTAAGTTAAGAATACGGTATAAGCACCGTTAAGAATCCTCGATACAGAGACTAAGTCATTTCTGATCGAATTATAATAAGATAGATGACGTGGAAGCTAGAATGCTTGGTGAGAATTAGACATCTCGAACTTATGTTCAAGAATGTGATGGTGTTGATTACGTGGGCGTAATCCATTTTAAGGGGGGTAGAGCGAAAACCGCTTATCGTATGTTTGAGTACTTAGTACATAAACTACGGTGTGCATAGCACACAAAAGAATATGAGAATATGTTTTACACAAACATTTTGAGATAAATCATGGTTATTGCACACAGAAGTTGTGAATGCCATATATATTAAGTACCTATCTTGTTAACTCCGGTGTGAGTACAAGTTAAGAGAATTAAGGAAGAGGATTAAGGAGGCTTAAGAAATAAGGAATATATGAGGTATGAGTCGATATGAGACTATGTGGGAGATAAGAATAAGATAACATTATCAGATACAATTCGATATGATTATGAGTTAGGAAATAGTAATGCTGTGTGGTATGAGACAGTAGAAGTGGGTATGAGACTGATATAGAATTTAGTAGGAATTTAAGTCTTGAGGTAATTACTAAGAGATGAATCGGGAGTGTTTGATGGACTGAGTCCACATTTGGGGGATGTATTGATTATGATTAGGAAGAACTAAAAAGATAGAAAATTGGACATGAGTGAATTATTTGGATGTTTGAAAATGACGTGGGAGGTGGAACTTGATTTTCTAGGGATCAAGGGAAACCGAACACAAATTGGGGTGGAATGATAGTTCTACACTGATGCTGATCACATCAGGGTTGGATGATTCCTGAAACTCCCTACCAGTGGTCACAATTAAATCACAATAAGGATAGAGGCTTTAGGATAAAATGAAATTGGAGTTGATTGTATTTTTAATTAGAGGAATTATTCCTCACATGACCTCGTAAAAAGGATTACCTTTTTACTGAGTCTCGCCCATAAAGTCGAGGACGCACGAGCCTTTGTCTTCGGACAGGTGACATGGGGAGAGCAGAGTGTTTTGTATTCTGGCCCATGGTGACGAGGACGAATGAGCCATTGTCTACGGACCGGTGACATGGGAGAATACGATGGAAGTTGTGTGAATGTTTTAATTGTCAAAAGGAACAAAGGGAATTTTGAGTGCTATACATGCGTAAGCATGTTGTGTGATATTTAAGAATAAGCATATGGTGGACCTAAGGATTCAATGAGTTTAAGTATACATAAGTATGATCTATATGATCTAAGGAATGAGGTGATACATGTATTCTAATGAGATAAGATGCATGGGAACTTTGGGGACAAAGTCCTTTTAAGGGGGGTAGATTGAAATACCCCAAACCTAAGTATGCTAAGTAAACATCAAATATGATGTAGTAAGGCTAAAATATGCCTTAGAAAGATTGGTAGACAATTTAAACCAAGGAAAACACAAGAAAATGCCTTAAGGGCAATTAGGGCAAAAATGTGCTCTAAGCTTGGAGAGACTTGGGTGAGTACCCAAATATCATGATAAGACCTTAATAATATTCTAATGGTAATTTTAAATCAATTAGAAAAGAAAACCAAGCTTGAAAACAAGTTAAAACACAAAATGTGCTTTAAGAAGTCTTAAAGCACATTTTTAAGAAATTGTCTTAGAATTGAGTTTTGAGTGGCTAAATGCCCATGATTACACCTTAATCAACATGTGTACTAATTAGTATCACATTAGGAAGCCTAAATCAATGGGAAACCAAAAATTTCACGAATATGTGCACTAATTAGTGAATAGTGCCAAATAGTGCCCAAATTAAGCTTAAGTCAACATAAGTCAATAAGATGGTCAACCAAGACCATAAATATCTCCATTATAAGAGGGGGGCCGGTTTTTGATGTGGGGAGTCACCACATGACAAAGCAATTAAAGGAAAAGAAGAGGAAAAAGAGAGAATAGTACTATTTGCTTTATAAAAGCAAAATACCTTATATTAGCCTACCTCTCTCCTCTCTTCTTCATTTCTCTTCTTCTCCCACGGTTTCTCTTCTTTTCCTCTGTTCCAACCGTCCCAAGCAGCCTCCATTCTTGCTTCATCTTCAAATGTCCATAACTTGCTCATTTTAGCTCCAAATCAAAAACTAAACACATATTTCTCTTAGTTAGGCCAAGACCTATCTTTCTATCTTTTCAAATCTTTCAAAGCTCCATTTTCGTGCCAAGAGGAAACTCCATTGATGGAGGAAAATCAAGTTTGAAGAGCTCATTAGCTTCTCCATTCTCTTAAGGTAAAGAAAATGTAAGAAAAACTAGGTTTCCACCATTCTTCTCCATTACCGAAAATTTATACTCATGGGGCTTCATTTTTATGCCTTGTTCTAGCTTGTTTTCTATTCTCCAAGGGCTAGAGGAGGTCCTTCTTGATTCATATCCAAGCCTACCTTAAGACTTCAAGGTAAAATATTCATTATAAGACCTTAAAACACATTTTTAACCTAGGTTTTTATTCCTTGAGGTTGGTGTATTGTTTAGTACTCATATGAGTCATTGAATATTGATTAGAACATTGACAAGGGGAATTTAAGTGGTGGCCGAGATTCATGCAAGAAGAAGGTCTAAGGAGGAAGTTAAGATAAGCTTGAGAAAACAAGGTAAAATGCTTACCTAATGGTGGTTTAAGTTTTAAGGGATGAGTTTAGGTGGATACCAATGTGGCTTAGAGCTTACATTGTGTATTGGGTTATATAACCTAAGAAAAAGAACTTAAATAAGCTTGTGAACTTGTGACTAAGGAGCCAATGGGAATGAGTTAGTAATATAAGTTTAAGATGGATTTTAAGAGCATTATGACTACTATGAGATTGATGGGTGTATTTGCAGGTTGAAAGCTTTTATTGTGGGAAATTCAGTGTTTAAATTCATGTCATTTAAGGGCCTAAGAGCCATGTCATTTAAGGGCCTAAGAGCCATGTCATTTAAGGGCCTTAGTGCTATGCAATTTAAGATTATTGCACTATATTGAGTTATTATGAATGAGTTGATTTGGATGAGAAAATATGATGAGAAAAGACCTGATGTATGTGAGATGGTTGAATGAGGAAAACAATGCATTTGGGCATGATAATATACTAGAGAACTATGGCGAAATTTGAGTAGGAAATTAAGCGTTTAAGGTATTCTAAGGAGATTTTATGATTAAGGATGTTCTAGTGATCACTAAGGGTTGATTTGGTGAAAATGGATAAACCATGGAGTTCTTGGGTACTAGGAAGACCTAGGAATGTATAAGAGGGACTAGGGGTTATAATGGTGAGTTTTATGCACCAAAACCATGGTTAAGGAAGCTAGGAAACTTGTACAAAGTTTGGAGGAAAAATAAGGTATAATGACTTATAAGGATGTAAGCATGTGCTAGATTATATATGACCTTGAGAAGTTTGAGTAAGGCAAATGGGTGTGCAAAATGATGCTTGAGGAGTAGTTGAGATGGTGGTAAAGAAACATAATGATTAGTTGAGGTCTTAGGCAAAGTCACAAGAGGGAAGTGTAAGAAATCAAGTGTTAAGTGTAAGAATTTTTGTAAGAAATTGAGTGCCAAGTTTGGTGATTTTTGAGGTAGATTTAGTGCATGTTTTAAGGTGTTTAAACATGTAGGAAACATGTGGAAAGATTGTGGAATGAATGGGAAAAGATTGGGGTGAATTTGGAGTTCAAAATGAGGAGAAAAGCACTTTGGAAAATAGGTTCTGCTGTGGACCGCCCCTAGGGACCGCCCCTGTGGGAGGTCCAGGCAAATCGTGCAGAAAATTAGCTTCTGGTTGGGACCGCCCCTGGGGACCGCCCCAGAGGGGCGGTCCAGTGCAGAGAAAAAGAAAAATTTTTGTTTTTGGCTTCTAATGATGGGGGATTGAATGGTAATGGTTTTAGATGATGTTTAGGCCTTGTTTGGTGACATGTAAAGGCCTTAAGAGGTAAAACAAGTGTTATGAATTCCTAGTAAGAATTGAGAAAGTAGCTAAGGAGTTTTTAGTGGATGTTTAAAGGTGAGTTTAAGTGCCTAAATGGTATTAGGACACATGGGGGAACTTGTGGAGAAGTTTGGAGTTGAAAAGAGAATTTAGAAACAAGGTTCTGGAGCTGACCGACCTTAGGACCGGACTTGCAAGGTCGGTCGAGCTCAAATTACACTACCAGAGAAAGTTTCTGGAATGGACCGACCTTGGGACCGGACTTGCAAGGTCGGTCGGGCATGTATTTTGTACGGTAATAAGTCTCTGGAATCGACCGAACATGGGACCGGACTAGGCAAGTTCGGTCGAGCTTAAATTTCCCTCGGGGAAACTCTCGGGAATGGACCGACCTTGGGACCGGACTTGCAAGGTCGGTCGGGGGTAGAATTTTCAAACGATGAAGTGTTCTGGAATGGACCGACCTTAGGTAAGGTCGGTCGGAAGTTCGGTCGGGCCTAAAAAAAAAAAAAAGGGAAATTTTAAATTCTAAGAAAGGTAATAGGTAATAAGGTATACCTTTGGTAGGGTGGTAATGATTAGGACCCTAGGAACTTAAGGGATTAAGTTAAGTTAAGTATAAACTTAAAAGTTTAAGGTTAAGTTGTAAGACTTAAGAGGTGTTAGGTGGGAATCATTAAGGGATTAAGTAAGTTAAGCAAGTTAAGTAAGTTGGATTAAGTTAAGTGATTAACAACCTAAAACTGAATGAATGTTTTAGGACTTGGGGATTTGGACTCCGGAGGAGAGTAAGCAACCGAAACGACCAACGGTGAACGGTACAATTCTCTTGTGACCTGCTTGCTAACGAGGTGTCCCTCGGCTTGTGTGCTATTTGTTTTGTGTGCTCACTAAACAAGATAAAGCATGCAACCGGAATATATTATATTTATTGTATTGTTGTGTGATGTTTGAAAACTAACACAACATACCGTGAGAACTTACTAACCAATGTTTAGTAAGGAATTGAGTGAGACTAAGGAACGCCCCTAATAAGGGACGAAATGAACCGAAAGAGGTTAACCAACAAACAGGGTCTTGAGATTACTACTAACTGGAACTTGAGTGAGGAAACCCGGGACCGATCTCCGGTCATGCATGCTAACGAAAGGGGGTCGTTATCTATAGCAGATTCGACCTCCGATTAAGGACTTGTCTTCGGACTTGTAGCCTAGGGCCGGTCGCCGGCTCAGCTGCGCTGGACTCCCGTCCAGAGTAGGTGGCATTAAGATGGTGCGGTGGGATCACCTAAATCCCAGGTTCGAATTAAGCTACAACCATTCCCTTCCAGGAACGGTTTGTATATTGAGATTAAGTTAAGATTAAGGCTAAGGTAAGGTTAAGATAAGTTGCAACCATTCCTTTTTAAAGGATGGTTTGTATTATTAAGATTAAGGTAAGTTACATCCACTCCTTATTAAAGGATGGTTGTTTCTAAGATTAAGATAAGACTAAGATTGAGGTGAGATAAGGATGGACTAAGATTAAGAGGGAACATTACTTAAGGAGTTAAATAATTAACTCTCTAATTAAGGGAACATTTAAATCGTTCATTGTGTGTGAACTTTGATTGTTCATATCTGAGTTGTTGTTTACTGCACTTTCTATTATGTTGTGCATCTAATCAACCTCCATGCTATCGACAATTAGTCGTCGTAGCCACGTTAGCTTGGGGGCCATGAGGGGATCGTACCAGCATTCGTGCTGACCCCCTTTGGGGGCTGTTTTACTACACAGGTACATCAGGAAGCGGTCGTCGCAAGAGTAAGAAGAGGATACAAGTGTTAAGGGTTAAGTGTGGCCTACGAGTTGTGCATGTACACTCGTATGGCAATTTGAGTTAGTAAGATGTATAGGATGTGAGGGGGTTGTAAGAAGGATATGTAAATGGTTAAGATTGTTGTACTAATGTTCGGTATATCTTTAGTCAGACCGTGGCAAGGTCCTGGATTGTAAAGAATTCCGCGTGTGACATGTAATATATATGCTGTTAAGTTGCGAGACCACAATTGGATTGAGTTGGGGTGTTACACGATGGCTAAGCCCGCCATAGAAGCGGTCCACCAAGATCTGGTCTGAATACCCTAGACCCGGCAGAAGACGGAGAAAGGCAGTGAACTCTGAGTAATACTCGTCCACTGTCATCTTGTCCGACTGCTTAAGCGCATCCAACTGCAAGCGCTTCTTCGTCTGGACATGGGCGGGGTAGTACTTTGCTCGTAGCAAGGCGGTGTACTGCTCCCAGCCGAACTCTGGATTGGCCACATGCTCGGCCCTCACCAGCTTCCACCAATCGCCTGCCGCCCCCTTCAGGTAGAAAGCAGCTAAGCGCACCTTGATCCCAGCAGGGACATCAAGGGTCTCGAAGGCGGTCTCCAGCTCGGAGATGTACGCCTCAAGCTTGGCGGGATCGGTCTCCCCCTTAAAATGCGCGGGTCGAAGATCTGCTAGACTCTTCACCCAGTTTGGTTCCCTAGGTTGTGGCGGTGGAGGTGGTGCACCCACACCAGGCTGATAGCCCATGTGCCCTAAAGCGGCAGCTACGATCTCTGCGATCGTCTGCCCTCCAGGTATCCCTGAAGTATCCTCACCCCGGCCGCGACCTCGGCCTCCTCTAGGGCGTCCTGCCATCTGAACAAGCATAACTTACATTAGATTCACATTCACCACTGTTTTGGTTAATAATTTATAACGTCCGTAGACGGTAAAGACAATCCACACTTATTAGTGGTCATCTGACTCTACTCACTCTAACTTCTCACACCCTTAACCCAACACTTATTCCTTAACTTACATCCTAACTCGGTGGTTACTCAAGTCCGGTATTTCTTGATCAGAGCGTAACTACGCTCTGATACCAATTTTTGTAACACCCCATCCAAAGCCTATCGTGGTTATCGCAATCTGAACACTTAATCGAGTACGTCGCAGCGGAAATAAACAACACCTGGACCTTGCCACGGTCTGACCGTTAGAATATACCGGCTTAAATGCTTACAATACTTACCCAAAAATACTTATCCAGCTTAAACATCAACATTCATAATACCCAACCAACCGAGTACTAGTATCTTAAACATAATCCCAAACTTACATCAGTTTAATATAAACAGTCGGGTGCACAGGCGCAACCCGAACTCAAAATAAATGCCCCACCCTAAGACTAACCGCTCCTACTCTCGTAGTGCGTCCTCATGGGCCTCTTACCTGCAAGTGTAAAAATAGCCCCGAGGGGGTCAGCACGAATGCTGGTACACCCTCTCATGGCCCCCAAGCTAACGGGGCTACGACGACTAATTGTCGATAGCATGGAAATTGATTACATACACAAGCATAATATGAAGTGCAATAACAATAACCACAGATGAACATATATAGTTCACAACCAATGAACGACTCAAGCGTTCCCTTAACAAGTGGGTTAGTAACCCCCTCCTTAGTCCTCATTTCCTTAATCTTAGTTCCTTACCTTACCTCAATCTTAATCTCAATCTTAATCTTAATCTCAATATACAACCTTTCCTGGAAGGGATTGGTTGTAGCTTAATTCGAACCTGGGATTTAGGTGATCCCACCGCACCATCTTAATGCCACCTACTCTGGACGGGAGTCCAGCGTAGCTGAGCCGGCAACCGGCCCTAGGCTACAAGTCCGAAGACAAGTCCTTAAGCGGAGGGCGGATCTGATTCAGATACCGTCCCCCTTTTTCCTTAGCATGCATGACCGGAGATCGGTCCCGGGTTTCCTCACTCAAGTTCCAGTTAGTAGAAATCTTAATCACCATGTGCTAGCTAAGCCTTAACAGGCATTAACCAACAACCATCAAACTTAACTCTTATTCTTAACTCAGTAAGTACTAAACTTGGTTAGTAACCATCTCAAATCTCGCGGGTTAGTGTAAAGGCAACACACACACAACGAGAATAAATATAACCGGTTGCATGCTTTATCTTATTTAAGTCATAGCAAGTAGACAGATAGCACACAAGCCGAGGGACACCTCGTTAGCAAGCAGGTCACAAGAAGGATTGTACCGTTCACCGTCGATCGTTGTTTGTTTAACCTTCTTCGGGGTCCCAATTCACAAACCTAAAACATTCATTCATTTTTTTTAGGCCATTAGTTATTTGCACCTTACTTAACTCACTTGGTCTCTAAAGATTCCCATTTAATAACCTCTCAAATTCTTGCCACTTAGCTTACAAACTTAACTTTGAACATTAAAACTTATACTTAATCTTAACTTAATTCCTTAAGTTCTTAGGGTCCTAATCATTACCACCCTACCAAAGGTATACCTCAGTACCTATTACCATTCTTAGAATCCAAAATTTCTTCTCTTTTTTTTTTAAGTGTTAAGGGTCGACCGACCCACCGACCGACCCAACCCCTGGGTCGGTCCATTACAGAAACTCTTCGTCGTTTTTGAAACCCATCCGACCGACCCAGAGCTAGACCGACCGACCCAAACCCTCTGGGTCGGTCCCTTACAGAACCCATTTTCCTACATTAAACCTTTGCCCGACCGACCCAAGGCTAAGCCGACCGACCCAAACCCCCTGGGTCGGTCCAGTCCAGAGGCATTCCGGCTGGCTTAACTTGGCCCGACCGACCCAAAACTGGGTCGGACCCTGGGTCGGTCCTCTACAGACCTTCCTCTTAAATTGCCTCTTTCAATTCCAAACTCTTCACAAGTGCCCTAATAGGTCCAACACCATCTTGGCACCTTAAATCCACCTTATAACCTCCACCAAACTCATTAAAACAACTTCCAAAGATCCTCTCAAACATTTACTCAATTCTTACAAAGCTCCCAACACTTAGCACTTATTTTCTTACATTTCTCACATACATTCCACCAAAAGTTTCAATTAACCAAATGCTCCCTCCTTAAGAACTTGACCACACCATGTACACCACTTCCCAGCCTTATTACATTTATCAAACCTTCCTTAGACTCTATACTCTAGTACTCACCTAACCATTTCAAGGTTGCACCCTCACTTACATCTAATTTACCCAAGTTTTCTAGCTTCTTTTATCAACATTTACCTAAGTCCTAAATACCCAAGTACACTCTTTTGTTTCCTAAATCCTTCACAGTGACGCCTAAGTCATTACAAGTCCTTAGAACACCTTATTCTCACTCTTTTTCACCAAGACAATCTCTAGAACATCCTAGTACCTCACTTAGTCATTAGATTCCCTTAGAATGTCTTAAACACTTAAGCTTTCCTTTAAATTTTGCCATAAGTTCTCTAGTATATAATACCACCTAATACATGGTTTTTCTCCATCAAACAACCAACATCACCCAAATTCTCACCACAACACCTTAACACACAATTTACACTAAAACTTCACCACATCATCATATAGTGCTTAAACTTAAAGTGCTTGGCACTTAGGCCCTTAAATGACAATAATCTTAACCACTGAATTTCCACATATATATGCCTTCAACCTGCGAATACACCCAACAAGGCTCCCATTGAAATAAAATGCTTCTTGTACTTCACCTTTATATTCTTAAACTATCTCTTTTTCTCATTTGCTCCTTAGTCACAAGTTCACAAGTATAGTCATTGTTTCTCCTAGGTTTAATATAACACCTTCCCAATATAAACTCTACACTAAACTCATCATATACCTACATCTCATTCCCTTAAACAACAAAACACCTTAAGGTAAGTAATTTACCTTGTTTTCTCACAAGCTTAAAAGCTTTTCTCCTTAGGTTTTTCTTTGTTCAATCTCGGTCACCAATGTGTGTCTCCTTGCCAATGTTCTAACCAATATCCAATGACTCCAATGAGTACTAGATAACACATTAACCCTAAGGAACAAACCCTAGGTTAAAAATATGTTTTAAGGTATTAATGTGATTGTTTTACCTTGGTTTCTCAAGACAAACTTGGATATGAAGCAAGAAGGACCTCTCTCCTTTGAAGAGTAGAAACAAGCTAGAACAAGGCATAAACATGGGGTTCCATGAGTATATATTTTCGGACATGTGAAGAAAATGGTGGAAACCTAGATTTTCTTACACTTTCTTTACCTTAAGAGAATGGAGATGCCAATGGAGTCTCCAAACTTGAATTTCCTCCTCTAATGGTGGTTTGACTTGGCACCAAAATGAAGCTCTTGAAGTTTTGAAAAGATAGAAAGGAGGAGCTTGAGCTAACTAAGAAGAATATGTATTTTGTTTTGGATTTGGAGCTAAAATGGGTGAGTTGTGTGCAAGAGAAGGTGGATCTAGCATGGAGAAGAGCCTCATGTTAATGGAGAAGAGAAAGAGAGCAAGAAACCGTGTGAAACAAGGGAGAATGAAGAAGTGAGGAGAGAGGTAAGCAAAATGTGATATTTATCTTAAAAGGTGAATAGTGTTTTTACTTTATAACTTACTTGTTTTTGCTTTCTCTTTACTTAGCTAGATAAGTGTGATGAGTCACACTTAAAAAAACCGGCCCCCTTTTGTAAATGAGGGTAATTAAGTCTTTGTTGACCAAATGTCTCACTTATATAGACTTATGTTATAAACTAGCTTAATTAATTCACTATTCATCAAAACAAGGCACATTGTTGTGAAATTTTTGATTTCCCATTGATATAGACCTCCAAATGTGATACTATATAGTACACATATTAATTAAAGAGTAATGATGGACATTTAGCCATTCAAAACTCATTTACAAGACAATTTTTCAAAAACGTGCTTTAAGACTCCTTAAAGCACATTTTGTGTTTTAACTTGTTTTCAAGCTTGGTTTTCTTTGGTAATTGATTTGAAATGACCATTAGGATATTACTAAGGTCTTAGAACAATATTTGGGCACTCTCCCAAGTCTCTCCAAGCTTAGAGCACGTTTTTGTTAAAACTGCTCTTTTGGTGTTTCCTTATATTTTCTTTGATTAGAAATGTTTCTTGATGTTTCTAAGGCATTATTTAGCCTCCTTATATCTTAGTTTATCATTTAAACACCATATCTAAGTTTGGGGTATTTCAGAAATGCTCTTTCTATAGATAATGAATGAGATAGAGTAATCTTAGTAAATGATCCAAGTTTATCGAAACTAGTCGGCTAACTTCTGGAAGGAATATGGCTATGAATATTAACAGCATGTAAAGGAAGCTATTTCTAAATTTTTCAATGAAAAATTATTTTGTTTTGGTAAGAGAATATTTTTAAAATCAACTTTTCATTAGATCTGTTAAGAAATTAATAGAAAATTATTATAAATTCGAAAATTCAAAATCCAAAGCCATTATGCTCTAAATTTCATCCTTTATAATGTGTCAATATTTAAAGACATTTCAATTTCTTTTGAGCTAATTTTAGAAGAGAGAGAAAATCATAAGATGACTTGTATTTTCCTTTTATTTTTATGCATTGGGTTTCAAATAAAAGTTGTTGGGATTTTGGTTATGGATGGGCCTATAACCAAATTATAATTTTTTATTTTAACGGATGAATCCTTTTCTTTTTGATTTTCAAATATTTAAGGCTTTGATTATTAAAAAATTAGCTTATAATATGTATTAATAGCTAATTTTCCAAAAATAAAACTCCAAAAAATTAAGAAAATTCCCTTCATGATGATTAAGTTGTCACAACCATTATGAGGCATGTAAGTTAACCATGCAAGGATAGAAAATCCCAAAAATGTCCTTATCAACTCAAGATTCCGTGTCTTTTGACCGTTTTACCCTTATATGCATTCGTGTCCAACCGGACCCCTTCTGAGGGTCAAAATTTTGGGTATAACACTTCCCATTTGAATAAAGACACATTCTGAAACCCTAGACATCAAAAGATGTAACACCCCTAACGGTAATCACACCATTAACTTCTAACCCGTCTCAATTACCAACAACAATGCAGCGGAATTCAAACTACAACCGGTGGGTGATACATGCCGTTAGTCACCCACATGACTAACAAGGCTAAATCCAATCCAAACAAACAATACAAATACAATATCGGTCTGATGGGTCTTATACCGAGTACACTATACAAACGATACTTCCATTACTTAATCAATTCCCAAACCAAATACAACCTTCAATTCCAATATATACAAATACAATCTCAATTCTGTTCTATGCCGAGTATCTACAATTCCCAAGTCTATCGATGACCTTTCGGTCTTACAATTCCACAGTACAACCAATACAATCCTTAAACAACTACCCATGCTTAATGACAACCCGTCCTACTCTCGAACGGTAACCAGCATCCATGTACCTGGAAAATAAAAACGATGCCCCTAGGGGCTCAGCAAAATTGCTGCATATGAAATTCGCATACCCCGCGTACTAGCGAGGGTACGCCGACTATTTGGTCGAGAGCATGCGATTCATTTATTTCAAACAACATGCAAGGCATCAATACATTATATATGTATTTTAACACAATCAAGGTTCAATGAAGAACACAAACACTAACACACACATCAAGAGGTTAGTTTAATATGTTCATTACTTCGGCTTGAGGGTTTCTACCTCACCATGCCTTACTCAATTGCTCATTGTCTTACCCACTCTCTTGGGTACTCTTACTCACAACCTCTACAAGTTCTGCAATACTCAACTCAACTCTCCACTCAAACTCAAATTCTCAAGTCTCTCAAGTCATAACTCAATTCTCCATACTCACATACTCAAATACTCAAGTTCTCAAATCAATTCTCAATACTCAAAGGCATCTTTTAAGTCTTTGCCACGACCTCCGGGCAGGGTCATACACAAGACCCACCACCGGGCTTACAAATACAAAAGGGGCTATACAATTAGCTCCTCAAATTCTCAAATGTCCACTTCTCTATTGGACTACTCAAATTCCCAAAACTCCACTTGGAGTCATTTCACAATCTCAAGGATTAGCCTAGAGGTATCTCTCTCGATAACATCTATTAGCTTAGGGAATTCTCAATGTCTAGTATTATAAGATTTAGGGTTTTACCCAACTTATCGAATACTCTCATGTTCGGAACATTGTTCATTTTAGTCGGTCCCTCTCATTGGGGTTCGACTATCTTTCGAAGGGGTTTGGTGATCCCTTACCATATTTTATTTCTCTCAAGGTTCAAGTTTTAACACTCATCAATCCTGTAAATAGAGGTTACTTAAATACTTCCACCATTAATTGTTTTGTGGATTAGTCAATTCGGTTCTCTAACCGTTATCGGGAGTTTACAAATTCCCGTACAATTCTCTCATGTTCTGGTGAGTTCATAGGTTTATGTTACCGTGTATTGGTTCGATAGTTGTAGTGTGTTCCACATTTTTATTAGTTCGCAACTTGACTCTTTCTACGAGTTCTACTCAAACAAGACTCAACTTTGAGTTGCACTACAATACACAATCAACATTCAAGCAATTCATTTACAAACACCCATTTCATGAATTATACAAACTTCACATTCAAAATACAAACCAACATCAAGCAATACAAAAAACACTACAAGGTGCAAACAATCCGATTCGTGCATTTATCTTGTTAAGGTGATCACACAATCAAACAAGCACACAAATCAGAGTAACCAAGTTAGGATACAGGGCATGAGAAAATCATACCTTTCACCGGGGTTAACTTTAGGGTGTTCTCACGTTCCTCGGTTCACACTTGTTCCTCGAGTCTTACTCTTGAACCACTGATTACATGTCAAATGGTTCTATTATTATTAAGGCGTTACAGTACGCACATAATTGCTACTCCCGTACTTACCCCTTTATCCCGTTATCTCGGTTTACTTAAGTGTTCTTAATTTCTCAACTTACCCACTCACTTCCAACACTTGTTTATACTTCTTAGGACCTTTAAAGGTCACCAAACAACTCCTAAACATCATCTAAAACCAATACCAATCAATCCCCCATGTTTTAGCCACTTAAAACACATACGGTGCATTTTTGGGGGTGGTCCGGGACTTGGTCCAGACCCAAAGTCCCGGACCAATACAGAAACTCACTCTCGGCCTATTTTTACTAGTGGTCTAGGACTTGGTCCTGGACCTAGGTCCCGGACCAATGCCTGTTTCAACTCTCGAAGTGTTTTCTGACGCGGTCCGGGACTTGGTTCCTATCCTAAGTCCCGGACCCTGCTAAAATCTGCTATTAAGGTGATTTTCACCCCAAAATTAACCCTTAATCCACCCCTAATCATTCCATAAACTTTCCACAAGTTTCTCACATAATTAAACACCTCAAAACATGCTCTAAACCACATCAAATCATTGGTTACATTCACTACCCAATTCTTGTTCAAATTCACAAATGCCAACTTCCACATTTTGCTCTTTGCACACTAATGCACTTCTAACTTCCTCTTAATGGTTTCCAACCTCCTACCACTTCACCAAATCATCATTGACCATAACCAATTCATTCCTAGACAATTCATTATCTATACCCAAGTTCAATCTCCATTTCCATGACTATAAACACTAACTCATTTTCTAGAATTTCTAAGTTACCACACCTCATTATGCTACAGATTTTTATCTCTCTCCTTCTAGTTCTCCCAATACCATTTCAAGGCTACCACTCCACTCTACTCAACACTATAAACACCTAGGTTCTCCAATTCACCTAGTCATCTTAAAACACTTATTTTCTACCAAACTTTTGCCATAACCTCCTCATAAACCTAACACATCCTAAATCATTCATTCTCACCATTTTCCATTCCTAATCTAGCCACACCCTTACAAGGGTCCTACCTACACATAAGCTCAACCAAAATTCACCACATCAATAATATAGCTCCAAATCTCAAATGCAATGGCACATAGGCCCTTAAATCAAAATAGTTCACAATTCTCCCTAAAATCAACTATACACATTTTGCCACATAGATTTCAATTCATAATTTGGGTTCATTAATTTATTTACCCATCCCAAATCCTAAAACAATCAAAACAAGTTTTAAGGTAGATTTCTTACCTTAATCTTCCAAGTTCTTATTTCAAGTCTCCTCCTCCTCTTCTCCATTTCGGTCAAGTGGGCAATGGAGTTGACAAACTACATTCCCAACATTCAAGAGACACAAAAAGAGTATAATTAAACCTCTAACCCTTAGAAATATTCCAATTCAATAAAAGGGCTTAGAACACAAGAGCTAGGTTTTTACCTTTGGAGCTTTATGAGGGGTTTTCACCCATGAATCAAAAGGAGGGTTCCACCACCATTGGAGGGTTGAAATGAAGCTCAAAAACAAGAAGAAAACAAGGTATAAGAGAGGGCAAAATCGGCCAACAAATGGGTGGAGAAAAATGAGATTTTTCTTGGAGATTTTTACCTTAGGAGAGAGAGGAGACTCCAAGCTTCAAGATGATGCCATTTTCTCTTCAAATGGGATATACCCATGGAGATGAAGTTCTTCATTTTAGGATTTTGAAAAGAGAGGATGGAAGCTCTTGGTGAGGGGATTTCAAATATGTAATTTATTTTACATTTGGAGCTTGGATGAAGCTTGTATAAGGAGAAGAAGTGAGGAAGCCATGGAAGTTGGTGGAGGAACTCAAAATCGGCAGCTTGGGGGGATGAAGGAGGAACTCACGGTGGGGGAAAGAAGAAAGGAAGAGAGAGAAGAGGGAAATGGGAAAAATGAGAGGAGAGACGTAACCTTTTTACTTTTGTACTTTTTCATTTTTCTATTTCTTTTTCTCTTTCTTTTCTAGTGTATTAGGTGTGTGTGAGGGAGCTGATCCCCCCCATAAAATCGGCCCCACATATGTATATGAGCTGGAGCATTTTTCGTCTTTTACCGAAAATGCTCGTTAATTTACCCGGTTTTAGTACTATTCACTAACCGGGCCCGTTTTCTGGATTTTTCTCGTTTCTTTGATTTTAATGGTTATTATACTCCCATTAATGTTTATTTATAGTTATTTAATGAACTATAATTTTTACGGGTTCATTTGGCCACTCAAAGTCATGTTTTCGGGTTTTCTCGAAAAACGTGCGCTAAAGCTTTATTAGCGTTTTATTATGTTATTTGGATCCGTTTTCTTCGAGAATTGTTCCCATACATTATTTAGGCCTTATTAAGCCTCTTAAATCCACCTAAGAGCATTTTCGAGGTCGTATTCCTCCTACGGTCCCATAACGCTCATTTTAGCGTTTTTTGCTTTTTAAGCGTTTTCTCTTTTCTTTTGGATTTATTGAAATACCCCAAACCTTGATATGTGGTTTAAATATTAAAATATGGTATGTAAAGGCTAAAAAGTGCCTTAGAAACATCAGTGAACAATTTAAACCATAGTAAAATGCAATAAAGCACTAAGATACAGTTTGAGCAAAAACATGCTCTAAGCTAGGAGTGAACTTGGTTAGGACCCAAAGAGCCTACCAAGACTTAATAATATTCAATTATGATTTAATAAGGCTAATTAAGTCCTTAGGAAATTTTGGTAGACAGTTAAACCAAATAAAACACAAGAATATACCTTAAAGTCAATATGAGCAAAATGTGCTCTAAGCTTGGGATAAATTTTTATAAGACCTAAAGGTCATATTTATACCTTATAAATATGTTAATGAACATATAAATCAATACTAAAGAAAACCAAGCTTGAAAACAAGTTAAAACACAAAATGTGCTTTAAGGAGTCTTAAAGCACATTTTTGGAAAATTGTCTTGTAAATGAGTTTTAAGTGGGCTAAATGTCCATCATTACTCTTTAATTAACATGGTACTATATAGTATCACATTTGGAAGTCTATATCAATGGGAAATCAAAAATTTCACATCTATGTGCCTTGTTTTAGTGAATAGTTACTTTAATAAGCTAGTTTGTAACATATGTTGTTATAAGTAATTAAATTGGTCAACAAAGACTATTATACCCTTCTTATTAAATGGGGGCCGGTTTTATCAAGGTGAGTCACCACCTTGTTAGTTGATAAGTAAATAAGTAATGAAAAAAAAACAAGTAAAGTACTATTTGCTTTATATGTAAAATATCTTAACAAAGTGAACTCTCTCACCTCATTCTCTTCTTTCCTTTCATTTCCCATGGTTCCCATCTTCTTCCTCCTCTCTCCATCGGTTTCCAACAGCACCATCTCATTCTTCATCTTCCTTCACTTGTAACTTATGATTCCATGCTCCAAATTCAATTTCAAGACCACCATTCTTCTAGTTGGAGCAAGCTCTACACTTCTATCTTTTCAAATCTTCAAAAGCCTCATTTAGGTGCCATGGAGATTCACCATTGAAGAAGCTTGAGCTCACCTTTTCACATATTATTGTTCTCCTTTGCTTCAAGGTAAGGAAACTCAAAGAAAATCCATGTTTCCTCCATGTTTATATGATGTCCGAAAATTCACCTCACAATGGTGTTTCCACCTTGCTTGTTTTAGCTTCATTTGAATCTTCCAACGGCTAGGAGGAGTCCTCTCTTGATACTTATTCTAGCTCTCTTCCAATTCCAAGGTAAAACAATTACCTTAATGTGTTAAAACAATATATGTAACTAGGGTTTGCAATGAGATGAAGCATAATGCTTGAATACTCATTTATTTATTTGTACATTGTTTAGAAGTTGACAAACAACCAAACACCCTACCGGTTTTACAAGGAAACAAGAAAGAAGTTTGTGAGGAAAAAGAGGTAAACAAACTATCTCAATGTAGTTTAAATGCCTTAGGAAAATGAGTTTGATTTGCTTAATAAAATACCTAAGGAGCCAATGGTGAATGACCTAGAGAAATGCTCTCAAGGAGTTTATTAAGGGCATATGTATTGTTGGGTGTATTTGCAGGTCAAAGGCATTACTTATGTGGGAAATTCAGTGTTTAAGTTTAATGCAATTTAAGGGCCTAAGAGCCATGTTATTTAAGGGCCTAAGTGCCAAGCAATTTAAGCTTATGCACTATATTGTGATGTAGTGCTAAATGTGTGAAGTTTGTGTATAAAAATGTGTTTGATGGATTTTAGGTGTTCTTGAATGAAATAAGGTAAAAACCTAAGTGTTTGGATGTGAGTATATACAAGAGAAGCTATGGCAAAATTTGGAGAATGTGTAAGAAGTTCTAAGTGTTTAAATAAGTTTTGGTGAACTAGGAAGTGTTAAAGGTGAACAAGTGATTTACTAGGGAAGAAAGCATGTAATAAGGTGAATTAGAGTGACACAAGGATTTAGGTATTATCTTGGAAGTTCTAAGAATTCAATGTGTGTTTTGTGGATGTATTAAAGTCTTGGAGAAGTGTTTAAGGTTTAGGTAGATGTTCTTAAGGAGATTTAGTTAGTAAGAAAAGATGTTGGGAGATGATGTTAAGGTGTAGAGGAAACATCTTGGTATAGTGGTCATTATAGGTGAAATACCACTTAGAAAACCAAATGAAAAATGTGCAAGTATTAAGAGATTTTGTAAGGAGTTTGTGGAATGATAAAGATAGATTGGTGGGTGATTTAAGGGGTTTAGTACATGGCTAAAGATGTGTTTGAAGTGCCCAAATGAGGTTAGGACATATTAGGATATATGAGGTGAAGTTTGGAGTAAAATGGGCAATGGAAAATAAGGGTCTGGAGCAGACCGAACTTGAAAGTTCGGTCGAGCCCAGTTTACCCTGCGAGAATTGGCTTCTGGAACGGACCGACCTTGGGGACCGGACTTGCAAGGTCGGTCGGGCTTGTAAATTGTGTACGAATTAGGTTTCTGGAATCAACCGAACATGGGACCGGACTTGGTAAGTTCGGTCGGGCCTGAATTTTCAAAGGGAAAACTCTCGGGAATGGACCGAACATGCGACCGAACTTACAAGGTCGGTCGGAGTAGAATTTTTGACGGTAATGTGTTCTGGAACGGACCGACCTTGTGTAAGGTCGGTCGGTAAGGTCGGTCGGACCAAAAACATTGTTTAAGGTTATGGGATGATGGGGATTATTAAGTAATGATGTTATAAGATTGTGAGGACATGTTAAGTGAGTTAAAATGACAATTTGGTGGGGGAAAAGTTGTATTAAAATGTAAAAGTAAAATAAGTTAAAATGTGAAGTTATTTAACTAAGTTAACGGGGTTAAGTTATAAGCATTAGACTTTAAACAATCATGTTACCCCGATGTTAATAAAAGTACATGTAATATTACCAGTTGTTCGAGAATTGCTCGAGGAACATAAGTGGACATGATAAAGTGGACTCCGGTGTCAGGTATGGTTTTCTTGCAACCTATGTCCTACCGGATTACACCGGCTTGTATGCCAATGTGTTTTTCTGTATGTTTGCCATGTTGTAAGATAAAACATGTAATGAGTTTACAGTAATTCATTTATGTGGCGTGTTCAACTCCGATACCATTTAACCTCGGAAGTGTTAACCTTAGTTAACTGGTTTTCTTGCAACCTATGTCCTACCGGATTACACCGGCTTGTATGCCAATGTGTTTTTCTGTATGTTTGCCACGTTGTAAGATAAAACATGTAATGAGTTTACAGTAATTCATTTATGTGGCGTGTTCAACTCCGATACCATTTAACCTCGGAAGTGTTAACCTTAGTTAACTGAGTCTAGGATCACATGAGAGTTCGGTATTCGGATTAAACGACCCGAACCATGGGACGTTCTAACCACGGCTATGCGTGTGTTAATTGTGTGATATGTGTATGTGAATGTAGGGATCTCCCTTGTGTGTTTAACCCAGTTGTAATACTGTATGGTGTGTGTGATAGACTCCATAGTGGGGTTCTAACTAATATCTAAAAGTAAGTATGTACTAACAGTGGTAAGGAATCCGGTTTGGCGGGTCGCGCGTTGTTTGGGAGTGGGTATCCTTCTTAGCCTTACCCTTCTCTCTGTTATGGTTGTTTCCCTCACGGGTTATGATCTCCCATTAGCTTATTCCAAAGCTTAGCTATTCTGACTTATGATCGGTTTAGGGGGAACATGTGTTTGTGTGGTGTGTTCGGGCCACAAAACCCGAACCATCTTAACTTAAGTTACTCGTCCGACTATTAGGACGGTAATGAGTGTTGTATAACGAGCTTACCATGGGGGTGACATCATTCTCTAGGCTCACCAGTGAATTAACTATGTTTGGGTCGGCTCCTAAGAGAACCGCACCCGTTATGTTATGTGTTGTTGATGTAATGCAATTTCTAATGCAATATTGTCATGTGCGCGTTGAAACGTGAAAAGTGTGGTTATGTGATGTTATGTGATGTATGTTATACGTTGTAATTTGTGGAGTATGTGGATCATGGATATGAATCCCAGTTTGTGATAAGAGGCGTTTAAGGATAACCCGATTAATGGGTAGTTGTCGTCTATTAAGGAAGTAGCTCCATTAGAGGAGAAACACTCTAGGGATAATGAATACCATGATGAATTATCAAATAAGGATGTACTATCCGTTTGTTGTGCCCATTGAGGCGAGCTGTTGTGTGTTGTGTTTACAGTTGCATCCATGATTTAAATATAAACCGCATGCTAAGACGACAATTAGTTGTGCGTGGCCCGGTAGCATGTGGGCTGCGGGATTACCATACCAGCAAAGGTGCTGAGCCCCTTGGGGCCACCCTTTCTCTTCTTTTCCTATTTCAGGTACAGAGAGCTGGAAGCCGTTCGAGAGTAGGACGGGGTAGTCGTTGTACATGGGTAATCATTTAAGTTGTATATATACAGTAGGTGTATAAGACCGAAACTGTTATCGGCATCAGTTTGTAAATACTCGGTACAGTTGGAAGGTGTATGTTGTTTCTATTGTTAATGGAAGGGTCAGAATGTGTAGTCGCTCGGGGATCTAGTCCATCAGACCGGTACAATGTATACGTAATAGCCTTGTTAGCCACGTGGGTGGTTAACGTCGTGTAACACCAACGAGTTAAGTAATGTGAAGTAGTATATTTTCCGCTACAGAATGTTATTATGTGTTTGTTGTTGGATGGGGTGTTACAATTTTCTTCACCAAACATTTATTAGGCACTAATAGGCCCGCAAATATCGTATTAGAGTAATTTAATCACCCTAATTAAGTTCGGGGTATTTCAACCTACCCCCATTAAAGAACTTTGCCCACAAAGTTAGTGAGTCTAATATTGTTAGTCACCCAAGTACTCAATACATAGGTTATAAACTCTATATAACCTGACAGACTCCCATGTCTGACTGAATACATGCCACACATTCAAACAACATGTCACAACATGCATAACAACCAAAAATATCCTTGTACAAACTCTCCATGGGGTCCATCCGTAGATAAAGAAGGCGCAACAGTCCTCTCCCATATCGAGTGATCCCTTAGGTACCGGTCATGTTTGAACACTTACACTTTCTGGTACACGGGCCGTCATGACATTGAGCACATATGCTTTCTGGCTCGACGGTCCTTTGGTTCTGATCAAATTCATTTGCACATCTAGAGATTCCTCAGGCTCCAAAGTGGGTACTCTTCCCTGACCGGACTACTCATATCCGGCGGCCCTTGGAAAAAAACAAAACACCACTACAAACGTCCTACCGGTCACTTAGTACCGTTGCTCGTCCGTTGTAATGGTTTCAAAACTAATCATCACTTCCATCGACTCATAACTAGCTTCACCTCCATGGTTTCGACCTGATACCGGTGCCTAGCCATGAAAGATCCACTAGTGCCCGTGGGAACGGTTTTCAAAACCGATCCTCATTCTCAAGTTTGAAGAAACCATTTGTGTCAAAATCAATTTGGGAAATTCATTTTGAAAGCTCAATTCAACTCCAAGTTCCAATTTATGTTAGTTTTACCTATTACTAGTGTGATTACTTATGGCCACTTATAGGGAGCTTTAAGAGTCATTCAACCCCAATGTGATCAGCATTGGTGTTGAACTATCCATCCACCCCAATTTGTGTCCGGTTTCCCTTGATCGCTAGCAAATCAAGTTCCACCTCCCACCTCAATTCACACAATCAAATAGTCAATCATTAATTTCATTTTCTATCTTTTTAATCTTCCTAGTCATAGTCACCCATCAATACATTTACCAATTTCTAGAATCCATTTACTCGTTTACTACTCATCTCATCAATTGTTACTCAACTTATCTTCAACTACTATACCCAAGAATTTCAAAAGTTAGTTCCCCAATTAATTTTTCTATCCTCAAATCGTTCACAAGTCAAATCAATTCAAGTTACCTAGGGGACTCACTTCCCACTAGGTTCAACATCAGTTTCATACCGATTTATACTCATCAAATTCCTCAAACATACTCATATCTCAACACCGGTTTCATACCGGCTCATATCTTATACTATCCTCAATCGGGGTTCTCATTCCCATGGAGCTTCTCTATTCCATTCCACTTCTAATCTCACAATCAATACTTCTTTCCACCTCAAAGCTCACAAATAATCAAATTTACACAAGGAGTGGATACGAATGTTTATGTAACATAAGTACCAATCATCCAAAACAAATTCTTTTACGCTATGCGCATTGTAGTTTACGCACTATCATGTAAAACATACATTTCGTGGTTTTCACCTTACCCCCCTTAAAAAGGGATTACGCCCACGTAATCTACCATGTGTCAACATTGGACATAGGTATAAGGCGTTTATCCGTCACTAAGTGATTCAACTTCCATGCGGTCTATTACACAATGTATTCTGGTCAAAGGGTCTTAACCATATTGTTGGTTAGTCCCTGCACCAAGAACTCTCATAGGAGTTGTTTAACTCTTAACCGGGTTCGGTTCTAGCCTTAGAGGTTTCAAGGCATTGATAATTAGCCATTCAGTTTCTAGGTGTATTAAACCTTAGAATTTGGGCCCACTAGCTTCTTCTGCGCGGCCCTGATAACCTCAGGTTTATTTACCCTTCTCGTTATGGTTAATGTGTTATACATCACCCTTTTAATCCCTTTTTATCTTGGGAATAAGGTTAATCAATCATGCGTGGTATCTCTTACCATACGCGAACTCAATGAGCTTCGGATTTTCTATCTAGCTCTTTGGGAATCTATATACATAGTATCGTGTACTTGGGTGATTATTCACTTGGTTCCCCCGACCTGTTGTCGGTTGAGGTTGAGCCACTACTTAGTTGTAGTGCTTCCTCTGTTGTCAGTGGCTTCTACATTTTGCCCACTTATCTGATTTTATACAAGCGTTCTTTACTTGTATGACCTTGCATTTTCTATGCGTCGGTCCTTATGACTTCGTAAGTTTCCTTCTACTTTTATCACAATTGACATTTCCCAAATTCCTAGCTATCCCACTAGATCATTACTGCACACGTGCAATACCAAAACACTCATCCCTACAGAGTGCAGAGGTGTAAACCCTTGGCAGTAAATCTCTTATGTGATTGCAATAGGAATCAACATTGTTTCCTTGTTTCCCGGTCTGTCTACCATCTTTATTCATCAACTCCCTATCATTGTGTGACTTATTCACATGTATTGGTCGCTTGCTGCGCACCATGTTCATATTTATTTACGACATTGGTTTCCATGGCATCCGCTACTACCTTAGCTTCCGCTCATGTATCTCTACCATTTATACAATGGTTCACCATTACTTGGCTGATTATAGAATATGATATTCTTTTATATCTCTGAGCTCCTTGAGCGTTATTGATTTTATGCTTCAGGTTTATTCCTCACGTATTTCTTCTAGGCCGATTACTATTCAGTTTTTGTCAATAGTGGTCAAAGTTTCCTTTGGTTCCATTTGTTACCATTTTCGCTTGGCAATGACTTAATGCTTAAGCTCCACTACCTTAGTAGTTCTGAAAGAGATGTTTTTCGCTGATGGTATTCCCTTCTTGGAATTTATGTGTTCACCGCTCTAGCGGTCCCACATTAATGAGGGGTATTCTTGCTCGTTGGTTATTAAACCTTTTACTGGTGCCGTTCTTGGCAACTCTCTATATAGTTCACAATGGGTTTTGTAACCGTTGAATTTGTATTGTAATGGGTTCCTGGCTTACTAGCCACGTTGCCTAGAGCTCTGCTCATCTTAGGCGGTTCACGTATATTTGCATTACTCCGTATGCCATTAAATGGCTTGGAGGTATTACTGGGCTCCATGATAGGATAAGTGCATCACGCTTCCGTCTGTTGGATGCCCTTTAAATATCTTGGTATTGATCGGTACCATTTATTAATTTAGGGTATTCCTTGGTGAGTGGGATCCCTTCGGTGTTCTAACCGAATGTTCATTCTGGTTCTCTTGTGTTTTATCACGACATTTAGTTTGACACCCTTCTTGGATTGCTCCTGGGTGTTACCGAGTTACGCCATTACCTTAGGCTAACCCATGAGTATGATCGGTTACGCCGCACTGCGGTCCTGGGTTTCAAATTGTCCCATTTAGGGTTATAACGTCTCCCGTTCTTAGGGTAGACCATGAATACTTCTCTTACGGTTTTAACCGGTTTGAGTATTTCCTTTGGTGGTGAACGGTATCCTCCGGTACCTTAGATGATCACTCTGGGTATTATATTTTGTCCATTGAACATTAGTGTGTTCATGTTAGGCATTGCCTTACTGTGTTTAGACTGGGTTTCCATTCCAGCTATTTCATGCTTTTGTTTCAAATCCTTGAGACATATCCAATGTCTTTGATCAATTACTAGTGCTTCTCGCACTTTTTAACTCTTAATCGTCCTTCTGGAGTATGTTCTTGACTCCTTAGCTTGTAAGCTAATCTGAGTTCCTTCGATTGTTCAAGGTGTCCAACTGTTCCAGTTTGAATTCACTTATGGTCCGTAGAACAGAGCTGACTACTTCCCGTGTTTCGTACACTACATGTATACATACGTGGGGTACCTTATTGGTACGTTACCACTTACCCGACTAACTCACAAAAGGGTCTGTCAGACCCGCAAGCTCCTTCGGAGTGCGGTCGTCCCACATCCCGTATTCGGGTACACTCGTAGTGCTCGTCACACGCCTAGGTGAAGTATTCTATCGTTGACTCCTCTTATATCATCCTATGATACTTACCGTAATGCCTCTAGTTTGGTTCTTAAAAATCTGAGGTTTGAAAAGAAATGTTTGGGTTTTGAAAGAGAAGTTTTGGGTTTGAAATAAAATCTTAGGTTTTGAAAGAAAATCTTCATGGCGTTGCCATGTCTGAGGTCTTGACCAAGTCTAGCTTCTCGCTGACTGGTATGTTTGTTAACAAGGTGGTCAGGCCGTTAGGCCTTTCCAAGGGTTTGTTGTTCAAGCTCTTAGGTTTGGCAATCCTTCCTTTGCTTCCATTGTCATGGTGGTACTTTAGTAAGTACTTGTTAGTCATTAAACGTCTTCCAATTGCCTCGTAGTTGCTGTACTTGCCTTGGCAAGTGCGGGGGTACGTTGGTTTTCAGGTTAGCATATACCGATTACGGTAATGTTTCCATCCTTATTTGGTGGTTTTATTGGATCTCCCATCCATTTTTTATCTTAGTGATCGATCTCCTAAGTACTTCTCAGTGTTCTTGACAAGGTTGTGGTTAATTCGGGTGCTTTCCCGATCCTTGTGGTACTCCATGTACCCTGCTTCGTTGCTTGTTCCCACGCCTTTACAGTGGTTACCGAGGTTTGATTAATCTTTAGGAGCTACGTCATAGTCATATTGGTGCAAGTTCATAAATACTCTCATAGTCGTCTGAACTATGTTACTTGGGTATTACTGCCCTTGGGCGTTGTAGGTTTGAAGTTATTCAGCCTTGACTAATTTCGTAGTCGGTTAGTATACCATTGTGGTATTATCGAGTGTTTACAGTCCGTAGACCCTCTTGTCTCGGGTTTTGTTACTCCATTTTTCAGCTTTATTGCATAGTTGTGCTTCCCTTCTTGTCGGTTGCGCATGGTTCTCGCGACTGCGAAGCACGTCGCCCCATGGTGCCGCAAATTTCATTATCCTATATTTAGGATCTTCAATCTCCTGCCATTAAGTATGGTTATTATCATTCAAACGGGAACCGTCTTTGGGATTTCCGGTTCTTGGAATCTACCGTATGACAGGTTCTTTCTCGTACAAGGTTTATTTACAACTGCCAGATCGGGTTTTCCCTAGTATGAGAGGTCCTTCCATCTCTCTGGCGTTCTTCCCCAACTTTACAATGGGGGTTGCGGAGGGCGGGATTGGTTATGTAGGTATCCAGATCACACTGGAAGTTCCTATCTAGCGTACCTCTCATGCTAACACTCAACCCTTAGCCCTAAGTCTATAATTCCTAACTCGGTATTTTCCTAAACTCGGTATTTAGATCATCAGAGCGATACTTCGCTCTGATACCACTTTTTGTAACACCCCTACCGGTAATCACACCATTAACTCCTAACCTGAAATACTCCTACTTAATTAAATATTGATTAAACTTATAATCAATTAAATTAAGGCCTAAACATGCCTTAAAAATAAATTAAACACAACAAAGTTTAACAGAAAACAAGAATTACACCCTTTGACCTTTTAGAGTGATTAAATATCCAAACGAACTCTGCTTGACCTAAAAGTTTAACCTGAGCTTTATAACACATAAATGAACACATTAAAACCGTTTCCAAGGGAAACCAAGCTCAGAAACTCATTGGAACACAAAATGTACACTAAACTTCCTTAAAACACATTTTTTGTGAGATTGTTCCAAAGTGAGTTCTATTTAATTTTAGGGTCTTGAATACCCTTAAAAAAATACTAATGTGACATAAAGTGCCACATTAAAATGTATAATTCAAAGTTTTTCAAATAATAAAAAAAAATATGTGCATTGTTTTGTGAATAGTGCAAAAATAACATTATCTCTTAAGCTAGTATATGATCAATACATTCCCTTGACCTTGACTATGTACCCACCAATAGAAGCTCTACGATCCAGCATGTTACCGCCCTCATTTCCAAATTGAAGATGAGTCACCAACCGTACTTCATTAAGTAACGATTTTTTTCTTTTCAAACTAACCCATCAGACTCACTATCTACCTTGGCCATGTATTTCCGCCAGCTATGACATGTTATTCTCCTCCAATTGCAGTCCTAAACACCTGTTATCACTATATGTAGGAGACAAGTCTTCATGACATGCATACCTATAATATAAAGTAACATCTACTACTAAATAATACTAGCTAATCTAACAAATTGACTCCACCGAAGCTAGCTACTTCCACCTGCCTGTCTAGCCCACCACATCCATTGCAGCATCTACAATATTCACCTCACACACACCACACACACACACCACACACACACACACAACACACACCACACACACACACACACCACACACACACACACACACACACACACACACACACACACACACACACACACACACACCACACACACACACACACAACACACAACACACCACACACACACACACACACACACACACATATTGACATGAATATACACAATACACATATATTGACAAATCAAACCCCTACTACTACTACAACTCGTCCGACAGCTCCTGCTCGAGAGACTAATTCAGACATGGGGAAACTTCCCAATACATCGACTTTGTCCAACCCATACCTACTCCTGTTAGTCGATTCTGGTTTTTCTTCCTCCACCGTCTTCTTCCTCAAGTGCAACCGTCCCACCATCCTTTTGTTTTCCAGAACCGAGAGAAGCTCTCCACTTCCAACACAACCGCTCGAGCTAGAGGTGAGGCCTAAACCCAACTTGATTTCTTCCTCTGCTACGTAAACAACACAGACCTACCCTCCTTCTCCATCGTGAGCAAGGCTCACAAATCTTTCTTCTCTCATTCCAGAACCGGGGACAATCTTACCAACAATCGTGAGCTTTGTTCCTTGTTTTCTTCACGTGAAAAAAAAGAGAGGGAAGTTCTCAGCTCAAGCTCGCTTTCCTTCACGTAAAAAGAACTAGAAAAGGTGCCCAGCTTATGAAGGAACAGATCCAAGTGCACTCGTTGCTATAACGAGCTCTCGGTAAGTTCTTTTCCCCTTAGACACTCCTTCTACATTACCAGTTTATTTCCAGTTCTTCCAAGCTTGTAACAAGCTTCTTCTTCTGCTGCTTTTCATCACGTAAATACCAGTAGAAGTGCCCCAGTCTATTCACTACTACTTCCACGTACAAACAGAGGAAGAATGTCCAACACTCGGTGAAGGAGAAGATCCAAGTTAAAGCTCCATCTTCACCCTTTTCGGTAAAAACAAAACCATGCCATTCTCCTCTTGTATTAACGGTCATATACTCTCAGTTTCCTAGCCCCTTTTCTTTGCCCTCTTTACGTACAGAAAATAGAGGAACTCACCATTCCCATGTTATCCAACAAGAAGAGCTAGATGGGTGCTTGAACTGGTGGCATGTCTCCGTTGAGAACAGGGAAGAAAAGGAAGCTGATTTTAATGTCTTGTTACGGTAAGAAAACCAAACTCAAGTCACCATTCCATCTCCTACTACATTATCATTCCTTCCCAGTTTTCTTTCCCCCAGCTTATACTTGTTTCTTCACGTAATAAACAAAGGGAGCATACCCAGTCTTTCCCAGCTCAAGCCTTGTTTTCTTCACGTCAAAGTCAGAGGAAGAATACCCAGCATGGTGAAGAAGAAGGTCCAAGTGTAGAGCCCATCTTCATTCCATGTCGGTAAGATAAAAAAAAAAGGGGGAACCATGCCTTATTCCCCATGTATTACCGAGAGTGTGTACTAGTTGTAAACACCAGTTTTTTTTTTAACACATTGATTTGCTCACTGAAAACAGGCGCATATAGCCACTTAAAACAGCTTCAAACCAAGGTAATTATCATGCCATTATCAAGCCTAAACTAACCATGATGGCTCTATTGTCATGCGGCTAATATGTGTTCTGCCTCCATGCATGAACTGCTGGTATAAACCCCTTTGGAATCCAGAAAATTTTCTGCACAAACCGTAAGGAGAGCAGACCACTAATACTTATACCAAAGTGAGTACTTTCCTCTAATAATGCATATTAAGCTAAAGTCGTTAACACTCCAAAAACTAATCAAATCTTGTGTTGAAAAATAGGCCGAGAGCCTAAAGAGGTCTTGGAGTGCTTAGTTGCTTGGAAATAAAAAGCAAGGTGAGAAAATACATACCTTATGTTATGATATGTTTTATGAAATTTTATCACATGGACATATCAGCCATGGGGTGTTATGGGGATTGAATAACTTAATTATGTATTAAAATGTTTAATAACATTTTTGATTAGTTAGTTTAGTGTGTTAATGACCTATAAGGTCAAAGAAAATAAATTATGGGTCAAAAACATAATTTATAAAAATATTAGAGTACGGATGATGAAAGCCGAGACCAAACATGGTCTTAAATGACTAAATTATGTATTATAATGTTTTATAACATTTTTAGTTGATAATATAAGGTTTAGATGACATATAATGTCATAGGAAGTAATTAAATGATTTTAGGAAACATAAAAGAAAAACTATATATTAAACCGTAAACAATATAGTTTTTATGACATTTATGTGTAATTATATTCTATGTTAATTATTGTAATAAGGCCAAGGATTTTAGGCCATTTAATTTAATTGTTATGTTAAGTTAAAAATGGATTAAAATGAATTTAAGTGTATAACTTGTTATAATATATGTGGCTATGTGCAAATATAGAAAAATATATGGTGCTGGAAAGAAATAAACCAAAATAGCATGAGGGCTGTTCGGTAAGTATATATATAAACCATATGTTGTAATGAATTAATAAAATAAAATGATATAATGTATAGTATGTGTAACGTTATATAATATATGTGTCATGATTGGAATTATAAGGAAAATAGAGGGTTGGAAATGAGAGTTCAAAACAGACCTAGGGTCTGAGTGCAATTACCGAAAATAATGAAACTATATGATATATTTATCATAATGTTCAAATGATATAATGTAAGGTTAAATGACATGTTATAAAATATGTGGTGGAAATTGTAATAAATAGAAAGTGTGGGAATTGAAAAGTGAATGAAATATAAATTATATGCCTTCTCAGCAATTATAGAGGATTTTATAAAACTATAGGTTATGTTTTGTTATAAGGTTTTAATGTTATAAAATATGATGCTTATAACATGGCATAATAATGTGTGGTTAAATTGTAATTAATGAAAACTATGGGGAATGAAGAATTAGTAATTGTACAACATGTATGCCTTGCGGCAAATATATGTGCATATGGTTTAAAAACTATACATTGTAATGTTGAATGAAATATAAAATATCATGTTATATAATATAAGATATGATTGTATCATTGTATAAATGTATGTGGTTAAAACATAGTTATAAACTATATACTATACCGCATGAATATCATGCAAGAAATGAAATTGTAAGCTATAGTATACAATGACATAAATATTATGAGTACCATATGATTTCGAGCATGGAAAATAAACCTTGAATAAGAAATAACATGTGCATAAGGTAAGGTTTCATATTTCATTAAGAATCAATGTATATATATATATATATATATATATATATGCAAACCGGCGCAAATAACATGCATATATATTATGGTTTACAAACCATATAATAATAAATAATGAATATTGACTTGTTATTGTAATTATATACTATAATGTCATAAGAGTTTAAATGGATACAAGTTGTTACATAAATGAGAAGTTGAACAATATAAGGTATACCGAGGAATAACAATCTATCGTGCATTACAAACTAACGTTGCAATGAATGCATGCAACCATAGGTTATAAACTATAACCATGCATGCAACTATAGGATTATAAAAATACCTATGCATGCAATATAACGGTTGGATTAAAAATATACGGGAGCGAACGAAGTTATGTAAAGCGTAACGTTTCAAAATATTACGGGTTGGAAACTGTAATCCCTAGGTTGAAAACGTAAACTATGACGTCCGTATAGAAACCGACGTCTTTCCTAAACTGAGTACTAATACTCACTACAAGTAAGGAATTTTTAAGATAACTATTCGTTAATTAGTAACAGTTAAAAATCCGGGGGAGTAGTACCGGGATTACAGACGTTATTCGAAAATACCAAATCATACTGTCATGTGGATTGACATATAACGTTCTTCGTATTGTTAGATCGCCTGTCAGACGTGCGCGCTCGAGAAAGCTTAGTGGTCTACACTGCGTGACCTTGACACGGTGTACGGTATGTAAAGGGGTTTAATCCGAGTTGTCCTGAGGAATTCCTCGGGCTCGGATTTGTTTGATAAATAACTTGTGTGGATGTATGTATGTGATTATGTGTGTGATGGATATTTGTGTTACTACATTATTAATTTATGCACGAACGTCCTACGGGACTAATACTACGTCGACTATAGATCGACTTATATAAAACTACATATGCGAGACATGTGATTGGAATTATGTGTGTGATGGATATTACAAGTATGTAGTTATAACCTAAGTAAAACACTTAGAAACGGGACACGACATCGTCGGTCCCTAGAGCTTCGACTCGAACATAAATACTACCTAGAATCATTCTAGGCATGCGTAAGACCCACAGGGAAGCCAACATAATAAGTGATGTACTCCATAATTTAAACTGTAACTGACTACCTAACCGATGAAGTTAACAGTGGAGTGTGAATGAATGTGATGATGTACCTTAATCCAGACAGTCACTGGCTGCTGATCGCGCGTAGAGATCTCTTGGGTTATCCCGTATCGGGTTTTCCCTAGTTAATCCTGTACGAACCTAGATAGATCGTCAGGCGGAGTGTGCTATCGTTGGCACCAGGCCCTTGGCCACCTAAATGGACGCCTTTACAAAGGCAAAGTGAAATAGTCCCAGAGTCTTTGGATGATCAGGGCAGTGAGCACCTTGTGTGTACGTGGGACTACTGTCCAAGTGAGTATATTTCGGGTTGTCCTAATTGACGGCCGGCAGTGCTAACCAAATCAAATGATATGTGAGGGCCCGATGGGCCGAATGTTGTAATACGTGATGATGTTAACATACGACGTATGGGTTACCAATGCTATCGTATTGTATAATGTGTGACTGTGCTATGTGTATTATAAATGACTGTTTGGACTGGATGAATGGTTATATAATCATGCATGTTGTTACAGTACTTATTATATCTGTAAAATGGTAAAGCATGGAATCAATCTAATATCAAGATGGTTAAAAATGACAAGTGACCAATAGGGTCCAGGCCCGACATACTCAGCGTCTATCGCTGAGACTACACTTATTGTGCAGGTCGTTGATCTGTTTGAAGCCGAAGTGCGGGAACATGGTAGATAGGATTACTTTAATTATTGCGTAAGGAATTTATTGTATAACGATATCAGTCTGTGGATGTATGACAGTACGGTTGTATGTATTTGGGATTTGGATAGATGCTCACTTGTCGACTGTTATGGATATGGAATTAGTATGATGTATAGGAGATATCTCGTCGTCACTACGGTTGAGTAGTATTGTTGTTTTAGCGTTGGATTTAATTACTGCTTCGTTACTAGCGTGGGCGAGTAATGGCAGGTGACACCCGAGTGAGTTTAATGTTGTTGTTTATTTTTCCGCTGTAAGACGTTTTACTTTCCTGTTAACGTGAGTGACTATTACGTGCTTGAAATACCCCAAATATAAATAATATTATGAAAACATTATTTATTGGAATATAATCCAAATATAAATCATTTCACGTATGCATGCAAACCCATGCATGAAAACGTTACGTAAAAATAGTCGTTTCACCATAAACGCTAAAACGCCTTAGAAGCATATGGTCAAACATGACCTTGTATGACCCTCTAATATTCAAACCAAATGGTCATACAATTATTATATGAATATACAAATATATTCCCTAAGCTAAATTCAGTCAAAAACGCAAAACGCTCGGGAGTGCTCACGCCCGCTCCTTAAAGCACGAAAAGTCCGGAGGAGTGCCGAGGTGGCACGAACTCCTATAAAATTAATTCCTTGAGTTCCTAACATCATTATTAACCATTATAAAGAGAACCCACGAAGTGGTTTCTCAAAATTCAGCAAAAACCACAGGAGGATTTCTTAGCGCTCCTTTTTGCCCGGGTGTGTCCCGATGGCCCGTAAATTATGTTACGGGTGGATGTAACCCCATATAACCCAATGTAACATCTTATTATATGTTTATTTACTATAATAAGTGTTTACAAACACTTGGAACTCATAAAAACAAATTGTTTCCCAAAATTTCCTTAGAGCACAAAAACACACCTTCGGGTGTCACGAAAACGCGTTTTACGCAATTGCCTTGTAGTTTTTGACATGCCACGAATTGGTAATCTTAAATAGGGTTAAAATGAACTTCTGAATCAGTTGGTGTGACTAGTCAACAAGACTCTCTATAGGGGCCGATTTTGAGAGCAAAAACTAGTATAAAAATTGCATTAAAAGTTTGTAAAAGGCATAGAACATGGTGACTCACCTTCCCATGTGTTATATTACTTAATTTCTAAGTATGTAGGTCTCATATGACCAGCAAGCTGTCGAAATTAGGCCATGGAATAAGGCCATGTGAGCTAGAACAAAAACAAATGAGAAAAAGCAAAAAGTAGATCTAGAATTCACTTTTCTAGATTCCTTCTTTTCCATGTGACCTAACATGCTTGTCCTTGGCTCTTCAATGTCGATTAAGACACCCCATTTGACCCTTGAATTTGTGACTCTACAAGGGAGGAAGAAGACAAGCCTAACTTAGAAAAATCAAAAGAATAACTTACCTAAATTACCTTGTCTTCTAGCTCACAATTATTTCCTTTCCAACTCTTGCCTTGTCACACCTCACATGTCCGATTTCTATGCTGGAAAAGAGGACATTTATTGAGCCAATCAACCATGAAATAAACTAAGAAAAAGTAAAGTCATTTGACATTAAAAATTGACAAAACAAAATCAAATTCCAATTGCCCTCTTTCATTTACGTGAGCTAGGTCTCATTTCCCTCCTTGCACATTTCCTCCACGGTTTGGTAAGGCTCCCTCCTCTCTCTTCTTGCTTCATCTTCTTCCTTTGAAGCTCTTAAGTCCATTAATGGAGTTTTAACTTCTACCTTCATCTTTAAGGTAATTTCCTAGCATTTCTTGGCAAGTCTTGAAGCAAAACTCTTCCTAGCATAACAAGGTGTGTTCGGCATCAATTAGATCTCCAAGGGGGTTGTCCAAAACAACATTAATCCAAGGAGCATCTCAAGGTTATCTTAAGGTAGGTTTTAAAGCTTGAAAATCCTTAAAGCACATTTTTATGTGTAACCAAGTTCTACTTCTTATAAGTCTCTTTTCTTCTTCATTTTGATGAAGGAAAACTTGTTCTTCACCTACCTTAGGAGTGCCGAATTTATAAGGAGAAAAGTCTAAGGTAAAGTCTTGTAAAACTACTTCCAAATCTACTTAAGATCTTTATTCAAGATCTAACTCCTAAACACCTTCACCTCTTGCATAAAACCGAAGAGGAGCATCAAGTTTACCTAGGAGAAAGCTTGGAGATTCAAGAAGAAGTTCAAGCACTTAACCACCTTTGTTAAGAAGTAAGTTTACTAAGTAAATCTTTATGTTATAAGCTTTGTTAAGCTTTTAAAAATTGTACAAAAATTATGTACATCTCCTAGGCTAAATAATACCGAAACTATATGGTTTTATATGCCAAAAATATAATCTATAACATATATAGAAAATATTTACCTTAAGACACATTTTTGTGTCACAAAATTTATTTATGTTACAAATAAAATAAGGCCGAAATGTCTAGGGTAAAAATGTTTTATTTTGAGCTAAGAATCAATATAAGACCTTACAATAATTTATACATGAGTTATATGACTCCTATGAATTTATGTATAATTATTATGACATATAAATCCACTTTTATATAACATATGGTCTCATTTAAAATATGGCCGAATGCTCTAGGTGTTAAATGGAATTTAATGAGCTACTTAGGTATATAAACTTATATTATAAAGTTTAAAGAGTTAAAAAAATATTTATTTAGTGCTTAAATGGCTAATTAATTAAGTTATGTGGCTTAAATGTAATTTTTACAAAATTTAGTGTATATATTGTGAAAGCCGAGAGCTAAAGGGGTATTTGGTGTAATTATGATATAATATAAGGTTAGGAAATAAGTTTAAGAATTTTAGATAATTTAAACAAGCTTTAAAATAACTTTTTATAGAGTTTTGGGCTATTATGTAATTTATAAAAGTTGTTATGAAAGTTTAGAACATAAAAAGGGGCGAATTCATAATTAAGAGATTTTTAGGCTCACCTTTGAAATTTTGAGGAATTATATATTTAGACTTTAGTTTATAAGTCATTAAGAAGTTATTATAATGTTTTGGGGTGAAAATGTAATTAATGGAGAGTTCAAGACCAAAGCCGAATTACTTGGGGTTAGTTTGCTAATTTAAGAATTTATATATATATATTCGGCATTTATGGAGAATTAAAATTAAAACTATAGTTTATAAGGCATTATGAAAAGTTTATAAAGTTTTGTGGTTAAATTGTAATTATGGGAAATAAATATTATTGCCGAGAATTTAAGGGGCTAGGTTGTTATTTTTGAAAGTTATAGTACTTAAAAGCTATATACCAAAATATTAGTGTGACTATGTAATTTAGCTAAATAAGAAGTTAAAACTCTATAATATAATGAGATTAGAATTTAGATATAAAGTTTATGAATTAATGTGGTTGATTTATAAATAACCGAAATATAAGGATAACAATTTAGATTTAAATAAATATAGGTCCTATATGGATATTTTGAGGAATTAGAAGAAAGAATTTTGATTAAAGGAATTATGGAATTAAAACTATGGCTTACATGGTTATAAGGAATTAAGAGATAAACAATAAATATTATTTATGGTTAAAAGGAGAATAATAAAACTATAAGAATTTTATGTCTATGTATGACATATAAATAGTTAAGAAATTATAAGTTGTTATGTCACCTAGACAAATAAAATAAACAACAAATGCAATAAACACATATATGTGCATTAAAGGATGTATAAATAAATCAAAAGGAATAACAAATAAGTTATACATTAAATCATGAGGTAATTAAAAGAAATAAACCTCACATGAAATAACAAATATGAGATTTGTTAAATGATCCAATAGAATTATTATATAAGAGTAACATAAATTAACCCTCTCAGTCAATCCTATTCTAGGACTCTGTTTGACCAGACGTTGACCGGGAATTAAACGAGTACAGTCTACGGTGAACGGTATGGGATTCTTGCAACCTGTTTTCTACTGGATTACACCGGCTTGTGTGCTATCTGTTGTTTGAAATAACGACCAAGATAATTAATGTAAAATGTTGTTTACTCTTGTGCGCTGTTGTATTATTTTATGTGCGTGAATGTTGCTGACTACAACGTGTATGTCCCACGCATACAAACACTACTATACCAGTGGATTAAATACCTGCGTTTCAGTATACCGAGGACTTGTACTCAAGTCTCTCACTAACTTCACTTTATAACAAACGTCATTATCCTAAACGTGATAATTGACATTATACATTGGGTTCTTGTCAACATCTTTATATGACACCTAACAATTCTATACTTCGAGAATGAGGAGCCCAGTTGGATCTGGCCATGCATGCTACAGGAGTTGTACCTGTCTCAGGTCGTCTCCTACTACGTCGCGACGGAACTTTCAGTTGGGAGGAAGACTCTATTCCTTCCGGGATTCAAATGCCCATCAGTTCAGTTTGAGGAAGATTTCATTCCTCTAGTGGGATTCATTTTCCCACGCCTCTCAGTTCAGGGTTTAACTACGTTATCTCCTGGGGTTTTTATACCCAACCTTTCTCTATAACGAGGTCACTATACCTCCACTATATTGATATACTTTTATACATCTGTCAGTCCCACTGTGTGGACCCGACAGCTATCAGATATTTCAGTTCAGCTAACTTGACCTTCTGTGTCTTGTTCTATGTGACATTAATGTCCTTGTTTGGATACTTGTTATCATCAGATTATGCTTGTTTACAGCTTTATAAAAATGAACTGCATGTGTTCGACAAAGTAGTTGGTGTGGCCCGGTAGACGATGGGCTGCACGTTTTCCATACCAGCATTGTTTGCTGAGCCCCTTTTGGGGGCACCCCCATTTTTCAGGTACCTGAAGTTTAAGAAGATCACCACACTGAGTGTAGGTGGGGTAGACCAAGCTTTGGGAGTCTACTATTAGTTAATTATTTTGTTTCAGTATTTTACTTTGAGTTTGATTCCTAGTATCTCGGGTTGTATCTGTATTCCAGACCGTGACATTTGAGGATTGTATTTGGACTTAGCCTTGTTGGTCACAAGGGTGGCCAACGGCATTGTAATACCGCCCGGTTGCTGTATTTATTTCCGCTGCAGTTGTATTTTATTTGGGAGTGATCGCCGTTCAGTTTATTGGATTTCGGGTTGGGGTATTACAGTGCTTATTTGAGAGGGGTGTTACATAACCCGTCTCAATTACCAACAACAATGCAGCGGAATTCAAACTACAACCGGTGGGTGATACATGCCGTTAGTCACCCACGTGACTAACAAGGCCAAATCCAATCCAAACAAACAATACAAATACAATATCGGTGTGATGGGTCTTATACCGCGTACACTATACAAACGATACTTCCATTACTTAATCAATTCCCAAACCAAAACAACCTTCAATTCCAATATATACAAATACAATCTCAATTCTGCTCTATACCGAGTATCTACAATTCCCAAGTCTATCGATGACCTTTCGGTCACAATACAACCAATACAATCCTTAAACAACTACCCATGTTTAATGACAACCCGTCCTACTCTCGAATGGTGACCATGCGATTCATTTATTTCAAACAGCATGCAAGGCATCAGTACATTATATATGTATTTTAACACAATCAAGGTTCAATGAAGATTGCAAACACTAACACTCAGATCAAGAGGTTAGTTTAATATGTTCATTACTTAGGCTTGAGGGTTTCTACCTCACCATGCCTTACTCAATTGCTCATTGTCTTACCCACTCTCTTGGGTACTCTTACTCACGATCTCAACAAGTTCTACAATACTCAACTCAACTCTCCACTCAAACTCAAATTCTCAAGTCTCTCAAGTCACAACTCAATTCTCAATACTCACATACTCAAATCAATACTCAAATACTCAAGTTCTCAAATCAATTCTCAATACTCAATGAAATACCCCAAATCTAATTAATACCTTAAAACTGTTAAATAATGCAGAATTGATCTAGAAATAAATCATTTTAGTTACGCATGCTAATTTATGCATGCAAACGTTACGTAAAATAATATTACGCGTGCGCATGCAAACTCATGCACGCAAACGTAACGTAATTATAGTCATTTTACCATAAACGCTAACGGGCGTAATTTTACAAACGTCATAACATACTCGTACAAAACGCTCATGTACGTTTATTAACAAGGACTAAAATCCTTACATAACGGGCTCGATAAAGAGAGCGACCACAAGGAAAGATCAATACGAACGTTTATACAATTCATAAAATGACAACGTTCGCTCCACGAACGCTAATATAATGTCGTCTTCACGTACGCATATAAACGCTTATGTACGAACATTAACAGGCATTAAACCCCTTACGAAACAAGCTCAACTAGGAGAGTGTCGTCTAGGAAAATATATACGAGCGTTTACACGACTCGGTACACAATAACGTTCACTGTAAAAACGCGAAAAATACTAACGAGCAACGTAAATATTCTACGACTGCCTAAGCATTTATAAATGCTAAAATAAATTTGATAGACACATTTAAACAATGTAACAACTTATGTTACATAATCTTGATATTTAATATGTATCATAAATACTTAGGAAGTGTTATAACATCAATTATAACACAAAGTATACAAGCTCCAAATCAACACTAATTGCCGGTTATATATACGTCCATAAGACATGACTTAGATTATCAAATTGACATGTAAATTTTATTAATCATCTACTTAATTATTATACAAGGTTAGTACAATATTAAAACCCACCTAATACACCTCATGTTGCCATTAACATACTTGTATAAATCAAAAAAGTAATGGTACCATATGCATACGTATATGTCCAAACAAAAAAGGGTAGCATATGTATGTTAATTGATAATACCCATGGACATAGTCAAATACAAGAAATTTGTAGCACACTAATCATGGCTATATACACTCCCACAAAAAAAAACGCTAGTATACACCATGACTACCGTCAAGATACATGTGCTTAAGAGTGGCAAGAATAACCAGTAGTATACTAATAGGAGAAGAGCAATTCACTACTGCAAGCGCAGTCATCATCATCCGGTTGCTCATTTTATAGAAAAGAAGAAAATAAGCAGTAGATACAAAACGCCAGTTTAAGGCTCATTAACCAAGCACTAGTCGCTTCCTTACACTACTAAAATATGCTAATTATTTCTACCTTACTAAAGTAAAAGACTAGTACACTAGTAACATTATTAAATAAACAAGTTAATTACCCCACCCCATGTGAGCCATGTCGATTGATTAAGGCTACTTGCTCCTTGATAAGTGCCGGTTTCCAAGCAATTCCACGCTATGGTATATGACTCACCCTTGTTACTTTTATAAAGTGACAATAATGCTTCCATAATGTAATATACTAATCAAGACCCATCCTTACGTAGTCATTATTGCCGCCTGCAATATGGAGCCTTCTCCACCGATTGAGACCTTCAAATAATTAACCAAGTGGCATGTACTGACCAATACTAATAACTTACTAATTAATACAACCAATTTCTTTTCTTCTATTCCGTACTCCTCTTCTTCTCGGTATCAACTTCTTCTTCTAAGTTCCCAGCTCTTCTTTGCTGTTACAGAACCGTGAGTGAACACCCAACTTCAATGGTTGCTAGCTCCAGCTGTAGGTAAGTATTTTTGGCTCAAAAATATCCATTTCCTTCCTCTCATTCTCCTCTCTTCCATAAGCTTACTCATCTTCATTTTCATCCATCAATTAGCAGTGAGTTGGGAGCTAAAGTAGAGCAGCTTCTCAGCTGATAATAAGGAGAAGAAAGGGAAGCAACTTAACTCGTTTTCTTAAGCTAAAAACAATGCACAACTAGCTCATCCTTTCCTATCTCCATCACCGGTTTTCTTACAGTTTTTTCCCAGCTCTTATAAGCTTTTTCCCTGCTCCTTTCTCATACAAAAAAACAGAGGAAGTTCCCAGCTGGTGCCTTGTCTTCTTTACATAATAAACAGAGGGAGCATACCCAGTTTTTCCTAGCTTAAATCCCTGCTTCTTCACATACAAAAACAGAGGGAAAACACCCACGCTTCATGCAGTAGCAATATCCATACAAGGAGCTCCTTCTTCAACCATTTCGGTAAGGAAAAACCATGCCATTCCCTTCTTGTTCTACCGGTAATATACCCAGCTCATACTAAGCTCTTTCTTTGCTTTCTTTACGTGTAAAAATCAGAGGAGTGATGCCCAGTTTTATGTAGCAACAAGAGCCAAACAAACCATCTTGGTTGACCATGTTTACGGTGAGAAAACACCTCTGCTTTCTCCTTGTATTACCGACTGTATGTGCTGGTGTAGGCACTGGTTTAACATCTCTTTTTACTGGGTAAAAACAGGCGTGAATGGCCTTATAAACCAGCATCAAACCAAGGTAAATACCATGTATCTTCCTAGCTGAAAACAACCTATAACAACCTTGTTTCATATGGCTAATATATGTCCTTTCTCTGCATGAAATGCTGCTGGTAAACCCATGGAAAACTCCATGCTCAAACCGTGGGAAAACAATCCCAAATACACCTATACCAAAGTGAGTGTTCATACTCTTAATAATATATATATATATTAAGTTCATATCATTAACACTTTAAAAATTGATTTAAATCCTATGTTAAAAATAGGCCGAGAGTTACAAGGAAGTGTTGGAGTGTTTGGAAGCTTGGAAAAATCAAATCTATGTGAGAAATGCTTACCTTATGTTATAATATGGTTTTTATGAAATTTTGTTACATAAAAGTAACAGCCGTGGGAATATATATAGGGTGGATGACTTGATTATGTGTTAAAATATTTAATAACATTTTTGGGGAGTTAGTTTGGTATATTAATGACCTATAAGGTCAAGGGAATAATTCAAGGGTTAAAAACATAATTTATAAAACTATATGGAAAATAATAGTCATTACCAAAAATTATAAGTGATATTGGAAGATTTAGGTAAATTATAAGTGCATAAATAATTTTAGGATTTGCCTAAGTGATTTAGATAATTTTATGAGTATTTTGGTATATTAAACACCTTTAAAAGTTAAGGTTATAATATTAAAAGCTTAGGAATTAAAATCTGGTGTTAAAAGGGTAATTTAGTAATTTTAGAGTCCTTAAAATATTGGAGTAAAAAAAATACTTACGAATTTAAATAAAGATTTTTGGTGAGTAAAAATAATTACTAGTGTTTAAATGACTAGTTTAATAAGTTATGTGGTAAAAATAAAATTTTTAGAAAGTTTGGGGTAAAATATATTAAAGCCGAGAATTATATATGTTTTTGGCATAATTATGATATAATATAAGGTAGGGATTAAAATTAAGAATTTTGGTTAAATTAAATAAGAATATTAAGAATTAAATTAAGGATTAGTCAAAGTGTTGACCAAAAACTTTGGGTTAAAATGAATTATGACATAAAATATTAAGTTTATAAAAGTTTTAGGGTTAAAAGGTAATTAAAGGAGAATATTGGTAAAGGCCGAAAATATATGTGGCCATTTGGTAATTTATAAAAGTTAAGGTGTCCAAAATATAAATACCGATTTTATAGTGGTGATTTTATGAATTAATTAATTAAGGAAATAAAACTACGTAATATAATGTATTTTGGAAATAAATGTAAAGTTTATAAAGTTGTTGTGGTTATATTGTAATAACCGAAAATATAAGGGTGTTTGTTGGAATTAAAAATGTTATTAGGTCCTTTATGGATATTTGGAGAATTTAGAAAAGAAAATTAAGATTTAAGGAATTATGAAATTAAAACTATATGTTATATAAGTACAAAAAATTAAATTGTAAAGGAATAATACAATTTGGGGTTAGTTTGTAATTAATGAAAGTTATAGGGGCGAACATGTCCATGCGTAACTTATACGCATAATTAAGGAATTTGTACAGTTGAAATATTACTTAGATAATTAAAATCATGTATTATAAATATTACATGAGTATGAAATATATACATTTAAGGCATTCAAATAAATCAAAAGGAAATGGATGTTAGGAATTATAGTATATTAATATAAGTCATGAGGAGAATTAAATAAAACATGACCAATGAATGTCATTGACGAAATTATAAGTTGTTATGTCGTTTGGACAAATACAACATGTCGTACGAATAATACTTGTGAATACGTACATGTATATCTATCTATCTATATATATATAAATATAAATATATATTCAAGGGAAATTAAATAAATTAAAGGGAAGTAGTTTATGGAAATAATCAAAAGTATACTACTATGCAATATTAGTTTTATAAATAAAGACTACAAGATTTAAGGTATATAATTCCTAATTGTAAGTAAAGATAAGAAGTGAAAGGAATAATAACAACGGTAGATCAACCTCATGTAAAATAACGAGGGGTCACGTAATCACCTTACGTTACGGTAAAAATCTTGTACGGGAGCAGCATGTAGTAACAGTCTCAGTTAATTTAACTATAGGAATTTTCTTGAACGGGACGTTGATCGAGAATTTATTCGAGTACCAACTACGGTGAACGGTATGGGATTTTTGCAGCCTGTTCGCTACCGGATTATACCGGCTTGTGTGCTATTTGTTGTTTGAAATAACGACCAAGATAATTGTTGTAAAATGTTGTATTACTCTTGTGCACTGTTGTGTTACTTTATGTGCGTGATGCTACTAACTATAACGTGTACGTCCCACGCTTACAACACTACATTACCAGTGGATTAAATACCTACGTTTTATTATACCGAGAACTTGTACTCAAATTTCTCACTAACTTCACTTTATAACAAACGTCGTTATCCTAAACGTGATAACTGACAATATACATTGTGTTCTTGTTAACGTCCTTGTGTGACATCTAACAAATTCTATACTACGAGAAGCGAGGAGCCCAGTTGTATCTGGCCATGCATGCTACAGGAGCTGTACCTGACTCAGGTCGTCTCCTATTCAAATTTACGTCGCGACGGGAGTTTTGGGTGCACTCTATGTCCACTCACCGGGACCGTACCAGAACATTTCAAGTTGGGAGGAAGACTTCATTTCTCTCGAGGGTACGATACACACCTCTTTTAGTACAGGAGTTAACTATGTTATCTTCTAAGGGAATTATTACCCACCTACTCATACGAGAGTCCCATCTCGTCTCAGGGTTTATCATACCCGACCAATTTACTCTATGAAGATGGAGTTTAACGAGGTCACTATACCTCCACTGCTGTGAGGTACTCTTATATACATGTTAGTCCCATTGTGAGGATCTGACTACTAGTAAACAATTACAAGACATCTAACTTAACCTTCTGAAGTCTTGTTCTGTGTGACATTATTATCCTTGTATGGATGTTTGTTATGATTATATTATGCTGCGTGTTTATAGCATTACAAAAAAAAAAGATCTGCATGTATTCGACAAAGTAGTTGGTATGGCCCAGTAGCTTGTGGGCTGCACGCTCTCATACCAGCAATTTATTTTGCTGAGCCATTTCATGGCTAACCATTTCCAGGTACATGAAGATAGAAGAGATTACCTAACTGAGTGTAGGTGGGGTAGAATTAAGACAGGGGATTATTACTACCGGTATCATTTTTCAGTACTGTACTTTTATTATTGACTTTTGTTGTTTTAAGCGGTTCGTAATCAGCGCTCAGACCGTATCGTTGTAAGTTATATTGGAGTTAGCCTTGCTAGTCACATGGGTGACTAGCGGCGTTGTAGCACCACCCGTTTTATGTATTTATTCCGCTGCATTTCCAGTTATCTTTGGGAGCTATCATCGTACAGGTTGTGGAGTTTCGGGTTGGGATGTTACACTCAAAGGCATCTTTTAAGTCTTTGCCACGACCTCCGGGCAGTGTCATACACAAGACCCACCACCGGGCTTACAAATACAAAAAGGGCTATACAATTAGCTCCTCAAATTCTCAAATGTCCAGTTCTCTACCGAACTACTCAAATTCCCAAAACTCCACTCTCGGAGTGAAATACCCCGAACTTAAATATGGTGATTATATTATCTTAATATAGTATTTAAGGGCCTAATAGTGCCTAAGTAATTTTTGGTAAAGAAAATAAATCCAAAAGAAATGAGAAAAACGCTTAGAAAGCGGAAAACGCTAAAATGAGCATTAAATAACCATAGGAGGTACGAGACCTCGGTTATAGTATCGTAAGGATTCCTAAGGCTTATTCATGCCTAATTATTATATGGGAATGATTCCCGAAGAAAACGGATCCAAGAAATGTATTAAAACGCTAAAAGAGCTTTAGCGCACGTTTTTCGAGGAAACCCGAAAACGTGACTTAAAGTGGTCAAACAGACTCGTAAAAATTATAAATCATTAAATAATAATTATTAAGCATTTATGGAAGCTTAATAACCAATAAAAATAAAGAAACGAGAAAATTCCAGAAAACGGGCCCGGTTGGTGAACAGTATCAAAACCGGGTAGAATAACGAGTGTTTTTTGTAAAAGACGAAAAACGCTCCAGCTAGTAGTAGTGTGTGGGGCCGATTTTTAATGGGTCAAATAACCCTCTCATACACATGTAACTAGCTAATAAGTAGAGGGAACCAAAAAGCAAAACAAATAAAAGTACAAAAGTAAAACCACACTCTCTCACCTCTTATTCTCACATTTCCCTCTTCTCTCTCCTATTTCCCCCTCTCTCACCGTCTCCCTCCTTTCCTCTCTGGCTTGGGCGATTTTTGAGAGCTCTCCCATGGCATCCATGGCTTCTCTTCATTCTTCCTCATGCTCTAGCTCCATTTGAGCTCCAAATGTAAAATAAAATACATGTTTGAACTCGCCTCTTCAAGCTCTACATTTCTATCTTTTCAAAATCCGAAAATGAGCAACCTCATCTCCATGGGTTTTCCCCATTTGAAGAGAAAAGCACACCATTGTGAAGCTTGGAGTCTCCTCTTTCCAACAAGGTAAAAATCTCCATGAAAGACCTCACTTTTCTCCATCTCTTGGCATGGCTGATTTTGGTCTCCCTCTCTTACCTTGTTTTTCCTCTTGTTTTGGAGCTTTGCTTCAACCCTCCAATGGTGGTGAGAACACCTTCTTGAACCAAGGGCTAAAACCCCTCCTAAAGCACTCCAAAGGTAAACCCTAGAATTTGTATTTTAAACACTTCAATGAATTAGTGTTATTATGAGGGTTAGTAGGTTAATTATGCTTGTCTTTGTGTGCTTGGGTAATGGGAATGGAGTTTGGCAATTCCATTCCCCACAAAACCGATTTGGACAAGAAAGAGAGGAAGATGAGAAATGGAAAAGAAAGAAGAAAGTATAAGCTCAAGGTAAGAGCTCCTTCCTAATGTAGATTCTATTGCATTAGAGTAGTGGGAATGGGTAAAATATTTAAAGAACCCAAAACCTTGTACTAGTATTGAGAATTGTGAAGTTTGAGTATTTAAGAGCAAGTATGTGGATTGTAGGCCTTAGAGCCAAATAATTGTATATGAGTATTTGTATTGTGGATTGAGGAAGTATTGGTGAATTTATATTGTAAGATTTCTTGTATTGCTGGTAGGACCCTTGTATGGGTGTGGCTAGAATAGGAATGATTTTGGTGATGATGGGTATGTGTGGATAAGTAAGAATTATAGGTGAGCTATGGCAAAATTTTGGTAGGAATTGTGCATTAAAGAATGACTTGGTGAATGGGAGAACCAAGGTATGTATTGGGGATAGTAGAGATGTTTAATGACCATTGGAATGGTAATTGTAGTATGAGGAATAAGAAGTGTAAAATCTGTAGCAAAGTGTATGAGAATACATTGGAGAAGTTAGGAGAATTTAATGTGCAAGAATTAGTAAAATGAATGCTAGACTTGGGTATAGATATTGTAATTGCTTGGAAATGTATTTGGGATACTAGGAGTAGCATTGGTAGAGGGAGTATTGAATGGTAAAGGTTAGAAGGAAAATCTGTAGCATGAGGGTAAAGAAAACAATTGTAAGAATTGAAAGGAAGTGAGGAGAAATTGTGTATGTGGATTTAGAGAAGAGTAAGGAATTGTTGGATGAACTAAGGCAATTTGGAGGGCCTAGATAGTGTTTAAACATGTGGGATTACATGTAGGAAGATTGGGGAAGTAATGGGTAAAAGAGAGGACTGAAAACAGATTTTAAAACTGAAGTACTGGGCCGGACCGGACTTGCGACCGGACTTGCAAGTTCGGTCGAGCCCAGATTTACAAAGACGAGAAACCTTCTGGAATCGACCGGACTTGCGACCGGACATGCAAGTTCGGTCGGACCAGAAAATTCTCCCGTTAGAAACCTTCTGGAATGGACCGAACTTGCGACCGGACTTGCAAGTTTGGTCGGCCAGAAAAATTCCCGTAATGCAAGCTACTGGAATGGACCGAACTTGCGGCCGGACTTGCAAGTTCGGTCGAGCCAGAAAATTTCCCGTACTGGTAGCTACTGGAATGGACCGGACTTGCAAGGTCGGTCGCAAGTCCGGTCGAGTCAAAAAAAAAATATTTTTATTATATGATTATAACAATCATATGTATATATATATGCCTATACACATATATGCATATATATGTAGTAGTACACTATAAATGAAGTAGTAAGGGTAAGAAAGTAAGTGTATGAGTAGGAAAACAAGTGTAGAAAGTAACCAAGTAAGTTGAGAATATGAGAACATTAAATACACCGGGATAATGGGGTAAGTACGGGAGTAGTAATTATTTGTGTATTGTAAGAGTATAGTATTAATAATAATGTTGAAACATTATCAGTGGAACAAGTGTGAACCAAGGAACAAGGGAACACATGGTAGAGCTAACTTTGGTGAAAGGTATGATTTCCTCATGCCCCGTATGCTAACCGAGTTACGTTGATTTGTGTGCTGTATGCCGGCTAATCAAGACTAAAGCATGAAAACGGTTTATTGCCATTCATTATATGTCTTGTTGTATGTTGATTGAGCTAACCTTCTTGATTGATTGTGTGGCTTACTTAGTGCGTAGACCGACTCATAGATGAGTCTATTGTGTAATGACTCGTGGTGAGAGTCATGTGTGAATTAATGGAACCGTAGCAACGCACTAAACCAACGAACCAATAAACGATAACGTAAACCAATGAACTCACTAGAATGTGAGAGAGTGTACGGGAGTAATAACCTTCCGATAACAGTAGGAGAAACGAAATGAATAATCCACAAACAAAAGTAGTGGAAGTACATAAGTAACCTATATTAGAGGAATTAATCTTGGTGCAAACATGAACCATGAGAGTAGTAAAGAATGTTGAGGGATCTCCAAACCCCTTAGTAATTAGTCGACCCATTATGAGAGGACCCGACTGATGTAAGTATGCCCCGAACGAGAGAGTATTCGATATGTTGGGGAAACCCTTAAATCTGAGGATACTAGACGGTGGTAATTCGCTAAGCTAACAGAGGTTATCGAGAGAGATACTTCAAGGCTAATCCATGAGGTTGTATTGTGCTCTGAGAGAAGAGTGTTAGGAATTCGTGTAGTCCGGTAGAACGAACATTTGAGTATTTGAGGAGCTAAGCGTATAGCCCTCGTATTGTAGGTCCGGTGGCGAGTCTTGAGTATGACTCCGCCCAGAGGCCAAAGTAATGAGTATTACATATGTATGAGTAAGGTAATGAGTATCGAGTAAGAAGCAAGTATAAGTATGTAACGAGTATCGAGTATTGAGTATGTAAGAGTAGTAGGAGGAATTGAGTAGTGAGTATGCACTAGTATAGTAACGAGCACAGAGTAAGTATCGTGTACGAGTAAGGTATTGAACATGGAGTGATGAGTATGCAAGAGTAAGGAGTAAGCATGAGTAGAGTAACAAATATTGAACACAGTACGAAGAGTAATGAATGTATAACAAATACGAATGGTTGACTATTGAATTGTCTTCCTTAGTAAGTATTGTACTTGTGTATTTATGTAGGTATCTTTGATTGTATTATGTAGTATGAGTATGTATGTATGCATGTAAAATGAACTCCATGTATATCCGACCTAATGTAGTCGGCGTACCGCGGTTAGCACGCGGTATATGCGGATTTCATATGCAGCGTAAGCTGACCCCCTCGGGGGACCGTTGTTAGTGTGCAGGTACCGAAGCCGTTCACCGTTCGAGAGAGTAGGACGGGGACTGCTACATAAGCATGGGTAGTTGAGTAAAGGGAATTATATGTGTAAACGTAGTATGAATTGGGATGTCTAAACTGTATCGGTGATGTACGGATTGTAGTATACTCGGTATAGTATTGTAATGGAGTTGTATCGAATTATGGATTGGTAGGCAAGGGAAAGTAATGTATTGTGTAGAGCACTCGGTATGTTCATATTCATCAGACCGATAGTATGTAGTATTGTAACTTGCCTTGTTAGTCATGTGGGTGACTAACGGCATTGTACACCCGCCGTTGAGTAAGTAATATCCGCTGCGAAGGTAAGTATGGTACGGTAATGACGGTATTAGCGGTAGGGGTGTTACAAAAAGTGGTATCAGTGCGAAGTATCGCTCTGATGGATGAAATACCGAGTTAGGGAAATACCGAGTTAGGAAGTAGGGACTTAGGGCTAAGGGTTGAGTGTTAGTGTGTGAGGTACGCTAGATAGGAACTTCCGCGTGAACCGGAAACCTACAACAACCATACCCCACCCTCCGCAACCCACGGTATTAAGTTGGGAGAGTAACGCCAGAGAGATGGAAGATCTCTCACACTCGGGTAACACCCGATCTGGCAGTTGAAAGTAAACCTGGATAGAAAGAGAACCTGTCATACGGTAGAGTCCAAGAACTGGAAGTCCCAAAGACGGTTCCCGTTGGATGACGATGACCACACTTAATGGCGGAGAAGTGAAGATCCTAAACACAAGGATGATGGAATTTATGGCGCCATGGGGCGACATGCTTCGCAGTCACGAGAACCATGAGTAGCCAACAAGAAGAGAAACGCAATCGCGCAGTGAAGCAAGGAAGATGGAGTAGCGAACCCTAGACAAGGGAGTCTACGGACTGTAATATCTGACAATACCAACAACAATGTACAAACCGACTAAGGAACTAGTCGAGGTTGGATTAATACCAAACCTACACGCCAAGAGGCTGTAAGAACCGAACAACATAGTTCAGATAACTATGAAAGAGATCATAATACAGACACCTATAGGACCGCAACATGGTTCCTAAGGATGAGTCAAGTCTCGTTAACCACACTGAAGGTGTGAGACACCCAGATGGACGACAACCATGTCAAGTATACTGAGAAGCGAGTTAGGAGATCGATCACCAAGATCAAAAGATCAAATGAAGACCTAATAAAACCACCAATTATGGATGGAAACGATACCGCCACCGGTATACATTAACCGAAAAACAACCTACCCGCGCACTTGCCTAGGGCAAGTGCAGCAACTACAGGATGGTTGGAAGACTTTTAACAACCTGCAAATACTTGCTAAAGTACCGTTATGACGAATGGAGCAAATATAGGATCACCAACCCTCAGTATCTAAATAACGAAACCTTGGAAAGGCCTAACGGCCCGACCATTGTATTAAGAGTATACCAGTCAGCGAGAAGCTGGACTTGGTCAAGACCTCAGACATGGCAACACCATAAAGAATTTCCTTTCACACCGAATTGTTTTCAAAACCCAAATTTTTCTTTCGAAACCACAAATCCTTCTTTTAAACCTTGGATTTCTTCTAAACCAAACAGACGGAATTACGGTGAGTATCATAGAGTGATACAAGAGGAGTTGACAATAGAATACTTCACCTAGGCGTGTGACGAACACTATGAGTGTACCCAAATACGGGATGTGGGACGACCGCACTCCGAAGGAGCTTGCGGGCCTCTGACATGTAGTTAGGTAAGTGGTAACGTGCCAAGACGGTACCCCACGTATGTATACATGTAGTGTACGAAACACGGGAAGTAGTCAACTCTGCTCTACGGACCATAAGTAAATTTAAAACAGAACAGTTGGATATCGCAACCGAACAAAGGAAACTCAGACAAGTTACAAGCTAAGGAGTCAAGAACCTACTACAGGAGGATGAGTAAGAGTTGAAAGTGCAAGAAGCACTAACAACGGGATAAGAGATTGGATATGTCTTGAGGATATCTAAGTAAAGCATGATAACTGGAGGGAATACCCAGTCTAAACACAGTAAGGCGAATGCCTAACATTAACACATCAGTGTTCAATGAACGGGATGAGATTCCCAGAACAACTACCACAAACACACATGGTGATGTTATAAGGTACCTGAAATACCATTCATCACCGGAAGGGATATTAATCCGTTATAACACAAGGAAGAACACCAATGGTCTACCCTAAGAACGGGAGACGTTACGACCATAAACGGATAACTCAGATCCAGAACCGCAAGGTAGGACAACAAACTGAAAATACTCATACATGTCAGATGCTACCGTATAATCGGCACTACCCAGGAGCAATCCATAAAGGGTAGCAAGTCAACACAGTTGAACGAGATGTCGTGGTAAAAACACCACGATCGGAACGAGCAACCAGTTAAAACACCGAAGAGATCCCACTTGACAGGGGATACCCCTAATCAATAAATGGCATCGATCAATACCAGGATACAAAAAGGGTCTCCAACAACCGGAAGCGTTATGCGACGATCTTATCATGGAGCCAGTATCACCTCCAAGCCAGTCTACGGTATACGGAGAAGTAACCAATTTGGAACAACCTATGATGAGCAGAGCTCTAGGCAATATGGCTAGTAGGCCATGAAACTATTACCACACATAACCCAATGGTTGCAAAACCCACTGTGAACAATATGGAAGGCTGTCAAGGACGGCACCGATGAAAGAGTAACAACCGATGAATGGGGACGCCCCTCATAATGTGAGACCACAAGAGTGGAACACATGGATCCCAAGAAGGGGATACCACCAGTAACTGTCGGGAAATATACTCCGTTCAGAACTACTAGTGTAGTCAAGCTTGAGCATACAACTATTGCCAAGCAATGTGAAATAAGCTTCAACCGCAATTGTTGACGACCAAGGAGTAACCGGTTATAAAACCAATGATGCTCAGGGAGCTCAGAAAAATAAAGGAATACCATATTCGGTATTGCCAAATACATGGGAAACCATTGTATAAATGCATGAGCTGAAGCTAGCAACAGTGGATGCCATGTGAACCAATACTATGGAATCTGTAAGAACATGGTGCACAACAGGCGACCAATGTATATGAGTAATCACTAATGCTATGGAATTGTTAATTCGAGATAGTGGACAGACCGGGCAACAAGCCAGGAGTCCGCGCGAAATGATGAAACACCATCTGAAGGAGTAACAATAATTCCTATTGTGATCTCATAAGAGAGTTACTGCCAAGCGTTTACGCCTCTGCAATCTGTAGGACTGAGTGTTTTGGTATTGCACTTGTGTAGTCAATGATCTAGTGGGATAGCTAAGGATATGGAGAACGTAAGTAGTGGTAAATTCTTCCTTTCACCAGTAAACACAGCGTAAGCCAGTTGAGCAAAAGCTTGGAAACAAACCGCGCGGCCTAAGGCCAAAGAGCACGAAGAGTGTGAAACACACCAACAATCACAAGATGTGAATTCCATTGGAATAAAAGCGAAAGGAGACTTAAGAAAGTCACAAGGACCGACGCATGGAAAATGCAAGGTCATACAAGTAAAGAACACTTGTAATGAACCAGAGAAACTGGTGTAGCTCAGAAGCTACTAACAACAGAGGAAGCACTACAACTAAGTAGTGACTTAACCTCAACCGACAATAAGTCGGAGAAACCAAGTGAATGATCACTACAAACACAACAGTATGTATATACATCGCCAGAGAGCTGGTTATGAATCTACAACTCACCGAATTCGAGCACGGTAAGAGAACACCACACTTGGTCAATAAACCTTATTCCCACAATAAGAAGGAAAAAAGGTGTTGTATAGCACATTTAAGATAACAAGAAGGGCAAATAACCCAAGTTATCAGGGTCGCGCAGCAGAAGCTAGTGGGCCAGAATTCTAAGCGAAATACACCTAGTGAATAAAAGGCTAATCACCAAGGCCTCAAAGCCATTTAGGCTAGAACCGATTCCGGTTAAGAGTTGAATAACTTCGATGAAAATTCTTGATGCAGGGACTAACCGATAGTACGGTTAAGACCCGTTGATCAAGGAACATTGTATAATCGACCGCATGGAAACTAAACCACTCCATGACGGCTGAACGCCTTCAACCTACGTCCAATGTTGACACATGGTAGATTACGTGGGCGTAATCCCTTTTAAGGGGGGTAGAGCGAAAACCGCGAAATGTATGTTTTACGTGATAGGTGCGTAAACTACAATGCGCATAGCGCAAGAGAATTCGTTTTGATGATTGATACTTATGTTACATAAACATTTGTATTCACTCATCGTGTAATTGTGGTAATTTGAGAAGCAAGTATAGGAAAAGGAGTAGTGAAACTCCAGGGGAATGAGAACCCCGATTGGTAATAGTATGAAGAATGAGTATGTATGGGAGACTTGAGGAGTATAAATCGGTGTGGAACTGATGTATGTAATGAGTATGAATCGGTGTACAACCGATGTATTTTATGAGTATAAATTGGAGTATAGTAAACTAATGGGATATCAAACCCATGAATTTCTTAAGTATAGTAGTTGGAGATGATGTAGTAATAATTGATTAAATGATTAGTAAGTAAGTAAGTGAATCATATAAATTGGAAAATGTATGTGTATGATTATGAGTAGCAAGATTAAAAAAAAGATAGAAAATGAAATAATGTTTGACGAGCTGTCTGTTTGTATTGAGGTGGGAAGTGGAACTTGATTTGCTAGCGATCAAGGGAAGCCGAACACAAATTGGGGTGGAAGGATAATTCAACACCAATGCTGATCACATTGGGGTTGAAGGACTCTGGAAGCTCCCCTAAGTGGCCACAATAATAACACTAGTAATAGGAATGATCATCATAAATTGAAATTGGGAGATGTATGCAAAGTTTTCAAAATGAATTTCCAAAACTAATTTGATACAATGTTTTCTTCAAACTTGAGAATGAGGATCGGTTTTAAAACCGCTCCCACGGACGCTAGTGGATCCTCCATGCCTAGGCACGGGTATCCGGTCGAAACCATAGGAGGTGAAGCTAGTTTTGAGTCTGTGGAAGTGTAGAGTAGTTTGAAACCACTACACCGGGTGTACGGTAACAGTGGGTGTTTTGTATTTTTCCAAGGGCACTGGGGCAGTGTAGTCCCGAGTAAGTATGAGTAAGTATGAGTAAAGTATGAGTAAGTAAGTATGAGTAAGTGCCTGAGGATCTCTATATGTGCAAATGAATTTGATCAGAACCAACGGACCGTAGAGCCAGAAAGCGTAAGTGCTCAAGTCATGACGGCCGTGAACCAGAAAGTGTAAGTGTTCAAACGTGACCGGTACCTGAGGGATCACTCACCATTGGGGGAGGATGGTACCTAATTGTCTTCGGATGGACCCCCTTGGAGAGAAGTAAAACGGATATTTTTGATTGCTATGCATGCAGTGACATGCTGTTTGGATGTGTAGTATGCATCATGTCAGACATTCGGAGTTTGACAAGTTATATGTAGAGGTCATAACCTTAGCATAGAGTATTGGTACGAGTAACAGTATTAGATTCACCAACTTTGAGGGCAAAGTTCTTTAAGGGGGGTAGATTGAAATACCCCGAACTTAAATATGGTTATATTATCTTAATATAGTATTTAAGGGCCTAATAGTGCCTAAGTAATTTTGGTAAAGAAAATAAATCCAAAAGAAATGAGAGAAAAACGCTTAGAAAGCGGAAAACGCTAAAATGAGCATTAAATAACCATAGGAGGTACGAGACCTCGGTTATAGTATCGTAAGGATTCCTAAGGCTTATTCATGCCTAATTAGTATATGGGAATGATTCCCGAAGAAAACGAATCCAAGAAATGTATTAAAATGCTAAAAGAGCTTTAGCGCACGTTTTTCGAGGAAACCCGAAAACGTGACTTTAAGTGGTCAAACAGACCCGTAAAAATTATAAATCATTAAATAATAATTATTAAGCATTTATGGAAGCTTAATAACCAATAAAAATAAAGAAACGAGAAAATTCCGGAAAACGGGCCCGGTTGGTGAACAGTATCAAAACCGGGTAGAATAACGAGCGTTTTCTGTAAAAGACGAAAAACGCTCCAGCTAGTAGTAGTGTGTGGGGCTGATTTTTAATGGGTCAAATAACCCTCTCATACACATGTAACTAGTTAATAAGTAGAGGGAACCAAAAAGCAAAACAAAATAAAAGTACAAAAGTAAAACCACACTCTCTCACCTCTTATTCTCACATTTCCCTCTTCTCTCTCCTATTTCCCCTCTCTCACCGTCTCCCTCCTTTCCTCTCTGGCTTGGGTGATTTTGAGAGCTCTCCATGGAATCCATGGCTTCTCTTCATTCTTCCTCATGCTCTAGCTCCATTTGAGCTCCAAATGTAAAAAATAAATATTTGAACTCCTCTCTTCAAGCTCTACATTTCTATCTTTTCAAAATCCGAAAAGAGCAACCTCATCTCCATGGGTTTTCCCCATTTGAAGAGAAAAGCCACCATTGTGAAGCTTGGAGTCTCCTCTTTCCAACAAGGTAAAAATCTCCATGAAAGACCTCACTTTTCTCCATCTCTTGGCATGGCCGATTTGGTCTCCTCTCTTACCTTGTTTTTCCTCTTGTTTGGAGCTTTGCTTCAAACCCTCCAATGGTGGTGAGAAACACCTTCTTGAACCAAGGGCTAAAACCCCTCCTAAAGCACTCCAAGGTAAACCCTAGAATTTGTATTTTAAAACTTCAATGAATTAGTGTTATTATGAGGGAGTTAATAGGTTAATTATGCTTGTCTTTGGGTGCTTGGGTAATGGGAATGGAGTTTGGCAACTCCATTCCCACAAAACCGATTTGGACAAGAAAGAGAGGAAGATGAGAAATGGAAAAGAAAGAAGAAAGTATAAGCTCAAGGTAAGAGCTCCTTCCTAATGTAGATTCTATTGCATTAGAGTAGTGGGAATGGGTAAAATATTTAAAGAACCCAAAACCTTGTACTAGTATTGAGAATTGTGAAGTTGAGTATTTAAGAGCAAGTATGTGGATTGTAGGCCTTAGAGCCAAATAATGTATATGAGTATTTGTATTGTGGATTGAGGAAGTATTGGGTGAATTATATGTAAGATTTCTTGTATTGCTGGTAGGACCCTTGTATGGGTGTGGCTCGAATAGGAATAATTTTTGGGTGATGATGGGTATGTTGTGGATAAGTAAGAATTATAGGTGAGCTATGGCAAAATTTTGGTAGGAATTGTGCATTAGAAGGATGACTTGGTGAATGGGGAGAAACCAAGGTATGTATTGGGGATAGTAGAGATGTTTAATGACCATGGAATGGTAATTGTAGTATGAGGAATAAGAAGTGTAAAATCTGTAGCAAAGTGTATGAGAATACATTGGAGAAGTTAGGAGATTTTAATGTGCAAGAATTAGTAAAATGAATGCTAGACTTGGGTATAGATATTGTAATTGCTTGGAAATGTATTTGGGATACTAGGAGTCGCATGGTAGAGGGAGTATTGAATGGTAAAGGTTTAGAAGGAAAATCTGTAGCATGAGGAGTAAAGAAAACAATGTAAGAATTGAAAGGAAGTGAGGAGAAATTGTGTATGTGGATTTAGAGAAGAGTAAGGAATGTTGGATGAACTAAGGCCAATTGGAGGGCTAGATAGTGTTTAAACATGTGGGATTACATGTAGGAGATTGGGGAAGTAATGGGGTAAAAGAGAGGACTGAAAACAGATTTTAGAACTGAAGTACTGGGCCGGACCGGACTTGCGACGGACTTGCAAGTTCGGTCGAGCCCAGATTTACAAAGACGAGGAAACCTTCTGGAAAACGACCGGAATATGCGGACCGGAAATGCAAGTTCGGTCGAGGACCAGAAAAATTTCCCGTAGCAAACCTTCTGGAAGCGGACCGAACTTGCGGACCGGACTTGCAAGTTCGGTCGGCCAGAAAAATTCCCGTAATGCAAGCTACTGGAATGGACCAAACTTGCGGCCGGACTTGCAAGTTCGGTCGAGCCAGAAAAATTCCCGTACTGGTAGCTACTGGAATGGACCGGACTTGCAAGGTCGGCGCAAGTCCGGTCGAGTCAAAAAAAATATTTTTTATTATGATTATAACAATCATATGTATATATATATGCCTATACACATATATGCATATATATGTAGTAGTACACTATAAATGAAGTAGTAAGGGTAAGAAAGTAAGTGTATGAGTAGGAAAACAAGTGTAGAAAGTAACCAAGTAAGTTGAGAATATGAGAACATTAAATACACCGGGATAACGGGGTAAGTACGGGAGTAGTAATTATTTGTGTATCGTAAGAGTATAGTATTAATAATAATGTTGAAACATTATCAGTGGAACAAGTGTGAACCAAGGAACAAGGGAACACATGGTAGAGCTAACTTCGGTGAAAGGTATGATTTCCTCATGCCCCGTATGCTAACCGAGTTACATTGATTTGTGTGCTGTATGCCAGCTAATCAAGACTAAAGCATGAAAACGGTTTATTGCCTTTCATTATATGTCTTGTTGTATGTTGATTGAGCTAACCTTCTTGACTGATTGTGTGGCTTACTTAGTGCGTAGACCGACTCATAGATGAGTCTATTGTGTAATGACTCGTGGTGAGAGTCATGTGTGAATTAATGGAACCGTAGCAACGCACTAAACCAACGAACCAATAAACGATAACTTAAAACCAATGAACTCACTAGAATGTGAGAGAGTGTACGGGAGTAATAACCTTCCGATAACGGTAGGAGAAACAAAATGAATAATCCACAAACGAAAGTAGTGGAAGTACATAAGTAACCTATATTAGAGGAATTAATCTTGGTGCAAACATGAACCATGAGAGTAGTAAAGAATGTTGAGGGATCTCCAAACCCCTTAGTAATTAGTCGACCCATTATGAGAGGACCCGACTGATGTAAGTATGCCCCGAACGAGAGAGTATTCGATATGTTGGAGAAACCCTTAAATCTGAGGATACTAGACGGTGGTAATTCCCTAAGCTAACAGAGGTTATCGAGAGAGATACTTCTAGGCTAATCCATGAGGTTGTATTGTGCTCTGAGAGAAGAGTGTTGGGAATTCGTGTAGTCCGGTAGAACGGACATTTGAGTATTTGAGGAGCTAAGCGTATAGCCCTCATATTGTAGGTCCGGTGGCGAGTCTTGAGTATGACTCCGCCCAGAGGCCAAAGTAATGAGTATTGTGTATGTATGAGTAAGGTAATGAGTATCGAGTAAGAAGCAAGTATGAGTATGTAACGAGTATCGAGTATTGAGTATGTAAGAGTAGTAGGGGGAATTGAGTAGTGAGTATGCACTAGTATAGTAACGAGCACAGAGTAAGGATCGTGTACGAGTAAGGTATTGAACATGGAGTGATGAGTATACAAGAGTAAGGAGTAAGCATGAGTAGAGTAACGAATATTGAACACAGTACGAAGAGTAATGAATGTATAACAAATACGAATGGTTGACTATTGAATTGTCTTCCTTAGTAAGTATTGTACTTGTGTATTTATGTAGGTATCTTTGATTGTATTGTGTAGTATGAGTATGTATGTATGCATGTAAAATGAACTCCATGTATATCCGACCCAAAGTAGTCGGCGTACCGCGGTTAGCACGCGGTATATGCGGATTTCATATGCAGCGTAAGCTGACCCCCTCAGGGGACCGTTTTTAGTGTGCAGGTACCGAAGCCGTTCACCGTTCGAGAGAGTAGGACGGGGACTGCTACATAAGCATGGGTAGTTGAGTAAAGGGAATTATATGTGTAAACGTAGTATGAATTGGGATGTCTAAACTGTATCGGTGATGTACGGATTGTAGTATACTCGGTATAGTATTGTAATGGAGTTGTATCGAATTATGGATTGGTATGCAAGGGAAAGTAATGTATTGTGTAGAGCACTCGGTGTGTTCATATTCATCAGACCGATAGTATGTAGTATTGTAACTCGCCTTGTTAGTCACGTGGGTGACTAACGGCATTGTACACCCGCCGTTGAGTAAGTAATATCCGCTGCGAAGGTAAGTATGGTACGGTAATGACGGTATTAGCGGTAGGGGTGTTACACGGAGTCATTTCACAATCTCAAGGATTAGCCTAGAGGTATCTCTCTCGATAACATCTATTAGCTTAGGGAATTCTCAATGTCTAGTATTCTAAGATTTAGGGTTTTACCCAACTTATCGAATACTCACATGTTCGTAACATTGTTCATTTTAGTCGGTCCCTCTCATTGGGGTTTGACTATCTTTCTTAGGGGTTTGGTGATCCCTTACCATATTTTATTTCTCTCAAGGTTCAAGTTTTAACACTCATCAATCCTCTAAATAGAGGTTACTTAAATACTTCCACCATTAATTGTTTTGTGGATTAAGTCAATTCGGTTCTCTAACCGTTATCACCGTTATCAGGAGTTTACTAATTCCCGTACAATTCTCTCACGTTCTGGTGAGTTCATAGGTTTATGTTACCGTGTATTGGTTCGATAGTTGTAGTGTGTTTCCACATTTTTATTAGTTCGCAACTTGACTCTTTCTACGAGTCTCTACTCAAACAAGACTCAACTATGAGTCGCACTACAATACACAATCAACATTCAAGCAATTCATTTACAAACACCCATTTCATGAATTATACAAACTTCACATTCAAAATACAAACCAACATCAAGCAATACAAACAAGCACTACAAGGTGCAAACAATCCGATTCGTGCATTTATCTTGTTAAAGTGATCACACAATCAAACAAGCACACAAATCAGAGTAACCAAGTTAGGATACAGGGCATGAGAAAATCATACCTTTCACCGGGGTTAACTTTACCGGGTGTTCTCACGTTCCTCGGTTCACACTTGTTCCTCGAGTCTTACTCTTGAACCACTGATTACATGTCAAATGGTTCTATTATTATTAAGGTGTTACGGTACGCACATAATTGCTACTCCCGTACTTACCCCGTTATCCCGTTATCTCGGTTTACTTAAGTGTTCTTAATTTCTCAACTTAACCACTCACTTCCAACACTTCTTTATACTTATTAGGACCTTTACAGGTCACCAAACAACTCCTAAACATCATCTAAAACCAATACCAATCAATCCCCTATGTTTTATCCACTTAAAAACACATACGGTGCATTTTTGGGGGTGGTCCGGGACTTGGTCCGGACCCAAAGTCCCGGACCAATACAGAAACTCACTCTCGGCCTATTTTTACTAGTGGTCCGGGACTTGGTCCTGGACCTAGGTCCCGGACCAATGCCTGTTTCAACTCTCGAAGTGTTTTCTGATGTGGTCCGGGACTTGGTTCCTATCCTAAGTCCCGGACCCTGCTAAAATCTGCTATTAAGGTGATTTTTCACCCCCACATCAACCCTTAATCCACCCCTAATCATTCCATAAACTTTCCACAAGTTTCTCACATAATTAAACACCTCAAAACATGCTCTAAACCACTCCAAATCATTGGTTACATTCACTACCCAATTCTTGTTCAAATTCACAAATGCCAACTTCCACATTTTGCTCTTTGCACACTAATGCACTTCTAACTTCCTCTTGATGGTTTCCAACCTCCTACCACTTCACCAAATCATCATTGACCATAACCAATTCATTCCTAGACAATTGCATTATCTATACCCAAGTTCACTCTCCATTTCCATGACTATAAACACTAACTCATTTTCTAGAATGTCTAAGTTACCACACCTCATTATGCTATAGATTTTTATCTCTCTCCTTCTAGTTCTCCCAATACCATTTCAAGGCTACCACTCTACTCAACACTATAAACACCTAGGTTCTCCAATTCACCAAGTCATCTTAAAACACATATTTTCTACCAAAATTTCGCCATAACCTCCCCTTAAACCTAACACATCCTAAATCATTCATTCTCACCATTTTCCATTCCCAATCTAGACACACCCTTACAAGGGTCCTACCAGCACATAAGCTCAACCAAAATTCACCACATCAACAATATAGCTCCAAATCTCAGATGCAATGGCACTTAGGCCCTTAAATCAAAATAGTTCACAATTATCCCTAAAATCAACTATACACATTTTCCCACATAGATTTCAATTCATAATTTGGGTTCATTAATTTATTTACCCATCCCAAATCCTAAAACAATCAAAACAAGTTTTAAGGTAGATTTCTTACATTAATCTTCCAAGTTCTTATTTCAAGTCTCCTCCTCCTCTTCTCCGTTTCGGTCAAGTGGGCAATGGAGTTGCCAAACTCCATTCCCAACATTTAAGAGACACAAAATGAGTATAATTAAACCTCTAACCCTTAGAAAAATTCCAATTCAATAAAAGGGCTTAGAACACAAGAGCTAGGTTTTTACCTTTGGAGCTTTAGGAGGGGTTTTCACCCATGAATCAAAAGGAGGGTTCCACCACCATTGGAGGGTTGAAATGAAGCTCAAAAACAAGAAGAAAACAAGGTATAAGAGAGGGCAAAATCGGCCAACACAAATGGGTGGAGAAAAATGAGATTTTTCTTGGAGATTTTTACCTTAGGAGAGAGAGGAGATCCAAGCTTCAATATGATGTCATTTTCTCTTCAAATGGGATATACCCATGGAGATGAAGTTCTTCATTTTCGGATTTTTAAAAGAGAGGATGGAAGCTCTTGGTGAGGGGAGTTCAAATATGTAATTTATTTTACATTTGGAGCTTGGATGAAGCTTGTATAAGGAGGAGAAGTGAGGAAGCCATGGAAGTTGGTGCAGGAACTCAAAATCGGAAGCTTGGGGGGATGAAGGAGGAACTCACGGTGGGGGAAAGAAGAAAGGAAGAGAGAGAAGAGGGAAATGGGAAAAATGAGATGAGAGAGGTAACCTTTTAACTTTTGTACTTTTTAACTTTTCTATTTCTTTTCTAGTTTATTAGGTGAGTATGAGGGAGCTGACCCCACCCCCCCCCATAAAATCGGCCCCACATATGTATATGAGCTGGAGCGTTTTTCGTCTTTTACAGAAAACGCTCGTTAATTTACCCGGTTTTAGCACTATTCACTAACCGGGCCCGTTTTCCGGATTTTTCTCGTTTCTTTGATTTTAATGGTTATTATACTCCCATTAATGTTTATTTATAGTTATTTAATGAACTATAATTTGTACGGGTTCATTTGGCCACTCAAAGTCACGTTTTCGGGTTTTCTCGAAAAACATGCGCTAAAGCTTTATTAGCGTTTTATTACGTTATTTGGATCCGTTTTCTTCGGGAATTGTTTCCATACATTATTTAGGACTTATTAAGCCTTTTAAATCCACCTAATACCATTGTCGAGGTCGTATTCCTCCTACGGTCCCATAACACTCATTTTAGCGCTTTTCGCTTTTTAAGCGTTTTCTCTTTTCTTTTGGATTTATTTTCTTCACCAAAAAATTATTAGGCACTAATAGGCCCTAAAATGTCATATTAGAGTAATTTAATCACCCTAATTAAGTTCGAGGTATTTCAAAAGATATGACCACAGACCTGTCTCCCAATGTTTTTCACTCCCAAACTCAAAATCCTACCGAAATCATCCCGAAAACCACAAAACAAATTCTTTGAACTTTCATCAACAGTATAGCCTTCAAAAGTACAAGAAATCATCATCAAAACTTGAAGGAGATCACCCAAGTCACGTATTCATAAGCTTGGGCCCATATTCCACCGGATCGGCCATCAACAGAGCAATCGGAGAATCCCGACGTGAAGAAACATCCAAATTCCGGGATCAAAGCAGGTTAGAAATCAAAAATTTCAACTTCTCTGACCTTATTACGTTCTCAGTACAATTTTCTAATCAAACCGACTTTTCTTGATGTCTTAATTGGGGTTTGATTCGGTTTCTATATTATAACTTGTAGACTAAGTGTCATGTCAAATTCGACCGCAAACTGAAATCTTTTGATTACTATCATGTTTAAAATCTTTGGAGGAACACGTCCATAAATTTTCAGCCAAAAACGCCACCAAAAAATGCCCGAATGCCGCTGTTTGAGGGCGGTTCACACCCACAGACATCCCGTCCGGGTCCTGGATGCCTCGTTCAACGCCACGGATGCCCCTAGACGATGGTTGGACTATTATATTTTTAAAATTTTAGGCTTTCTAGTTCATGTTCGGGCCCACAGACACCCTGTTAGTGGCCCCGGACCCTTTAAAATTTCTATCTTGTGTAATTTTGTGCTTTCCAATCAATTTAGTTTACTAGCGTCCGTGGGTACAGATATTAGATCCTTGACCACGGACATTTTAAAATTTGGCCTAGTTTGGCTCCCGAAACCCTAGTTTAGGTAATTTCAATTTTTACTTTTAAATTTAGTAAAAAAATGTTTAAAACACACAAAAGTACAAAAGCATGCACACTTAGGTTAACCCAGTATTGTAATAAGCCGTTAATGATATAAGTAGAGGAAATGCATTGTCGAGCTGTTCTAAGGCGCTGACTACCTGAATGAATGAAATGCATTGTCGAGCTAGTCTAAGGTGCAGACCACCTATAATGAATGAAATGATGTTAAACTATTCAAAGGCGTTAACTACCTAAAAGTGAAATGAAATACGCCGAGCATGATAAGGTGTCGGGAACCTGTAGTGCAAATGTGGATGATATGCCAATGATATGCGGATGAAAATGATATAGGGATGATATGCTAATGACGCTTGGAGGCTTCTAGGGACCGAAACCCGTGCCATTGCTCCTGGTTGGACCCATTATGGACTTATTGCCATTGCCCCCAAACCGGTGTGTAGGGATAACTCCTTATAAACCCTAGGAACTTATTGCCTTTGCCCACCATTCGTTGATCCCAAAATAAGTTGACATAACACCGGAGGATTTATTGCCATCACCTCGCCAACTTCTTCGCCAGGGCTTATGACGAGCCTAGATAATGCAAGTAGGACTTATTACACGCCTGAATGAATGATGATAGGTCTTATGACGAGCCTAGATGAATGGTGATAGGTCTTATGACGAGCCTAAGGGTGAGTTCTGCTACTCGGGTGTTTTTGCTACTCAAGCAAGAATCTGTATCTCCAAAGAATCTGTATCTTCGGGTGAGAATTAGTATCTCTGAAGAATTTGTATCTTTGGTTAAGAATCTGCATCCCTGGTGAGAATCTGTATCTCCGGTTGAGAATTTGTACCTCTGGTGATGCAATAATAATGGTCTTATGTAAATGTTTGCGATGCAAACTAATTGCAAAAATGCCAAACGTGGAAATAATAAGGTTTATGCGGATATTGTAAAATGAAATCGAAGTGCTTGTAAGGACCAAAAAATTTCCATAGCAAGAAATTGTTGAAAAATGTGCCAAATGTGGCAATGTTCGAGGAAAATTGTCTATTGAAAAGGAAGGTGAAATGATCATTTCTAGACTAAAGACTTTAGATCTGTAATTTGTTTCTTAGAAGTTGAACATACCGCTAGTGGGAGTGTGTGGTGTTTATTGTGTAGCTTAAAGCTTTTGTTGGTGTTCGGGATTTATGACGGGCCTGAGATTGGGTCGTGATTTTGGGTGGTGATCAGGACTTATGACGAGCCTGATATTTTTGTGTAGGTTAGGGTTAATGATGGGTCTGGGTGGAATTGTGTTGGTGTGAAGGTGGTTCTTAAGACTTACGACGAGCTTAAGCTGTAATTTTCGGTTGGTGTTGTCATGGCAATTGCTGGAACAACAATTACCCCTAGTATTTTCGTAGAACAACCTGAGTCAGAGTTCCTCACGTATTGGACATGTAAAGGCTCCTTTCACCGTGTACCAGGCAAGTTCCCATATGCATGGAAGTCGTTGACAGTACAAAACAACAACGCCATGAACATGAAATTTTCTCTGCCGTAAGAATTATACACCACGGTCCCCTCATTCCACAATCACTTCTGATCAACAATTAGTGGTGCGAGATATACATTAATGTTACCGGGCTTCTTGGGACCAGATATCAGGAGTGGTAACATCATGTATTTTCATTGCATACATAACCACGAGGGAAATAATCTAGTCAAGTGCTATGTTAATCGCTTAATGTGCCGTACGGGTTCTTCCCATAACTACGTAATCCAAGCCTTAGATTCCTGTCCTCATCCCCAAAATGATCTTAGAACTGTCCGTTAATGTTTCTTCGTTGAGCTCCATTTACGGGATGTCTTAATTTCTCATAAGTTTTTCTACCCTCCATGTGCCATTATAGGTTCGTTGCATCTTTCGGAATGACAAACAACCGTTTGAATCTAGGTAAGATTGAAAAATACCATAATAGTTTAGCGGGAGAACTTTTCCTGAATAGAGGAGAAGTCACCATCCTTGTGCTTGTATTGGGACAACAACATTCTGGACACTTGTCTAGATATTCATAATCACCCTTGTACAACACATTTGTTTGGATATGCATGAGTCTTTTTTGTATTTAATTTCCATTGGGACACATCTATTTCTTTGCCTCGTAAGTGGTGGTACTATAAGGAAAAAACATTTTACCGACACTTAAAAAGTGTCAGTAAATGTCAGTAAAACCCAAAAGAGTGTCGGTATAGTGTGTATCAGGATTTACAGACAAACAAAAAAATTCAGTAGCACCGTAGTTACTATACACTACTAAAATTAAGGTTTTTGGTAGCAATACATATCATACCAATAATAAAAAACGTTACTAAACTAATTTTTTGTAATGACGAAAGTCGTTACAAGTCATTGCAGGAGATGGCGTAACGAAAGATCAAATTATTTATCGTAACGACTTTTACTTATTATTAAAAGTTATGTCGTTACTAAAAATATTATATTATAACAATTATATTACTATTGTAGTCTTAAATGTATTTAAGTCTTAAGTACTATCTTTGGTAACGAAATACTTGTAACTAATTAATAAAATATATGATCACGATTTTAAGTCATTACAAAAAACTTAGCAACAACAAATGGGGTTTTACTAGTGATAGGGTTTACTGACACAAAAATGAAATGTCAATGAAAGATGTAGAGCTATAATAACATTTTATATTTATATCAATTTACCCTATACTGATATATATTTATGTGTCAGTTGACTCTATATTGACACTTATACATGTGTCAGTGAATAGTACTTCAACAACTAAATAAGTGTTTTAAAGGAGACTACAATGACACTCTTTGTCTCATTTTTGGTGTCCCTATAACCTATTAACACATAACATAACCAGTATTATAATGACACTAACAATTGTCGGTAGAGCCTATATTTTGTGTCAGCAAACATTGTTTGTTTCCACAATGTTCATACTACTAAAATATCGTCAAACAGATGGATTTAGTACATGATAGCCAGTGTCAGAATGACCGACTTTATCAATCAATCGAATATTCAACCATGGATTTGTTAAAAAAACAACCATGTACCGGTCGCAACCACCAAATAAGGGCATAACTATTTTTTTTTGATAATTGGCTGGTTGCCCAGCTTACATAGCAGTACTGAGGCATGAATGCCTTTCCCGCTTAAGGATACACCGACTCAACTCTTACATAACCATTCTAGTCCTACCTTACACATACATCTTACTATAAAGCCTAGAAATCTTGTCCTAGGGACCCTTCATTGACCTCTTCTTACTACCTTCCAGGCTGGGTAATCGGAGAGTAAACTCCTTTCCCCCACCACTGTCCGTCACGGCGCACCTCCCTTGCATCTCTGACGACTCTTCCAGGCTGGGTAATCGGAGAGTAAACTCCTTTCCCCCACCACCGTTAGAACGGAAGCTATTCATCACTCTAGTATATATGATGCTCATCTGATTACTATTCATATACATTTGTGTGTGCTTCGCGTTCATCTTACAACATGAATTTGGACTAGAGAACATATTAACTAATAATTCTAGGCCGCCTAAAAACACCTCTAGTACAATTCTCAGAAACAATACATCATCTGGTGCTGGGTCGGCTGCAGGATCAGTTGTTATTAGCGGGGAGTGTTAGTTTTCGGGCGGATATAACAGTTGCGGATGCGGAGGCCAGCGCTATTGAAGTGTTAGTGCATGCAGCAGTAGGTGCGGGGATTACATCCTTACGAATCATGTCGGATTGCAAACCGCTCATACAGTACTTGCAGAATGGTACAAATACTACTTTGCTGCCCACCACACTCAACATCTTACACCGTATATTGGCAAACTTAGGAGTTTTTCATGATGTATCTTGGTTCCACATCCCTAGAGACGCCAATTTTTTAGCGCATAATTTAGCTAACCATGCCCGTACTACGCAGACGTCGGGTTCATGGACGCCGGAGACTATACCGGAGATTGTACTGAACTTACTTTCATAATATAATATCGTAATCTTTTTCGAAAAAAAAATACATCATCTGGTGCTATGCGCTACCGAAAGCACTAAAATTCTGTAGTTTAACTAACTAGGATCCTGCTTTGCCACCAATTGGCAAAATAAAGAAAAAACTACATAACACAAGTGCAGTTGGAGGCAATGCACATAAACAAACTGTTTTCATTAACTACCAACCTTGGCAACTTTTGTGGGCTCTATTTGCCCGGTCAGCAGATTATTAGAAACAAGTCTGTTGAGCAACATTGTCCATGTGTTCCAATACTGAGACAATCCAGTGTCATGATATGTGGAATCTAGCAATGTAGAAGAGCAGGAAAGATAGAGATCAGAGGAAGATGAAGGGAGAAGCTTTCTTTATTTCTTGAATTCACGGGATTACAACCTAGAGTCTATTACAAGAGAGAATAACATTCACTGTATTTATTTCTAGACTGAGTTCTAATGAAATACAGATTGGGTATTTATATGAGACGTAGCTAATAAGTGGCCGTTGGGGGTATGTCATGGTGACGGTATACAGAGGATGTACTACATGATATACTATATGTGTGTGTTATACTATATCATATATACTATATCCTAACACCCCCTCTCAAAGCTTACAGCAATGTAAAGCATTGCTAATTATTCCTCTGTTGCCTCGTTCAGTTCCTCATCTTTCTGTTCCTTCAATCTGTCTCATTCCCAACTGCTGCTTGACCCTTGAGTAGTCCCTTCCAGTGAGTGTCTTTGTAAGGACGTTTGTTAGTAGTAGCTGGGATGGTATAAATCCCACTTCTATGAGCCCCTACTGTATCTTTTGTCACACAAATGACAGTCGATTTTGATGTGTTTTGTTCTCTCGTGAAACACCGGGTTCCTTGCTATGTAGACAGTAGATTGGCTATCTGACTTCAGTGGGATTGGCACGATTTCCTCCACCCCTAGTTCATGTAGAACTCTTGTCAACCAACTGATCTCTGTTGTAGCTTGTCTCATGGCGCGGTATTCTGCTTCTGCGGATGACAGCGCCACAGTTCCTTGTTTTTTTGCCTTCCAGGATAGGGGGGATCCTCCCAATACAATGTAGAATCCACTGATTGATCTTCTGGTGTTAGGACATCCTGCCTAGTCTACGTCACAGAAAGCATTCAAACAGAAGTTAAATGTTTTATTAAAGAACAATCCATAACCTGCAGTTCCCTTAATGTATATTAGTGTGTGAATGGCTACTTTCCAGTGCTACTCTGTGGGTTTCTGTAGGAATTGGCTCATTGTTTGAATTGTAAAACAGAGATCAGGGCGTGTATGTGCTAGAAAGCTAATTTTTCCAACTAGTTTCCTGTATAAGAGTGGGTCTGATAAGGGTTTTCCCTCATCTTTCAGCAGTTTTGCATTGAGTTCTAGTGGTACTACTGCAGTGCTCAGATGTTCACAGTGATATTCCTTAATCAGGTTTTCAGCATACTGTTTCTGCACCACAATGACACCATCTTTCCTGTGAATAAACTGCATTCCAAGAAAGTTATTTATAACACCCAGCTCTTTTATTTGAAATTCAAGGTTCAGTTTCTATTTTATTATCTCAATCTGGTGGTTGTCATCCCCTGTCAAGAGGATGTCATCCACGTATACAGTCAAGAAAACAGAACCGGTGTTATCTTTCCTTATAAAAAGAGAGTAGTCATTTAATGACTGTTTGAATCCTAAGTTTGAGAGAAAGAAGCTGAGTGTCTCGTGCCACTGCCTAGATGCTTGTTTCAGTCCATAGAGTGACTTCCTAAGTCTACAAACTTTATTTTGGTGTGAAGCCTTATATCCTAGAGGTAGTTCCATGTATACTTCTTCCCTAAGGTCCCCGTGTAGGAAGGCATTATTAATGTCTAGCTGGTGGACTGTCCAATTTCTTTTGCAAGCAACTGAAACAAGGGCTCGAATTGTAGTAAATTTAACTACTGGTGAGAAGATTTCCTGGTAATATATGCCGTATTTTTGAGTGTAGCCTTTCACCACCAATCTGGCCTTATGTCTCTCTAGGGTTCCGTCTGCTTTATACTTTAGCTTATACACCCATTTACACCCTATCACTTTCTTTCCCTTGGGAAGATCTACTATCTCCCAAGTTTTATTTCTTTCTAATGCTTCAAATTCCTCACTCATAGATTTTATCCATTGCTCACTCCTAATAGCATCCTCATAGTCTATTGGTTCTGTTTCTATGCTAACGTTTCTGTTAGCAGTAGTTTGGCTAGATTCAGCAATTCTTTTTACAACAGGGTATGTCACTCTTCTAGTGGGTTGTACTAAAGAACATAAGGAGTGATCAGAATCTGTACTGATTTCCTTTCCAGCATTCGTTAATCTATCGCAGAGAATAACATAAAAGGGGTCAAGGTACTTAGCTGTTCCTGGTTTCTGTTGCTCCTGAGTTTGTGTTGCATATCCAACAACATAATCTTCTAGGTGTCTGGGCACTCTTCTGCTCCTCTCTGTTCTTCTCACAGCCTGTTGTTCCTCGGTCTGGACCTCCATCAGAGAGGCCTGTTGTTCCTCTATAACATCCCAACTTAAACTTAACAATAAACGGTAACTGCAGCGGAAACTCGTAACTTAAACATTAACTAAAACGGTCAGTGTTACACACCGTTAGCCACTCACGTGGCTAACAAGGCTAAATACGCACAAATGTATCGGTCTGATGGACACAGACTCCCGAGCAATAGGTACTAATATCCATATACATATAAACCAACAATACCGAGTGTATATATATATATACAAACCATCACTATAATTCTAACGTTACCAAAATATATGACCACAGGAGCACAGGCGCATCCCGGGTCCATCATCCAAAAGCTAACAAAAGTATTTCCTTATACATAGAATCTAAAGCCACTCTGCTTCCTCGATCCTCATCCTGTAAAATAAAATATGGTGCCCCAAAGGGGCTCAGGAACCCTTGGCTGGTATGATCAACGTGCAGCCCGTCGGCTAAAGGGATACACGCAACTAATTGTCATGATAACATGACATTCATTTAACGTAGAACATACATAAGCATAGCAATAAGCATTGCATGACAACAACAACACACAACATAACGGGAACGTTTCTCTTTAGGAAACAAACCAAACATTAGTTAGCCAAACTTGGTAAGCCTAGAGAGTGATTTCAATCTCATGTTAAGCTTGTTACATAACTCGTTACCGTTCTGTTTGTCGAACGAATAACTTAACCCAAAGATGTGTCGGATATAGTGATCCAAGCACACCGTACATATAATCCCCCTAGCCCGATCAAAAGTCATGTAGGTAAGCCTTGGTTAGGCTTGCGGGTGATTGTAATCCAAGAAGGAAAAACAACCATAACATAAAGAGGGTCGAATCTGATTCAGATATCGACTCCCATACATACACGTGTGACCGGAACTACTGGATTCCTCACCCCCCGGTTATACTCTTGTTAGTAGTCCCATTGTTTGAACTTAACTCATTATATCACAATGTAAGTGTTTAGGCCCAGTTAGGCACACATGGGAGATGGGATACACTTTGACAACACAAACCACAACTAACTCATATATAGCCGTAGTTAGAACGTTCCTTAAGTTGAAACGTTAAAACCGAGTACCGCTCTCTTACGTATCCTAATTTGGTTAACTAACGGGTTAGCACGTATTCGAGGTTAACGGTACCGGTACACACACGCCACAATAATAACAATGACTGTAAACTCATTTCATGTTTTAAGTCTTACAAAGTCATAAACATTCAGAAAACAAACAAACACACAAGCCGGTGTAAACCGGTAGCAAACAGACTGCAAGAAAACCATACCTTGGTCCCTGCTGCGTTCGAGTTCCACCGAATGCAGCTCCTACACATAATTAATAACGTCGGTTAATTACCTTATTTAGCTTCCGATTTACTAAGTGTTTTACATGATTACATGACATGTTTTTACACTTAAACCGACACTTAATTATCCTCATTATACCACTAGGGCTTACTACTTAAGTCACATTTCTTTTCTGTTTTTTTTATAAGCATGGGCCGACCGACCCACCGACCGACCCAACCTTCTGGGTCGGTTGGAGACAGAAACTTCTCCGACTAAATTCTTTACACTTGAACGACCCACGACCGACCCAAGACCATCTGGGTCGGTCCGTTCCAGAACCTATCTGGTTCACTAAATCTTTCCCGACCGACCCAAGCTCAGCCCGACCGACCCAAAACCCTATGGGTCGGTCCGTTCCAGAAACTTTCCCGCTAGCTTATTACAGTCCGACCGACCCAGCCAGGGTCGGTCGACTGCAGAACCTTCCCAAAATTTGTCTAACTTTCTCCAAACTTCTCCTCAAGCTTCCTAATAGGTTCTAACATCATTAGGCACTCTAAAACCTTCATAAATCATCCACCAAACTCATTTTATAAACTCCTCAAACACTTCCTCAAATTCTTACAAAATGCCTAACACTTGTAACATTCCTCCTTAGGTTTCTAACATGCAAGTTTTTGCCTAAGACTACAACTCACCAGAATGTTCCTTCACCACCATTACAACTACTCCAAAAGCATTATTTTGCATCACAATCATCCCCTTTACACAAACTCCTCAAGTTTTTCCCACAAGTTCATGTTTAAACCTTCACAAGGCATTATACCTCTCTTGTTTACCAAAGTTTGCACAAACCTCAACCACACTCCCACCATGACTTTGGTGTATCAAAAATCACTCCTTTGATCTCTAAACCTCCATGAACAATGCCTAAGTCATTTTAACACTTAAGAACACTTTAGTTCCCTTTCTTTCACCAAGTTAACCCTTAACAATCTCTAGTATAACCTAGGTCACCAAACTTAATTTAAACACCTAAAACTTCTTATTTCCTTACCAAATTTTGACATAGCTTCCCTAGTATAACCTTTCACACAAACACACTATTTTTCATCCTTAAACACCCAAAGACATTCATCTTCACAAGGAATGTTCTTTACACACAACTACACCTTAAACTACACTACATCACAATATAGTGCATAAACTTAAATTGCTTGGCTCTTAGACCCTTAAATTGCAATAATCTTAAACACTGAATTTCCACATAATAATGCCTTCAACCTGCAAATACACACAACAATGCTCCCATGTTCTTATAGTCCACCTTGTGTATATTTTTCTATCTCATTTCCCATTGGCTCTTTAGGTTGTTTATTAAGCAAATATAGCTCAATTTCCTAGTACACTAAACTCCATTAGGTTAGGTTATTTACCTCTTCCTCTTCAAGATTTTCTCACTTGTTTTCTCTTGTTATTTCTTGATTGAAATCGGCAAGGAGCTTTGATCACTTGTCAATCTTCTAACCAACACACATATAAGGGTAATGAGCATTAAGCTTTATACTTCAACTCATGAATAAACCCTAGATTTACATAAGTGTTTTAAACACTAAAATGGATGTTTACCTTGGAATTGAAAGAGAGTTTGATCAAGAGGCAAGAGAGGACTCCTCCTAGTCCTTTGAAGTTTTAAATGAAGCTATAAAAGAGTAATAGGAGACATCATCAAGAGGTGATTCTCGGCCATATACAAAAATGAGAGGAAACATGAACTTTCTTTGGTTTTTCTTACCTTGAAGCAAAGGAGATTGACAAGGTGAAAAGATATGAGTTTTTCCTCCTTCAATGGGGATTCTTCATGGCACTGAAATGGAGTTCTTGAAGATTTGAAAAGATGGAATTGTAGAGCTTGCTCTAACTAAGACAAAGGTGGTCTTGGAATTAAATTTGGAGCATGGAGTTGGAAGTTACAAGCAATTGAAGTTGGAAATGGTAGAGGTGTTGTAGCATTACCGTTTTGGAGCTGGGAGAAGATGAATAAAACGGTGGAGGAAGGTGGGAAATGAAGAAAGTGAGGAAAGAGGAATGACTTGTGAGATATTTGTCTAATAAAGCAAATAGTGTTTTTACTTTTCCCTTCTTCCTTTCTTAATAAGCTTGCAAATGGTGATGACTCACCACATGGAAAAACTGGCACCCTCCACTACTATGATATTAAGGAGCTATTTTGACCATTTAATTTACTTATGTTGACTTAATGCTAAATTGAGCACTATTTGAGTACTATTCATTTAGTGCACATATTTGTGAAATTTTTTATTTCCCATTGATTTAGACTTCCTAATGTGATACTAAGTAGTACACATATTGATTAAAAAGTAATTATGGGCATTTAGCCACTCAAAACCCATTTCCAAGACAATTTTTCAAAAATGTGCTTTAAGACTCCTTAAAGCACTATTTGTGTTTTAACTTGTTTTTAAGCTTGGTTTTCTTTAGTAATTGGTTTAACATGTCCATTATCATGTTAATAAAGTCTTGGTAAGCTCTTTTAGTCTTAACCAAGGTTATCCCAAGCTTAGAGCATGTTTTTGCTCAACTTGTCTTTATGGTACTTTATTGTGTTTTCTATGGTTTAAATTGTTCAGTAATGTTTCTAAGGCACATTTTTGCCTTAATATACCATATTTTATTATTTAGACAACATATCAAGGTTTGGGGTATTTCAATCTACCTCCCTTAAAAGTACTTTGTCCCCAAAGTTCACACTTCCCACGCATCATTTAAATTAGAACACGGGGATTACTAGCAACCCTCAGACCCAAGGTCCGGGTAACATAACATCATTCAGACTCAAAGGTCTGTAACATAACAACATAGACAATGTATTTCAATACATGCCGTACATACATAACGAAACGGCTCTACCCCCCCCCCCCTAAAAAAGGGTACGCCCCGTACCCTATACATACGAAAACTAATGAGTAAACAACGACGGGTACTTCTCCCTCATTCTATCCTCCAGCTCCCAAGTGGCCTCCTCGACTTCCTAGTTAGACCAGAGGACCTTCACCAGTCGCACAGACTTATGGCGAGTGTCTCGAGTCTTAGTGTCCAGAATCCGTACGGGAGTCTCCACTGATCGCATGGTTGGCTCTAATGTTAGCCTTTCGGGCTGAAGTACATGAGACGGATGAGACATATATTTCTTCAACTGTGATACATGAAATACATCATGTAATTTGCCCAGCTCAGCAGGCAGATCAAGCCTGTAAGCTACCGAGCGTATCCGCTCCGTCACTACATAAGGCCCCACATATTTTGGGCTCAACTTGCCTTTTTTGCCACAAAGAAACACACCCTTCATGGGGGAAACTCTAAGAAATACCTGGTCACCCACGGCGAATACCAGGTCACGTTGTCGCACATCGGCATATGATTTCTGCCTATCTTGAGCTGCCTTCATGTTGGCTCGTATCTGGCGTACTTCTGCTTGTACTTGCTCCAGATATTTGGGCCCTATAATGACCACCTCACTCGACTTATCCCAGCATAATTGCGTGCGGCATGGTCTACCGTACAAAGCCTGGAAGGGAGACATCTTGATCGAAGCATGGTAACTGTTGTTGTAGCTAAACTCGATCAAGTGCAACTTATCAATCCAGCTGGTCTGAAAGTCAAGCGCACATGCACGTAACATATCTTCGAGCGTCTGGATGGTGCGCTCACTCTGACCATCTGTTTGAGGGTGGAACACTGTACTCAGCTTCAGCTCGGTACCAAGCACTTCCCGTGTAGATTTCCAGTACCCCGAGAGGAATCTGGTATCCCTATCAGACACAATAGTCTTCGGTACCCCATGATGCCGTACAATCTCTCGGTCGAAGAGCTCTGCTAGCTTTGTCACTTTCCAAGTGTCCTTCATCGGTATGAATCGGGTCACCTTGGTCAGTCGGTCAACAACGACCCATATCATATTCAGACCTCCCCTTGTAGGCGGTAGCCCTACTACGAAGTCCATGGAAATGTCATGGAGCTTCCACTCTGGCACTGGCATTAGCTGCACCATACCACCAGGTCGTCGGTGCTCAAACTTGACCTTCTGAAAAGTGAGACACCTTACCAAATAGTCATTCACATCCTTTTTCATTCCAGTCCACCAAAAATACCTCTTCATACCCTTATACATCTTTGAAGCTCCGGGGTGAATCGAAGTAGTAGAACAATGAGATTCACTCAGTATGCGCTCCTTCAGCTCGGCGCTACTTCTCAGAATACACAGTCGGCCATTCAGCCTAATGAGGTCATCATCATGAAGTCGGAAGTCGTACTTCTGACTCTCGAATGTGCCATCAATCAGCTTCTGCCTGATCTCTCGCATGTACTGATCCGACATCTGAGCACTCCGCACCTCTTCAACCAAGCTAGAATGAGAGACTAATGAATGGAGAGAGTGTGCTCAGCGACTCAATGCGTCAGCTACCACATTTTCTTTACCTTCTTTGTACTGAAGGTTGATGTCGTAGTCATTTAGGAACTCGACCCACCTTCTTTGCCTCATGTTCAACTCTTTCTGAGAGAATAGATACTTCAAACTTTTATGATCTGAATAAATCGTCACGCTTACCCCATACAATTGATGTCGCCATATCTTCAAGGCGAAGACAATGGCACCCAATTCTAAGTCGTGGGTAGGGTAGTTCTCTTCATGCTTCTTCAGCTGTCGGGAGGCGTATGCCACGACCTTCCTGTGTTGCATCAACACACAACCCACACCTCTTCCTGATGCGTCACAGTAGACCTCAAAACCATCTGTACCGTCTGGTATAGTCAGCACTGGTGCAGATGTTAGAGCGTCCTTGAGGCTCTAGAAGGAACTCTCGCAGTCGTCTGTCCACTTGAATGGCGCATCCTTCTTCATCAAGGATGTCATCGGCTTCGAGACACTGGAGAAGTTCTTCACAAACCTCCTGTAATATCCTGCCAGACCAAGGAAGCTCCGGATGTCGGTAACCGTCTTCGGCCAAGGCCAGGTGCGCACAGCATCTATCTTGGCCGGATCAACAGCGATCCCAGCCTCCGAAATAACATGACCAAGGAATGAAACTTGGTTCAACCAGAATTCACACTTGGAGAATTTTGCATACATTTGGTTTTCTCTCAACGTTTGCAACACACTTCTCGGGTGGCTTTCATGCTCACCCTTCGACTTTGAATATACAAGAATATCGTCGATGAAGACTACCACTGACTTGTCCAACTAATCTTGGAACAAGTGGTTCATTAAGTCCATAAACTTCGCCGGTGCATTAGATAAACCAAACGGCATGACCGTGATCTCGTAGTGACCGTATCTGGTTCGGAACGCGGTCTTCTCAATGTCACCCTCTCGAATAGCGATCTGGTGGTTGCCGGATCGTAAGTCGATCTTGGAGAATACTGATGCTCCTTTCAATGGTCGAACAGATCATCGATACAGTAATGGATATCGGCTCTTCACCGTAACAGCATTCAGCTCTCTGTAGTCAATGCAGAGGTAGAGACTACCGTCCTTCTTCTTCACGAAGAGGACCGGCGCTCCCCGTGGTGAAACGCTCGGGCGTATAAATCCCTTGTCGAGTAGGTCTCACAGCTGCTCTTTGAGCTCTGTCATCTCAGCTGGAGCCATACGGTAGGGCGCCTTCGCTATTGGTCTGGTACCCGGCACCAATTAAATCTTAAACTCCACTGCCCATGCTGGCGGCATGCCCGGTAGTTCCTTAGGAAAGACATAAGGAAACTCTGACACTACCGGCACATCTGGGCTTAACTCTAGATCTCTCTCTATGTCTTGGACATAGCAGAGGTATACATCATTCTTTCGTCGTAATCCACGATACATAGCCATGGCGGAGATGATCTGAGTCGAAGGCTCCCTGGGCCTCTGGCGGTATAAGATGGTAACCCCAGTCGGACTCCGAAGAAGCAGATGGTGCTCGGCACATAGGATTCGACCCTTGTACCGCTCCAACCAGTTCATCCCCACAATCACATCGAATCCGAGTCCCTCGAACTCTATCATGTCGATCAGAAACTCTTCATCTTTAATTCGGACAGTGGCATCTCGGTAGTAGCGGGTGCACTTGATCCGCTCTTTCGACGGGAGAGTGACTAGAAAGTCAGGCATCTCTTCACCGTCTAACCCCAACCTCTTTGCAAAAGAAAGCGAGATAAACATGTGTGAGGCTCCAGAGTCAAACAAGATCGATGCATCCACACCATTAACTGGGAAGGTACCGGTGAGGATAGCGCCGCTCTTGCCGGCTTCTGCCTCATTACACACATTCAGTGTACCTCCCGTTCCGAGTGCACAGCCTAATTTATTTGGCAAACTTATAAGCACAACGGTAACAACACGGTTCGTATACTCATGAAATCAACACTGCTTTATTCATTAACATTACTCCTTACACCATAAGTTGGTTTACATTGTCGGCATAGCTAATATATAGCATGCTTAACATATAACTGGCTTTACACATTACAGGGTTATACATGGCTTCAAAATTGCCTAAAGGTCAAATTCAAACGTCCGGGTTTCATGTGTGTGGCATTGATTACTGTCGGAGGTGCCGTATTCAACTTGATCTTCTTGATACCGTGATAAAGCATCCTCGAATGCCCACCCATGATTAATACATCACCTGACTTTAACACCAACTTCCTTGCGAGATCAGCATGCTTTTGCTCGCCGTACATAAATATTGCGGTATCACTAATGGGCCAAGACACCACGGGTACTCCCTTACTCAGAGACTCAGGTGTTTCATCCTTATCTTGGTGTAAACCCAATCGTCCACCTTTCTGGTAGAAATTAACAATACATAAGTCTGCTTCAACACTCATAATTGGATCATTCAACTTGCTGAGCAATTCCCATGGCGTGGTTAACGACCGCAAGGAACTCCTCAGGTATCCTCGGCACTGTTGCTCCCTCTTCCGCTCGCTTGTCTTGATACGTCTTGGTGTAAGGATTCCAGTCCTTACCCATGCACATCATCTTCAACTTCATTTTTCATCCGCTCGGGTATTCGGGTGTGTAGAAACCTCCAGGTGCTGCTCCTAGTTCGTCGCATCGTCGGATGATGTGGATTTGTGCTTCGGGTGTTAGGTATCCATTTAATAGTATCATACCTGGCTGGATAACCTGACATTGCTCCATCGGGAATTCGGTGATGCTGATGGTGGTTTCTCCGGGGCTTGGTGTGAGAGGGATTGGATAACAAATATTGAAGGTTCCTAAGATTTAGAATTATCTAGCTTAGGTGATTTGTACATTATACTTTAACTCGTTGCTTATGTAGTTGTATATTTAGACATCCTAACACTCATGCATGAAATGCGGTAAGCAATCAATTACTTCACTCAACAGTCTAAGTAGTACCTGGTCTACAAGAGGGTTCAGCTGCCTCTGACCGGTCTACCACATTCAGGGTGGCCTTGCCTGCTCCTGAACCTTTCCCCTTTGGGAGTTAGGGTTCCCCTGATCCGAGGATGGCTGACTAGTCGCCTTCGGGCCTTCAGTGGTCGCGGCAGCCTTTCCCTTCCATTGCCCCTTAGGCCTGTAGTTTTTGCCGTTGGGGTTCTGGAAGCACTCGAAGTCTTGGTGCCCCATCTTCTTGTAGTGGTAGCACTGCACGTCATTCCCCTTGCAGTCCTTACCGGGGTGGTCTCCGTTGCACCGCCTACAGTAGTAGTGGTGCTCAGGTCCAGATCCCGTACTGGCTACTATCACATTACACAATTAATACACACTTCACAACTCGACAACACACATTTAAATTTGGTACTCAGAATTAAGTAGTTACCCTAGGGCGGGTGAAAGCGTAGGGGCTTAGCCGCATAGGCATAGGTGAGCTGCAGTGGATCCTCAGCAGTGGTGGTCTGGGCTTGGCCCTTGCCGCCCTGTTGTTGGCCTTTCTGGGACTGGGGGTAAGGTTTCTTCTTCTTTCCTCCCCCGTACCCTTGCGTGCTTTGGCCCTCGCTCGTAGCCTTGCACTTATGCGCATTCTCCTCGTCCCTCAGTCGGACGGTGATTTCAACCTTAGCAGCGGCATGATAGCACTCCTGAAGTTTAGGGTGTTAGTCATGCCCCGCAAATCACACACACATTCACACTCACTCATTGTATACACTTATTCACATCAAGCGGTATTTTAATTACCTGTAAGGTGGTATATTCAGCTGGTCCCATCCCGTAGCGTAGGCGGTGGGTGAGTCCGTTGTAGAAACGGTTTACGTACCAGAACCCAGTATGAGTAACCCAGGCCTGGTAGCAGGTGGATAAGGTCGGTGAAGGCGGTATAGTATTCATCAACCGACATTTTGTCCTCTTGCCTCAGACTATCCAGCTCTAGGCGCTTAGCCTCTTGTACATGCACCGGGTAGTACTTGGCTCACAGCAGAGCCGTGTGCTTCCTCCAACCAAACGCATGATCCGTGATTCTGTCTTCCCGCACTAGCTTCCACCAACTCCTCGCCGAACCCTTCAGGTAGTAAGCGGCAAGACGAACCTTGGCACCAGCAGGTACATCCAAGGTTTCGTAGGCGGTCTCCAGCTCAGAGTGTACGCCTCCTGTAACACCCCAACCCGAAATCCAATAACATGTACAATGATAGCTCCCAAAGATAACTGGAAATGCAGCGGAAAATATATACATAACAACGGGTGGTGCTACAACGCCGCTAGTCACCCATGTGACTAACAAGGCTAACTCCAACAAAACTTACAAATGATGCGGTCTGAGCGCTGAATACAAACCTCTTAAAATAACAAAACCAATAGTAAAGATACAGTACTGTAAATTGCTTCCGGTAATAATAATCCCCTGTCTTAATTCTACCCCACCTACACTCGGTCGGGTAATCTCTTCAACTTCAGGTACCTGAAAAATGGGGGTGCCCCCAAAGGGGCTCAGCAAACAACGCTGGTATGGAAAACGTGCAGCCCATCGGCTACTGGGCCACACCAACTACTTTGTCGAATACATGCAGTTCATTTTTATAAAGCTGTAAACAAGCATCATGCCATAATCATAACAAGTATTCATACAAGGACAACAATGTCACACAGAACAAGACTTCAGAAGGTCGAGTTAGGTGATCTGTAATCTTTTAAGTTGTCGGGTCCACACAGTGGGACTGACAGGTGTATATGAGTATGTCAATATAATGGAGGTATAGTGACCTCGTTAAAAAGGAAAGGTGGGTAATTAGTCCCTCAGAAGATAACGTAGTTAACTCCTGCACTTAAAAGAGGTAGGAATCGAACCCTCGAGAGGAATAAAGTCTTCCTCCCCACTTGAACTGTTCCGGTACGCCGCCGGTGAGTGACATAGTGCACCCAAAACTCCCGTCGCGACGTAAATTGTATAGGAGACGACCTGTGACAGGTACAGCTGAAATACCCCAAACCTTGGTATGTTGGTTAAACATTAAAACATGATTTATTAAGACTAAAAAGAGTCTTAAAACCTTAGTAAACAAATTTAACAAAAAGGAAACACAAATGTGCTTTAAAGTCAATAAGAGCCAAAATGTGCTCTAAGCTTGGGATAAACTTGAGTAAGACCCAATGAGCTTACCAAGACCTCATTTATATACTAATTAACATATTAAACCAATTACCAAAGAAAACCAAGCTTGAAAACAAGTTAAAACACAAAATGTGCTTTAAGAAGTCTTAAAGCACATTTTTGAAAAATTGTCTTGTAAATGAGTTTTGAGTGGCTAAATGTCCATCATTACTCTTAAATATAATATGTGTACTATATAGTATCACATTTGGGTGGCTATATTAATGGGAAATCAAAAATTTCACTTCTAAGTGCCTTGTATAGGTGAATAGTGATTTTTATAAGCTATTTTGTAACATATGTGGTATAAGTAATTAATTGACAAAAGAAGACTATATTACCCTCATATTAATAAGGGGGCCGGTTTTTATAAGTGTGGTGACTCACCACTCTCTAGTTAAGGTAATAAGTAATTAAAGCAAACTAAGTGAAACTACTTTTTACTTTATAACATAAATATCTTCTAAAAGCAACTTCTATCTTCATTCTCATTTCTTTCCTTCATTCCCACGGTTTGCAAACACCTCTCTTCTTCCTTCTTCCTTGTTCTCTCTCGGTAATACCACTATCACCATGGAAGTTCCAACTTTGACCACTTGTTAAACCTAGCTCACTTGTCCAAATCAAAAACAAATACCACCAATCTCTTTCTCTCATCAAGCTCTTCATTCCTATCTTCTCAAAACTCCAAGAGCTCCATTTCGGTGCCAAGGTATTCCACCATTGAAGGAGCTTGAGCTTGGATTTCTACATATTATTACTCTCCTTTGCTTCTAGGTAAGGAATCTCAAACAAAATCAAGTTTCCTCCTTGTTTTTGTCATGTCCGAAAATACACATTGATATAGCTCATTGTGTGACTTTGTTCTAGCTTCACTTCAACTCTTCATGGACTAGGTGGAGTCCTCTCTTGTTATATATTCAAACTCTCTTCAAAGATCAAGGTAAAATAACTACATTAATGTTTTTGAAACAATGTCAAATTAGGGTTTACAATGAGATGAAGCTCAAAGCTTGAATACTCATTATGGTGTTTGTATATTGTCTAGAACTTGACAAGGAATCAAATTATCATACGGTTTTGTAAGGAATCAAGGAGGAAGTATTTTGGGAAAAGAGGTAAATCTACTAACTTAAATGTTGTTTAATGCCTTAGGAGAAATGAGCTTATGAATGCTTATTAAAACTACCTAAAGAGCAAATGGTGAATGACTTAGTAAAGTATTCTCAAGAGACTAGTAAAGGGCATATGTGGGTGTTGAGTGTATTTGCAGGTTAAAGGCATATATTGTGGAAATTCAGTGTTTATGATTTAAGCACTTTAAGGGCCTAAGAGCCATGCATTTTAAGGGCCTAAGTGCCATGCAATTTAAATTATGCACTATATTGTAATGTGGTGTAAATTTGGTGAAATTGTGTATGAGAGTGTTCTTGGTGATTTTAGATGTTCTTGTGTGTTTAAAGGAGAAGGCAAAGTGTTTTGGCTTAGTAATGTTCTAGGGGAACCCATGTCAAAATTTAGGTAGGAAGTAAGAAGTTCTAAGTGTTTACATAAGGTTTGGTGAGTTAGAAAGTGTAGGAGATGAATAAGAAGTTCATGATGTTCTTAAGGAATTTTGATGTACTAGGGAGTACTCTAGGGTGTAATAAGGACTTAGACATGATCTTAAGATTTAGGGAGAACCAAAGTCACCTTGGGACTTAGGTAAATACCTAGGCAAACTTTGGTAAAACAAGGAGAAGTGTACACTAGGAAAAGAGTTTCAAGAAGGAGATAAGGAATTAGTTGTGAGAAATGATGCTTGGGAGATGATGTTAAATTAAGGAGGAAGCTTTTGGTATAGTAGTCATCTTAGGTGTGAAACACCATTTGAAAAACTAGGAGAAAATATTGTAAGTGTTAGGAATTTTGTGAAAGAATAAGTAAAGGCTTAAGGACTTAGGAAATGAGTTTTATGAGTGTTTAAGGGTGTCTTAAGTTGTGTTTAAAGTACCCAAATGAGGTTAGGAAGTACTAGGTTATAAGGGGAGAAGTTTGGAGTTGAAAGTAAAAAGGAAAACAAAGATTTGGGGCCGACCGGACTTGCGACCGGACTTGCAAGCTCGGTCGGGACCTGTTTACCCTGCGAGAATTAGTTTCTGGAATAGACCGGCTTAGGACCGGACATGGACAAGTCCGGTCGGGCTAAATTTACAAAGAGAATAAACTCTCTGGAATGGACCGGACATAGGACCGGACTTACAAGTCCGGTCGGAGTAGAAAATTTTGTACGGATTGAGTTACTGGAATCGACCGGACATGGGACCGGACTTGACAAGTCCGGTCGGGCTGAATTTCCGAAGGGGAGAAACTCTATTCTGGAATCGACCGAACTTGGGTAAGTTCGGTCGGCAAGGTCGGTCGGACCTAAACTTGTAAAAAAAAAAAAAAAAACAAAAAGAATGTGACTTATGTAGTTAACCCTAGGGTGTATAATGAAGGTAACCTAGGGTGAGGTAGACATTAAAACATGTCATACAATCATGTTGAATACTTAGTAAGTGTGAAGTTAATAAATAATTAACCGACATTACTAATGTGTATAGGATTCTCTCGAGGTGGGAACGAAACAAGGCAAGGACCAAGGTATGGTTTTCTTGCAGTCTGTTGCCTAACGGTTTACACCGGCTTGGGTGTTGTTGTTTTCTGAGTGTTTACGACCTTATAAGATTAAGGCATGGAAAGAGTTTACAGTTGTTATATTATGATGTTGTAAGGTTATGACTCCTTTCCCTTGGTTGTCTAACAAGACCTAAATGTTTGCTTGTATGTGACTTAACAAAATATTGTGTGATCACTAACAAGTGCTAACCGGGGGAGTGAGGAGTCCGGTTGTTCCGCCACGCGTGTGCCACGCGGTGATGGATGGGGTCGATATCATATCCGGTTCGGCTCTCTTGGTGTATGTATAGGTGGTATTCCAATTTGGTTTCTACCTTCCCTTAGCTTATCCAAAGCTAGTTACTGACTCACGTCGGGCCATAGGGGCATACGTATGTTATTTCGGAGTGCTCGGGATTACTATATCCGACACACCTTTGGTATAAGTTAACCGTTCTATAACCGGACGGTAACGAGGATGGTAACGAGCTTAACATGGGTTGGTAAAAATCCCTAGGCTCTCATGGTATACTAACTATGGTGGAAGGTTCCTTGTGAGGACCAAGTTTATGGTGTTATGTATTGATGTTGTGATGCTATGCAATTTCCCTTGCTATGATGGTATATATGTATATATATGTTGGTTGTTCTAAAATGAATGCCATGTTATTATGACAATTGGTTGCGCGTATCCCGTTAGTCGATGGGCTGCGCGTTAGCCATACCAGCAAAGGTGCTGACCCCCTCGGGGGCCCCATATTTTTATTGCAGGATGAGGATCGAAGAGGCAGAGTGGCTCTAGGTCCTAGTTTGTTGATATACTTTTGGATAAGTAGGTTGTTGAGCCCGGGATGCGCCTGTGCTCCCGAGGCGTTACATTTTGATACCGTTGTTATACAGTGTGGATGATTATGGTTTGGAGATGTATTGTAAATTAAATACTCGGTATGGTTGGTTATGTTTATATATGGATGTTAGTTACTATGCTCGGGAGTCTGATCATCAGACCGATACACTTGTATTTATTCTGCCTAGTTAACCACGTGGGTGGTTAACGGCGTTGTAACACCAAAGCGATAGTTATTATTTGGTTGGTTATTTCCGCTGCGACTTCGGTAGATGATAGGAGCGTTGTAGGGGTGTTACAAAAGTGGTATCAGAGCGAAGTATCGCTCTGATGACTAGAATACCGAGCTTAGGAATATACCGAGTTAGGAAACCTAACTACAGTTACCTAAGTGAGCGGACTTGGAAAGGTTAACCACTAACTAAGTGTGGAATTACCTGGTTGTCGGGAAGATGCTATAACCATTGGACCGATAAGTGTGCAAGCATAATGCTAATGAATATTCATATGAATTCAGATGTCAGGTAGACCGCGAGGTCGAGGCCGCGGACGCGGTACTGGAGATATGGGTGACCAGGGCGATGATACTACGGCCAGACTATGGCTGAGGCAGTTGCAGCCGCCGTAGCCCAGATGGTACCCAGTGGTTGCTGCTATACAGCAAGGGCAACAGCCCGGAGTTCAGCCACCGCCACCACCGCCACGAGAGACCAATTGGGTCAAGGCGTTGGCTGATCTGAGACCGCCATCATTTCATGGGGAGACCGATCCCCGTAAGCTAGAGGCGTACATCTCCGAGTTGGAGACCGCCTACGAGACTTTGGCCGTACCTGCTGAGGCTAAGGTCCGACTTGCCGCCTACTACTTGAAGGGTCGGCACAGAGTTGGTGGAAACTGGTGAGGGAGGACAGGATGACTGATCCTGAGTTTGGATGGAGGGAGTACACGGCTCTGCTGCGAGCCAAGTATTACCCGGTGCATGTGCAGGAGGCCAAGCGCCTCGAGTTGGATAGTCTGAAGCAGGGGGATAAGATGTCGGTTGATGACTACTACACCGCATTCACCGGCCTTATCCACTTGTTACCGGACTTGGGGTACTCGAACCGGGTGTTGGTGAACCGGTTCTACAATGGACTGAGCCACCGTCTCCGCTATGGGATGGGGCCAGCTGAGTATACCACCTTGCAGGTAATTAGAGTACCTTGTTGTGAATCCATTTATACCGTGAGTGAATGTTAATGTGAGTTGGTAAGTTGTTTTGCGGGGCATGACTGACATCCTAAAATACAGGAGTGCTATCATGCCGCTGCAAAGGTTGAAATTACCGTCCGTCTGAGGGACGAGGAAAATGCGCACAAGCGCAAGGCCACCAACGAGGGCCAGAATCAGCAAGGGTATGGGGGAGGGAAGAAGAAGAAACCCTACCCTCAGCCCAGAAGGGCCAGTACCAGGGTGACAAGGGCCAAGCCCAGACCACCACAGCTGATGAGCCACTGAAGCTCACGTACGCGTATGCGGCGAAGCCTCTACGCTCCTACCCGCCTAAGGGTAATTACTTAACCATGTGTATCTAGTTGAGGTGTATGTTGTTGAGGTGGAAAGTGAGTATTGATTGTGTGTTGTTATAGCAGCTAGCGCGGGTTCTGGACCGGAGCGCCACTTTTACTGTAAGTGGTGCAATGGAGACCACCCCGGCAAAGACTGCAAGGGGAATGATGTGAGGTGCCGCCACTGCCAGAAGATGGGGCACCGTGAGTTTGAGTGTTGGACGAACCCCAATGGCAGAAACTATAAGCCAAAGGGGCAGTGGAAGGGTAACACTACCACGACCACTGAAGGCCCGAAGGCGATTACTCAGCAGACTTCTGACAAGAAGTACACTGAATCCCAGAAGGGGAAGGCTACGGGGTCCGGCAAGGCCACCCTGAATGTGGTGGACCGGTCTGAGGCACCAGGATCCTCTTCGAGACCAGGTACCGCCTAAACTGATAAATGAAAAAGTGATTGCTTACCGCATTTCATGCATGAGTGTTAGCAAGTCTAAGGGTATAAACATATAAGTAAAGAGTTAGAACATAATGTGGAAAACACCTAAATTAGGCAATTTGAAACTTAGGAACCTTCAATATCTGCTATCCAATCCCACCCACACCAAACCCTGAAGAAACCGCCATCAACATCACCGACTTTCCATTGGAGCAATGTCAGGTTATCCAGCCAGGTATGATACTCTTAAATGGATACCTGACACCGGAAGCACAAATCCACATCATCAGACGATGCGACGAACTTGGAGCAAAACCAGGAGGGTTCTACACACCCGAATACCCGAACGGAGCAAGGATGCAATTGAAGATGATGTGCATGGGTAAGGACTGGAACCCTTACACCAAGTCATATCAAGAAGTACGAGCTGAAGATGGAGCAACAGTATCAAGTATACCAGAGGAGTTCCACGCGGTCGTTAACCACGCCGTGGGAATTGCTCAGCAAGTTGAAGCGGAATCAATTCCAAGTGTAAAAGCAGATTATGCATTGTAAACTTCTACCAGAAAGGTGGACGGTTAGGTATGCACCAAGACAAGGACGAGTCACCCGAGTCTCTAAGTAAGGGAGTACCCGTGGTGTCTTGGTCCATTGGTGATACCGCAGTGTTTGTATATGGCGAGCAGAAGCGTGCTGATCTCGCAAAGAAGCTACTTCTGAAATCGGGGATGTATTAATCATGGGTGGGCAATCAAGGATGCTATACCATGGCATCAGAAAGATCAAACTGAATACCGCACCGTCGGCAGTGATCAATGCCACACACATGAAACCTGGACGTTTAAATTTGACTTCAGGCAGTTTTGAGCCTTGTGTATAATGTAATGTATTAAGCCAGTGGTTGACAAAGGAGCTATATCTAGCAATGTCTACAATGTAACCAATTTATGGTGTAAAAGACTGTGTTAATGAATAAAGGAATGTTGTTTTGGAGTGTATCAACGTGTTGTTACCCAATACTTATTAGTTTGCCAATGAATTAGGCTGTGCACTCGGAACGGGAGGTATACTGAGTGTCTGCAATAAGGCAGAAGCCGGCAAGAGCGGCACAATCCTCACCGGTACCTTTCCAGTGAATGGCGTGGATGCATCGATCTTGTTCGACTCTGGAGCCTCACACACATTCATTTCGCTATCATTTGCGAAGAGGCTGGGGTTAGACGGTGAAGAGATGCCAGACTTCGTGGTCACTCTCCCGTCGAAAGAGCAGATCAGATGTACCCGCTACTACCGAGATGCTGTTGTTCGAATCATGGATGAGGAGTTTCCGATCGACTTGATAGAGTTCGACGGACTAGGTTTTGATGTGATTGTCGGGATGAACTGGTTGGAGCGGTACAAGGGTAGAATCCTATGTGCCGAGCATCGACTGCTTCTTAGGAGTCCATCTGGGGTTACTATATCTTACCGCCAGAGGCCCAGGGAGCCTTCGACACAGATCATCACCGCCATGGCCATGTATCGTGAGTTACGACGGGGAAATGATGTATACCTCTGCTATGTCCAGGACATAGAGAGAGACCCTGAGTTTAGCCCAGATGTGCCGGTAGTGTCGGAGTTTCCTGATGTATTTCCTAAGGAACTGCCGGGCATGCCGCCAGCACGAGAGGTTGAGTTTGAGATTGATCTAGTTCCGGGCACCGGACCCATTGCGAAAGCACCTTACCGTATGGCTCCAGCAGAGATGACAGAGCTCAAGGAGCAGCTGAGAGACCTACTCGACAAGGGCTTTATCCGCCCTAGTGTGTCACCATGGGGAGCGCCGGTCCTCTTCGTGAAGAAGAAGGACGGTAGCCTCCGCCTATGTATTGATTATCGGGAGCTGAATGCTGTTACGGTGAAGAACCGTTACCCCTTACCACGCATCGACGATCTATTTGATCAGCTTAGGGGAGCATCAGTATTCTCCAAGATAGACCTACGTTCCGGATATCACCAGATTGCCATCCGTGACAGTGATATCGAAAAGACAGCTTTCAGAACTAGGTATGGGCACTATGAGTTCACCGTTATGCCGTTTGGCTTATCAAATGCACCAGCAAAGTTCATGGACTTAATGAACCGTTTGTTCCAAGATCAGTTGGACAAATCAGTGGTAGTCTTCATCGATGACATACTTGTGTATTCGAAATCGAGAGGTGAGCATGAAAGCCACCTGAGAGATGTATTGCAGACGTTGAGAAAGAATCAGCTGTATGCTAAATTTTCTAAGTGTGAATTTTGGTTGAACCAAGTATCATTCCTTGGACATGTGATTTCTGAGGCCGGGATCGCTGTTGATCCGGCAAAGATAGATGCAGTGCGCACCTGGCCTAGGCCGAAGACAGTTACCGACATCAGGAGCTTCCTCGGTCTGGCAGGTTACTATAGGAGATTTGTGAAGGACTTCTCCAGTGTCTCGAAGCCGATGACTTCCTTGATGAAAAGGATGCACCATTCGAGTGGACAGTCGACTGTGAGAGAGCTTTCACGAGTCTCAAGGATGCTCTGACATCTGCACCGGTTCTGACATTACCAGACGGTCCAGATGGTTTTGAGGTCTATTGCGACGCATCAGGCAGGGGTATGGGTTGTGTGTTGATGCAACACGGGAAGGTCGTGGCTTACGCCTCCCGACAGCTGAAGAAGCATGAGGAGAACTACCCTACCCACGACTTAGAATTGGGGGCCATTGTCTTCGCACTGAAGATATGGCGACATCACTTGTATGGGGTAAGTGTGACGATCTATTCTGACCACAAGAGCTTGAAATACTTGTTCACTCAGAAAGAGTTGAACATGAGGCAGAGAAGGTGGGTTGAATTCTTGAATGATTATGACATCGATTTACAGTACAAGGAGGGTAAGGCAAATGTGGTAGCTGACGCATTGAGTCGCCGAGCACACTCTCTCCATTCGCTAGTCTCTCATACTGGCTTGGTTGAAGAGGTGCGGAGTGCTCAGATGACGGATCAGTATATGGTGGAAATTAGACAGAAGCTTATTGATGGCACATTCGAGGGTCAGAAGTATGACTTCAGACTCCACGATGATGACCTGATTAGGCTTAATGGCCGGTTGTGTATACCGAGGAGTAGCGCTGAGCTGAAGGAGCGCATACTGAGTGAATCCCATTGTTCTACGACATCGATTCACCCCGGAGCTTCAAAGATGTATAAAGGTATGAAAAGATATTTCTGGTGGGCTGGAATGAAAAAGGATGTGAATGACTATGTGTTGAGGTGTCTCACTTGTCAGAAGGTCAAGTTTGAGCACCGACGGCCTGGTGGTATGGTGCAGCCAATGCCAGTGCCGGAGTGGAAGTTCCATGACATATCTATGGACTTCGTGGTAGGGCTTCCGCCTACAGGGGAGGTCTAAATATGATTTGGGTGGTAGTTGACCGACTGACCAAGGTGTCTCGATTCATTCCGATGAAGGACACCTGGAAAGTGGCAAGATTGGCAGAATTATTCGAAAGAGATTGTTAGACATCATGGTGTACCAAAGACGATAGTATCTGACAGAGATACCAGATTCTTATCCAGATATTGGAAGTCTACACGAGAGGCACTTGGTACTGAACTGAAATTGAGCACGGCGTTTCACCCACAGACCGATGGTCAGAGTGAGCGCACTATACAGACACTTGAGGATATGCTACGTGCATGTGCACTTGACTTTCAGACCAGCTGGATTGATAAGTTACATCTGATCGAGTTTAGCTACAACAACAGTTATCATGCATCGATCAAGATGTCTCCCTTCCAGGCATTGTACGGTAGACCATGCCGCACACCATTATGCTGGGATGAATCGAGTGAGACGGTCATTATAGGACCAGAGTATCTTGAGCAAGTTCAGGCAGAAGTTCGCCAGATCAGGGCTAATATGAAAGCAGCTCAGGATAGACAGAAGTCGTACGCAGATGTGCGCCGACGTGACCTGGAGTTCGCCGTGGGCGATCAGGTATTTTTGAGAGTATCCCCCATGAAGGGAGTATTCGTTTTGGTCAGAAGGGCAAGTTGAGCCCGAAATATGTAGGTCCTTATGTTGTGACGGAGCGGATCGGCCCGGTAGCTTATAGACTTGATTACCCGCCGAGCTGGGCAAGGTACATGATGTATTTCATGTGTCCCAGTTGAAGAAGTATATGTCTCATCCGTCTCATGTGCTTCAGCCGGAAAGGCTAAACTTAGAGCCGACCATGCGATCAGTGGAGACTCCGGTACGGATTCTGGATACTAAGACTCGAGACACTCGCCATAAGTCGTGAGACTGGTGAAGGTCCTCTGGTCTAACCAGGACGTTGAGGAGGCCACTTGGGAGCTGGAAGAAAAGATGAAGGCGAAGCACCCGTCATTGTTTGCTTCTTAGTGTTTATATGTATAGGGTACGGGGCGTACCCCTTTTAAGGGGGGTAGAGCCGTTTCGGTTATGGTTGTGTACGACATGTATATGTATACATTGTCTATTGATGTTACAGACCGTTGTGTCTGAATGGTATTATATGGTTTGGACCTCGAGTCCGTTGTGGTATTGTGTGGATTGGACCTTGAGTCCGTTGTGGTGTAAGAATGATGGTAAGGTTGGTAATGATGGTTGGAAGTATTGTTTTATAAATGTTCCCCGTGTTCTAATAGTAAGATATGTGGGAAGTATGAACTTTGGGGACAAAGTTCTTTTAAGGGGGGTAGATTGAAATACCCCAAACCTTGGTATGTTGGTTAAACATTAAAACATGATTTATTAAGACTAAAAAGAGTCTTAGAAACCTTGGTAAACAAATTTAAACAAAAGGAAACACAAATGTGCTTTAAAGTCAATAAGAGCCAAAATGTGCTCTAAGCTTGGGATAAACTTGAGTAAGACCTAATGAGCTTACCAAGACCTCATTTATATACTAATGAACATATTAAACCAATTACCAAAGAAAACCAAGCTTGAAAACAAGTTAAAACACAAAATGTGCTTTAAGAAGTCTTAAAGCACATTTTGAAAAATTGTCTTGTAAATGAGTTTTGATGGCTAAATGTCCATCATTACTCTTAAATATATATGTGTACTATATAGTATCACATTTGGGTGGCTATATTAATGGGAAATCAAAAATTTCACTTCTAAGTGCCTTGTATAGGTGAATAGTGATTTTTACAAGCTATTTTGTAACATATGTGGTATAAGTAATTAAATTGACAAAAGAAGACTATATTACCCTCATATAATAAGGGGGCCGGTTTTTATATGTGTGGTGACTCACCACTCTCTAGTTAAGGTAATAAGTAATTAAAACAAACTAAGTAAACTACTTTTTACTTTATACTACAAATATCTTCTTAAAAGTAATTCCTATCTTCATTCTCTCATTTCTTTCCTTCACTCACACGGTTTCCCACCCTTCTTCTTCCTTCTTCCTGTTCTCTCTCGGTAATACTACTACCACCATGGAAGTTCAACTTTGACCACTTGCTAAATCTAGCTCACTTGTCCAAATCAAAAACAAGACCACCAATCTCTTCCTCTCATCAAGCTCTTCATTCCTATCTTCTTAAAACTCCAAGAGCTCCATTTCGGTGCCAAGGTGTTCCACCATTGAAGGAGCTTGAGCTTGTATTTTGACATATTATTACTCTCCTTTGCTTCTAGGTAAGGAATCTCAAACAAAAATCAAGTTTCCTCCTTGTTTTTGTCATGTCCGAAAATACACATTGATATAGCTCATTGTGTGACTTTGTTCTAGCTTCATTTCAACTCTTCATGGACTAGGTGGAGTCCTCTCTTGATATATATTCAAACTCCTTCAAAGATCAAGGTAAAACAACTACATTAATGTTTTTGAAACAATGTCAAATTAGGGTTTACAATGAGATGAAGCTCAAAGCTTGAATACTCATTATGGTGTTTGTATATTGTCTAGAACTTGACAAGGAATCAAATTACCATACGGTTTTGTAAGGAATCAAGGAGGAAGTATTTGGGAAAAGAGGTAAATCTACTAACTTAAATGTTGTTTAATGCCTTAGGAGAAATGAGCTTATAAATGCTTATTAAAACTACCTAAAGAGCAAATGGTGAATGACTTAGTAAAGTGTTCTCAAGAGACTAGTAAAGGGCATATGTGTGTTGAGTGTATTTGCAGGTTAAAGGCATATATATTGTGGAAATTCAGTGTTTATGATTTAAGCACTTTAAGGGCCTAAGAGCCATGCATTTTAAGGGCCTAAGTGCCATGCAATTTATATTGTGCACTATATTGTAATGTGGTGTAAATTTGGTGAAATTGTGTATGAGAGTGTTCTTGGTGATTTTAGATGTTCTTGTGTGTTTAAAGGAGAAGGTAAAGTGTTTAGGCTTAGTAATGTTCTAGGGAACCCATGTCAAAATTTAGGTAAGAAGCAAGAAGTTTAAGTGTTTACATGAGGATTGGTGAGTTAGAAAATGTAGGAAATGAATAAGGAGTTCATGATGTTTTAAAGGAATTTTGATGAACTAGGAAGTACTCTAGAATGTAATAAGGACTTAGGCATGATCTTGAGATTTAGTAGGTACCAAAGTCACTTTGGGACTTAGGTAAATACCTAGGCAAACTTTGGTAAAATAAGGAGAAGTGTACACTAGGAAAAGAGTTTCAAGAAGGAGATAAGGAATTAGTGGTGAGAGATGATGCTTGGGAGATGATGTTAAGTAAGGAGAAAGCAATTTGGGATAGTAGTTATCATAGGTATGAAACACCGCTTGGAAAACTAGGAGAAAAATGTGTAAGTGTTAGGAATTTTGTGAAGGAATAAGTAAAGGCTTAAGGAATTAGAAAATGAGTTTTATGAGTGTTTAAGGATGTCTTAAGGTGTGTTTAAAGTGCCCAAATGAGGTTAGGGGTATTAGGTTATATGGGGTGAAGTTTGGAGTTGAATGTAAAAAGGAAAACAAAGGTTGGGGCAGACCGAATGCGACCGAACTTGCAAGTTCGGTCGAGCCCAGTTTACCCTGCGAGAATTGGCTTCTGGAAAAGACCGACCTTGGGGACGGACTTGCAAGGTCGGTCGGGCTGATTTTGAGTACGGATTGACTTACTGGAAAAGGCCGAACTTGGGGACCGGACATGGTAAGTTCGGTCGGGCTAAATTACAAAGGGGAGAAACTTTCTGGAAAACGAACATAGGACCGACTTGGTAAGTTCGGTGGGCTAAATTTACAAAGGGGAAAAACTCTCGGGAAAAGACCGAACTAGGACCGGACTTGGTAAGTTCGGTCGGAGTAGGAAATTTAAGGAAATGTATTCTGGAATCGACCGAACTGGGTAAGTTCGGTCGGCAAGGTCGGTCGGACCTAAACTTGTAAAAAAAAAAAAAAAGAAAGAATGTGACTTATGTAGTTAACCCTAGGGTGTATAATGAAGGTAACCTAGGGTGAGGTAGACATTAAAACATGTCATACAATCATGTTGAATACTTAGTAAGTGTGAAGTTAAATAATTAATTAACCGACATTACTAATGTGTATAGGATTCTCTCAAGGTGGGAACGAAACAAGGCAAGGACCAAGGTATGGTTTTCTTGCAGTCTGTTGCCTAACGGTTTACACCGGCTTGGGTGTTGTTTGTTTTCTGAGTGTTTACGACCTTATAAGATTAAGGCATGAAAAGAGTTTACAGTTGTTATATTATGATGTTGTAAGGTTATGACTCCTTTCCCTTGGTTGTCTAACAAGACCTAAATGTTTGCTTGTATGTGACTTAACAAAATGTTGTGTGATCACTAACAAGTGCTAACCGGGGGAGTGAGGAGTCCGGTTGTTCCGGCCACGCGTGTGATGGATGGGGGTCGATATCATATCCGGTTCGGCTCTCTTGGTGTATGTATAGGTGGTATTCCAATTTGGTTTCTACCTTCCCTTAGCTTATCCAAAGCTAGTTACTGACTCACGTCGGGCCATAGGGGCATACGTATGTTATTTCGGAGTGCTCGGGATTACTATATCCGACACACCTTTGGTATAAGTTAACCGTTCTATATAACCGGACGGTAACGAGGATGGTAACGAGCTTAACATGGGGTTGGTAAAAATCCTAGGCTCTCATGGTATACTAACTATGGTGGAAGGTTCCTTGTGAGGACCAAGTTTATGGTGTTATGTATTGATGTTGTGATGCTATGCAATTTCCCTTGCTATGCTATGGTATATGTATATATATGTTGGTTGTTCTAAAATGAATGCCATGTTATTATGACAATTGGTTGCGCGTATCCCGTTAGTCGATGGGCTGCGCGTTAGCCATACCAGCAAAGGTGCTGACCCCCTCGGGGGCCCATATTTTTTATTGCAGGATGAGGATCGAAGAGGCAGAGTGGCTCTAGGTCCTAGTTTGTTGATATACTTTTGGATAAGTAGGTTGTTGAGCCCGGGATGCGCCTGTGCTCCCGAGGCGTTACATTTTGATACCGTTGTTATACAGTGTGGATGATTATGGTTTGGAGATGTATTGTAAATTAAATACTCGGTATGGTTGGTTATGTTTATATATGGATGTTAGTTACTATGCTCGGGAGTCTGATCATCAGACCGATACACTTGTATTTATTCTGCCTAGTTAACCACGTGGGTGGTTAACGGCGTTGTAACACCAAAGCGATAGTTATTATTTGGTTGGTTATTTCCGCTGCGACTTCGGTAGATGATAGGAGCGTTGTAGGGGTGTTACAATGAAGAAATCATTACCGCACCGTTGTACGTATTCCACGTCTCCCGGTGTCACAAACCAATCCTATTATATACAGACCATTGAATGAGTAACATCTACCAATTATTCAACTTGTTACTCTTACTAATGGTTCCAACTCATACTTACATGTCTTCACAAATTCTTATTAATTAAAATTTAACTTAACTTACTTACTTAGTTTCATACTTAGGTTTACTTCTTACTTTACTAGCATGCTAATAAATGCACATATATATATGTATGGTATACATATATGATATGTATATACATCATATATATATATATATATTATATAATTATTAAAATAATTTTTTTTTTGTCAGGACCGGATTGCGACTACCTTGCAAGTCCGGTCCATTTCCAGTAGCTCAGATTCCGGAAAATTTTTCTGGCCGACCGGACTTGCAGGTCCGGTCGCAAGTCCGGTCCATTCAGAAGTTTATCGGGGAATTTTTTCTCCGACCGGACTTGCAAGTCCGTCGCAAGTCCGGTCGATTCCAGTAGCTTCTGACGGAAAAATTTCTGCTCGCAGACTTGCAAGTACGGTCGCAAGTCGGTCGGACCCAGTATTTGCATTTTAATTTCTGTTTTCAGTCCTCCTTCACCCAAACTTCCCCATGGTCCCGCACTTAATCCCACATGTTACAACATAATTAAACCTCCTAAATACACCTAGTTCATCCACAAACTCCTTACTAAATCCATCACAATCTTACACAAATTCCTCAATCTTTCTACCAAGTAACAGTTTTTGTTCACCTATGCTACAGATTTGTTGTGCAAATTCTACCACTCATACTTCCTCTATCAATGTCACTCCTAGCATACCAAATACATCTCCAACAAATACAACATCCATTACCCAAGTCCAACACTCTTTTTTACCAATTCTTACACCCTAATTTTTCCTAACTTCTCTATACATTCTTATACCCTTTTGCTACAGTTTTCACACTCCTTGTTTCTCTTACCACAAAACTACCCCTTCATACTACTAAACATACCTACTAACTCCAATACACACCTTGGTTCTCCCATTCACCAAGTCATCCATAAGTGTATTCTACAAAAAATTTGCCATAGTTCACCTACAATTCTCACTATCCACACATATCATTATCACCAAAAAATCATTCCTATTCTAGCCACAACCATACAAGGGTCCTACCAGCAATACAAAGCATCTTAACATCATTATCTCCTCAAAACACAATATCAAACACATATACATTCTTTGGCTCTAGGGCCTACAATTCACATACCAATGCACAAATACTCAAACTTACTCACAATTACCCAAACTTCCAATACTACCATACCAATACAATAGTTTAGGTTCTTTTATTTGCTTACCCATTCCCATTACTCCAATGCACCATAATTTAACATGAGTGAAGATCTCTTACCTTGAGCTTTTATTTCCTTCAATTCTCTTCATTTCTCTTCTCTCTTTCTTGTTCAAATCGGCCATATGGGGAATGGGGTATCGAACTCCATTCCCACCACCCAAGCACATAAAACAAGTGCAATTAATCTACTAATCCTTAAATTAATGCTAATTCATTTAAAGTGTTAAACACAATTTCTAGGGTTTACCTTTTGAAGCTTTTAAGAGGGTTTTTAGCCTTGGTTCAAGAAGGTGAATCCACCACCATGCAAGGTGATATTATGCTCAAAAGAGAGAGAGAAAAACAAGGTATTACATATGGGTAAAAAATCGGTTATGAGAGGAGATGGTGGAACATGAGTTTTTCATGTAGATTTTTACCTGTTGGAAAGAGGAGACTCCAAGCTCCATAATGGTGTGCTTTTCTCTTCAAATGGGGAAAACCCATGGAGATGAACTTCCTCATTTTGAAATTTCGAAAAAGAGGGAAGTGTAGAGGAGAGTGAGGGGAGCAAGAATATACATTTATTTTTGCATTTGGAGCTCACATGGAGGTGGAGCATGGGAGAGAAGTGAGAGTTGCCATTGTAGCCATGTTGAGAGCTTCAAAATCGGCTGGAAGGAAAGGGAGGGGGAGTTCTCACGGTTGGAAGAAGGAGAATAGGTGAGAGAGTAGAGAATGAGAGGTGAGAGAAAAAGGTGGGTGCTTTTACTTTAGTACTTTTCTTCCTTTTGCTTTTTGACCTCTTATTTAATTAGCTAGTTGTGTGGTGTGTGAGGGAGTTTTTAAACTGTTAAAACCGGCCCCCTTACTGTATACTAGCTGGAGCGTTTTTCATCTTTTACAGAAACCACTCGTTATTTTACCCGGTTTGGTACTATTCACTAACCGGGCTCGTTTTCCGAATTTTCTTGTTTAATTGTTTTTATTATTCACTAAGCTTCCATAAATGCTTAATAGTTATTATTTATGATTTATAATTTTTACGGGTCTGTTTGACCACTTAAAGTCACGTTTTCGGGTTTCCTCGAAAAACGTGCTCCAGAGCTCTATTAGCGTTTTAATTCATTATTTGGATCCGTTTCTTCGGGAGCTGGTTCCTTATATTGTCTAGGCCTTATTAAGCCTTTAGAATCCATATAATACGCTAACCGAGGTCTCATACCTCCCATGGTTATTTAACGCTATTTAGCGTTTTTCGCCTTTTAAGCGTTTCTTTATTCTTTTGGATTTATTTTTCCTTACTGTTATTAATTAGGTACCATTAGGCCCTTAAATACGTATAAGTTAATTTTATCCCTGTATTTAAGTTCGGGGTATTTCAAATTAATCCAATCAATTTTCCACATATATACAGATTAATATAACCGATCTATTTATCACTTGGTCGGATCAAAATAGATTTAGTAAAGCAATTTAATAAAATCATGACATTTATTAAAAAGCGCAATAATAACATTAACCGTAACAATCCGTAATTAATTAAAACCAGTAAAAATAAATTACATAATTAAAACAAACTGAAATAACCATCCCTAGAGTAAATCCTCTAAACCGACATAATAAATAAATTGACACAATAAGAAATCATCTTATCTGACATCATGATAATGCCTTGTTATTTGGAATGATAATATATCGGTTTATAGGTTGGATAATGGAAAATGGATGAATGGATTATGAATGTGAAATGAGATGAAGATGGTAGATATTGTGTGAGATGAAGTGGTGTCGGATGGAGGGTGAAGTGTGTACGGTGAGGAGATGAAGGTGTGGTCTTGGGGTGTATCGGTTGCGGGCGTGAATGAATAAAGGTATGTGAGTGATGGGGATGATGGGATGATAAAGATGGTGCCCTGGAGAGATGTCAGTGTGGCGATTAAGAAGATGCCGTGATGGATGGTCGATGTAGTAGAAAATGGACGTGGATAAAGGTTGACGATGGATGTGCGATGCCAGCATGTCCCAGGCGTGAATCATGACAGGGATTATTCTCCTGATGTGCAGAAGTCTCTCTGGCAGTATGGTGATGGTAGATAATAAATTGACTGGGATTAGATTAATGCCACCGTCACATCTTCTAACATATGATGTCGACAATCATCTAATTCTGGGCCAAGTTGTTGCTCTCGTGAAGGTTCGCCAGCTCCTTGAGCTCTGCAGCCCACGTGCTGTTGCCAAACATTGTAAATCTTGAGCAGCCATGATACAAAAATTACAGTGAATGAATGATGCTGTACAAGTAAAAGAAGTGATCAGGATTTATCAAAGTCTGGCCGTGAGTGCATGGGAATGAATTAACATAAATGTCACGTGAATGAGCAGCGAGTGGTGAAATAATGATGTGGATCATGAGTGTAGATAATGATGTATATAAATAGTGAGTAAATTCGTGAGTGATTTAGTGAAAATGGTGTGTTGATCATATATATATTGTATAACGTTTGTTACGTTTTATTGTTATGAGTTGAAGAATGTAAATTCAAGATTCTTTATTGCATTTGACACATAAAATGTATCAATTCACATCATAACATAATCTAAGGAAAACCTATGATAGTGAGAAATATGGCATGAATTATTGTCAAAATATGAAGAATTATATCCCTAAAAGTAGATATATTTCACACTTATCACAAGCCAACGTGGGAGGTATTTTTTTTTTGATAAACATTGTGACCATATATTAAAAACATATAGCAAGCACAAGGGAACCCTCATGTCATGCTAGATCCGAATCAAGCTTACAAGCCATACTGATATTAGGGGGAACATGCTCCCCCAACCACACCTGATTAGTTTCAAAAAGAGGATTCCCCAAATTACATATAATCTTGGTCAGATAATTATCATACATAGGAGAATCTCTTCTAATAATACTAGTGAATCAGGAAAGTGATCCTCTCACCCTCACGATGTCATCCCAACTGGCATTGGTTCTTCTTATATCTACCACATTGAGGATGTCCTCGAAATATTTATCAACTGATTCAATACAAATGCTATGGCTACCCACCGAAATAGCAAGTTCCATGGCAATTCTTTTTGCTTGATATCAGCAAATTGCACACTACTGGTGCTGGCAATTCTTCGATTGAATACAACACTAGGCAAACCGCGATCGTCTCGAATGAGACCAGCTATGATCCGGTCCCCATAACGACTAGCAAGCATCCCCGTGCAAATACTATGATACCCGACGGGGGTGGCTGCCACATCCTGGGAGAAAGAGATGGGAGGAGGCTTTCATCACCGAAAGATAAGCTTCAGTAAAGGAATTGTTTACCTCGACTTCTTTCCACCAAGAAAGCTCTGAATTATGCTTGACTTTGTTCCTCGACGCGTAAATGACCCAAAGCTTGTTAGCTATAAGAGATAGCTTCTTCACACTCCACACCTCCGCCATCCGAAAGAACCAGTCCAACATCCCATCCACATTATTAGGAATTTCATTCACTTCCACCAAACCCCTCCATATGTCTCTAACAGCACAAATAAAAGAAACAAGGCCAAGTCATCCTTAGCCCCACAGAAGAAGCACTTGGACTCACCCCCGATCCGCCTAGCAAGATTATCCTGACAAGGGATAATATTTCCCAAAAACTTTCATAGATTAAGTTTTACTCTAGGGCAGCAAATGGAACTGGTAATCTTCTTCCCAATCCTACCAATGGAGAAAGGAGGATTGGAGGAGCTTTCCACTCCTGAATCCTTAACCAGGAAGAGATAGGCTGATTTGACGGAGAACTTGTTATCTTTGGAGAATCTCCAAGCCCACTGATTGAACTATCCAAGTCATGGGGAGAAGGAGATGGAGGCCACCCCCTCCAGGGATAGAGGCCGAGCTCCTTCTCTGAGCAATCCAAGACCGAAGAGAGACTTCCAGATGGGGCTACCTTTATTGGAAGGGTAGCACTCACTAATATCACTGTCAGGGTAAGAGTGGTTTCATAACTTGAGCTACTAAAGACCCCGGGCAAGAGAGTAATCTCCACAGCTGTTTAACCAAAAGAGCTTTATTGAAGTTTTCCACTTCTCTGAAACAAGGCCTCCTTGATCCGGAGGATCACAAACCTTAGACCACTTGGTCCAGTGGAGGGCTCTTTTATCGACTTTCCCACTCCACCAAAGGAGAGAAAAGCTGAATTGAGTTTCGCAATAATTCCCTAAGGAAGAGCAAAAAGGGACATGGTGTAGTGGGTACAAGACTGGAGAACACTAGACACCATGATGGATCTAGCTGCTTGTGCCATAGGTTTAGTCCAACTGGAAACCCTTTTGTGAACAGATTCGATAAGATAGGTAAAGAGATCATGTTTTCTCCTACCTATCTTGAGGGGAAGGCCCAGGTATTTGGAGAAACAAGGTACCTCTTGGACATTCAGAAGGCTAGAGAGATTGTCTTTAATGGGGAGGGATAATCTTTTGCTGAACACCAATTCAGATTTGAGATGATTGATTTTGTGTCCAGAGGCTAGAAGAAATTTTGTGAGAATATGGTTCAGGCGGGAAATATTAGTGGGATTGGCTTTACCAAAGAGGAGAAGGTCATCAGCGAAAGCTAGGTGAGATATGGACGGGCAGAGGGGGGAGAGCTTGATACCATGGAAATCTCCATTAATATCAGACTTATTAAGGAAACTAGACAAAGCTTCCTGAGCCAAAATGAAGAGGAAGGGAGAGAGAGGGTCACCTTGTCGAATGCCCCTAGACTGGACGAAAGAGTTACCAGGCTTGCCATTGATGAGGATAGCACATCTGACTGAGCGGACACAATTCATAACTGGAGAAGTCCAATGAGAAGGGAAACCCATGGAAAGGAGGACATCTTGGAGGAAGCTCCACTCTAATCTGTCGTAGGCTTTGCTAAAGTCCAACTTGAGAGCAAAGAAGCCATTTTTAACAGCTTGGTTCTTCTCTAAAAAATGTTGGAGCTCGCCTGCTAGAATGATATTATCTGTAATAAGCCTTCCTTTCACAAACCCTGACTGATTATGGGAGATGAGATGTGGAAGAATATGTTGAACCCTATTAGCCAGGGTCTTGGAAGCAATCTTGTACGCAAAGTTACAGAGGGCAATCGGTCTAAATTTATCAATCTCCGTCGCTCCCGCCATCTTTGGAATAAGAGTGATAAAGTACTCATTCAAAGAATCAGGGAGTGGCTGGCCTCTGAGAATAGGCAGGACTGCATCAATAACTTGGTTCCCAATGATATGCCAAAAGGTGGTAAAGAATTTACCATTAAATCTATCAGGCCCAGGAGCTTTGTTGGCTCCTAATTGTTTCACAGCGGAAATGATTCTCTCTAGTATAGGTCTGCTCAGCTCAGAAATAAGTTTCCATTTAGTCGACCCTCCACGCTCCCAAAAAATCCCTATCCACCCGGGTTGGAAGAAGAAAAGATCTCTTTGGAAATACTCTCTAGCAATGCCTTCTATACTCTGCCAACGTGGGAGGTATGATTTCGATTGTAACATATGTCAAATATATTCTTGTTATAGGAACTCATATTTTGTATATAGTATTCGGTGCCTTTTTTTACAGGTATTGAGTCTACAAATGGATAGGGACGAGTCACTCAAACGGTGGTAGTATTATAGTTCCGGTGGAAAGAATAAAATATATTAACTTATGTTGAAATTGAAAAGTAATACTTATCATTCTTTAATAAAGTTGCTTTTGGAGTCATGATTATATATATGTATGGCCAGCTAAGAGATGGGGATAAGGCCTTAATTAAACGGTATTAAATTGTAACACCCCTACCGCTAATCCTGTGCTTACCGTCCAATCATCCCTTAATTCTATCAGTTCGCAGCGGAATACTACTACTTACTACGGCGGGTGGTACAACGCCGCTAACCACCCATACGGCTAGCTAGGCTTACCTTACTTACAGTAACGGTCTGATGATCATAATATACCGAGCTACTAAAACATTGCTTACCGAATACAAAGGTAACATTCTTACATTCCTGGATCACCGACTATTTTAAAGTATCGAATTACATCCTTTACCAATCTTCCCAAAAGAATGAGTTTCTACCAGCTACTCATCTATACCCAATCTCCATCCTATCAAAATCCAAAAAGGTGTACCCGATGGTACACCGGCTAATCAAAAACTACAGCCGTGTACTACTTAGTACACCATTCATCATTCATTGTTTACAATCCAAAAAGAAATCAAACTACACACTTCGTCTTCTTCATCCTTCTCGAGTACCTGTGTGTGTAGTAAAAACATCACCGCAAGGGGCAGCAAAAGCTGCGCATAAACTCTCGCATATACCGCGTGCTAGCTAGGGCACGCCGACTATTTGACGTCCACTAAACATGCGTTCATTAATATCATACATACATGTTTTACATACACCATACATGCATATACAATACATCATACAATTCAGGATAGCAATACAGTGGCCACACACTTACTTACCTTCACCGTGTTAGCCAAATTACGCATCCGGGTTAATCGGAATGCTTGTCACTCTTTTATCATTACATGTTACTTACTCTTACTTACTTACTACCATTTACTTTACTTACTCATTCTTATTTACTTACTCATACTCAAGTTAAGTCGGTATGACCTCCGGCCCGGGAACTACACCGTCCCACCACCGGGATTTACTTGACTCACAATCCGGGATGCTACCCACATAAGGGATTTGGGCCACGGACAGTTTAAGAGTCAGGAATTGGAGCCAACCTCTCGTGACTCCGCATCCTCACGCGTGGCCGAACTATATCGGACTTCTACTCATTCCAATTTAATTACCAATTTAAGTTAGATTGGTTAGGTTGTTAGGAATCAGTTAGAAGTCCAATCACAAACATATTCGGTCACAATCCAGTATACCATACATACATACACTCATTATCATCCATACATTTCATGAATTATACAAACTAAGATTTAAGAAAAATATTCACAACATACAACACTACATATTCACAAGTAAGCATGATAACTCCGATTCGTGCATTTATCTTATTTGGTGATCAATTAGCACACAACACACAAATCAGAGTAACCAAGATAGCATACGGGGCATGAGCAATTCATACCGTTCACCATTGTACTTGTATCCCAACGTTCCTGTAGTGTTCACAAATCAAATCCAATGATATACATACAATCGAGTGATTAATCTACCTGTCATTAACTTAACTCGACTACTCTTACGTTTACTAATTCATATTTACTAAGTTTTGAAGTTCTTATCCTTACACATGGTTTACTTTCTCTAAGTTGTTTTCATTACTTAACATCGGTATGCTTACAATATATGTACATATGTATATGTGAGTATATATATATATATTATTTTAATTTAATTTAATTTAATTTTTTTGTAAGACCGACCGACCTTACAAGTCCAGTCTAAAGGTCGGTCGAAGTCAGTAAGGAACTACGCTGGAAAATTACAGGGCCGACCGACCTTGCCAAGTCCAGTCCCAAGGTCGGTCCATTCCAGTGAGTTTTGGTTTCGAAATTCTGGAGCCGACCGACCTTGCATGTCTGGTCCCAAGGTCGGTCCAGTCTAGTAAGTTTCGTTACAGGCGAATTTTAAGCCGACCGACCTTGCAAGTCCGGTCCCCAAGGTCGGTCCATTCTAGAAGGTTTTAAGACGGGAATTCTCTGGCCGACCGACCTTGCAAGTTCGGTCCCCAAGGTCGGTCCATTCCAGAAGCTTTCCGCCCTTTGTAAATCTGGGCTCGACCGACCTTGCAAGTCCGGTCCAAAGGTCGGTCCGGCCAAGTATTTGCATTTTTATTTCTTTTTCCAGTCCTCTCTTTTACCCATTACTTCCCCATTGTTCCAACACTTATTCCCACATGTTTTACCACTACTTAAACACTCTAAATCATGTTATTTCATTTCCTCAATTCATTACACAATCCTATACTAACTTATACACACAATTTTCCAAGTTTCACTCCATCACTTACATTGTTTTCTCCCCATAATGTATTTTGCTACAGATTTGACATTTACACTCCCCTTCTATAACTCCCTCTTCTATTGACATTTCTAACCCTCCTAATGCATTACAATACATTATCTATCTCTCTCAATTTACCCTCCATCTTTCTCAATCAAATCTGTTACAACTCATGTTATTCACCTAGTTTCTAATTCACTAAGTGTTCTAATCCTAGGTAAATTTTGCCATGGTCTCCCTATATTTTTACACTCTCACCACATTGTTTATACACACATTTCTATCCATCTCACCTGTTTGAACAATCACCAATATACAAGCTCTCATACACAATGACCAAACTAAAACACCCTTAAAGATTCCTGAACACTACATTCTATTCCCAACTATGTTTGTGACAGTTTTTATTGTTTCCAAAGCTTCAATACAATTCAATTCTTCCTCCACATTACACTATTGTTCATTACCATTTTACCATACAAATTTTACTCTTTTAAAATCTGTTACACACATACATACAAGGCTACACAAAGATGAGTGTGATTACCTTGTTTCTCCTCTAGGTTTCCTTTCTCTTCTTCTCTTCTTCCCCTTCCTCTTCTCACCGGTTTAGTAATCTCAATTCATCTAACACTACAACCATTTACATACATGCTTCAATATTAAAGTTTAACCCTAACCATTATTCAAGTTTTAATGTAAGTTCTAGGGTTTAGAAATTTCATTACCTTGCAAGGGTGTAGGTAATGCTTGGAATGGCTCAAGAACAAGATTCCAACTCCTTCAAGAATGCCAAAATTGGCTAGAGTACAAGGGAACCAAACAAGGGTTTAGTCTAAATTCGTTTTGCCCACAAGGCCTAGAAAAAGATAAGCTTTCAAGAAGATTTTTACCTCAAAAGAACAAAGAGAAGGAGGTGGTTCTAGTGGTGGTCTTGAAGCTCCAACTGAGGCATACCCATGGAAACGAAAATGCTCCTTTCCGGATTTTGAGAAGAGGGAAATGTTCCCCTTGATGAGAGGATTCCAATGGTGTAGTTTTTATAATTTTTGGAGGAGGTTTAAGGGAGTAACAAGAGGAGAGAAGTAGAGTTTGGTGTGGGTTTGTTCAAAACTCCATGGATGTTGCATGGGCAAGAAAGGAAGAAATGAGAGAGTGAGGGGTGGGGGTTCTACGTGAGTGAAGAGAGTGTGAGGTAGGAGAGAGAATAGATAAGTAAAGGGGGGTTACTTGATTGCTTTTAATTATTTTTGTTGTTTTGTGTATAAGAAGAGAGTGTGTGTGAGAGTGTGAGAGAGAGGGGGAGTCCAAATCGGACACACACAGCACACACATACCACCTCTACTTTTTATTTTTAAAGTGGACACATAAGTTTTGGTTATTTATGTTTCTACCCCACAACTTCCCGTTTTTGACAGTTTTTACTAATTTCTCATTTTATTGATTTTATTGGTTCTAAAGCTTCACTAATATTTATTAATGATTATTTAGTTGACCAAAATTATTACGAGTCTATTTGACCCGCTTAAAGGCACGTTTTCCCGGTTACCTCGAAAAACGCGCTTTAAGGTTCGTTATCGTTTTTAATCCGTGTTAAGGATCCGTTTACTTCGGGATTTGTTCCCTCATGATTATTTATGCATAATTAAGCTTCTAAATCACTTATTAGCCTAATTAATCACTATTCTTAATTACGGGGTATTTCAATCTACCCCCTTAAGAAACTTTGCCCTCAAAGTTGCTCAAGGTTTAATAGTTTATTAGTTCTACTCATTAGGCAAACCAATTGCCCTAATGTGTCTTACTACACCTATGAGGTGTTTACTTCCTTCCACATTACAAGCATACACAATTCAAGTATCATACACAATTCACACACAATATGAATTCACATACACCATACACCATTTCCATACATACCATCACACAACACATCGTTGCAATTCACATTACACATTACACATACATCACACATCGTACATACACCTCCATATACTACACATACGTACATACACATACCAAATTCACTTGCACTACATGTGCCATACAAAAGTCTATTACAATACCTACACACTATGCAATGCTTACCCCGAAGCAATGCAAAAGCAAAAAGGCTCTACCCCCCTTAAAAGGGGTACGCCCCGTAACCGTATTACTAGATACTAGACTCTCTAGTCTATGAACAACTGTTGGTACTTAGCCTTCATGGCATCTTCCAACTCCCATGTCGCTTCTTCGACATCATGGTTTGACCATAGGACCTTCACCATTCGTATAGACTTATGGCGAGTGTCTCTGGTCTTCCTATCAAGGATTCTTACCGGGGCTTCAACATATCGCATAGTCGGCACGATGGAAAGTCTCTCGGGCTCTAGGACATGAGAAGGATCAGTGATATACTTCTTGAGTTGTGACACATGAAATACATCATGGACACGTCCCAAGTCCTCAGGTAATGCTAACCTGTAGGCTACAGATCCAACTCTTTCGGTGATAGTGTACGGTCCTACGAACTTTGGGCTTAGCTTTCCCTTCTGACCAAAATGGAAGACACCCTTCATAGGTGAAACTCGCAAGAACACTTGGTCGCCTACGGTGAACTCAAGGTCGCGTCGTCGCACATCCGCATAGGATTTCTGTCTATCTTGGGCTGCCTTCATATTAGCTCGAAACTGCTGAACTTCAGCTTGTACTTGCTCAAGGTACTCCGGTCCTATGATGACCGCTTCGCTTGACTCATCCCAACACAAGGGTGTACGGCAAGGTCTACCGTATAGAGCTTGGAAAGGCGACATCTTAATCGAGGCGTGATAAATATTATTGTACGAAAATTCGATAAGAGGAAGCTTATCTAACCAACTCCCCTAAAAGTCTAAGGCACATGCCCGAAGCATGCCCTCCAGTGTCTGGATGGTCCTCTCTGTCTGACCGTCGGTCTGAGGATGGAAGGCGGTACTCAACATCAATTCTGTACCCAACGCTTCCCGTGTAGCTCTCCAGTATCTCGAAAGAAATCTGGTGTCGCGGTCAGATACTATAGTTTTCGGGACTCCGTGATGTCTGATAATCTCCTTGTCGAATAGCTTAGCTAGCTTCACTACCTTCCAGGTGTCCTTCATCGGTATGAATCTGGCAACCTTGGTAAGGCGATCGACTACAACCCAGATCATGTTGAGTCCTCCCCTAGCAGGTGGGAGTCCTACAACAAAATCCATGGAGATATCATGAAATTTCCACTCCGGAAGTGGCATCGATTGTACCATTCGCCCGGTCTACGATTTTCGAATTTTACCTTCTGGCATGTTAAGCATCTCAATACAAATTCTGTCATCCGATTCATTCCAGACCACCAGAAGTACCTCTTCATGTCTTTGTACATCTTGGAGGCTTCCGGATGGACTGACAATATGGAACTGTGGACTCTCGCAGGATGCGATCCCTTAGCTCAGCATTGCTTCGGGGGACGCATAACCTGCCATTCAACCGAATCAAACCATCTTCATGTAGCTTGAAGTCTTATTTTTTTTCTCAAATGTACCATTTCGATCTTTTGTCTGATTTCGGTTAGGTAAGGGTCGCTCAACTGAGCGTCTGCACCTCGTCAACCAAGCTAGAAGAGCGAGTAGCGTATGGAGCGAGTGTGCTCGACGGCTCAGGGCGTCGGCTACGATGTTTGCCTTCCCTTCCTTATACTGTAGGTCGATGTCGTAGTCTGAGAGAAACTCCATCCACCTTCTCTGTCTTAAGCTCAATTCTTTCTGTGTGAATACATAATGTAAGCTCTTGTGATCGAAGTAGATGGTGATGCTTACCCCATAGAGGTAGTGTCGCCATATCTTCAAGGCGAAGACAATGGGCTCCTAACTCTAAATCGTGTGTCGGGTAATTTCCTCATGCTTTTTCAGCTGGCGGGAGGCATAAGCTACAACCTTGCCATGCTGCATGAGTACGTATCCCATTCCTTTGCCTGATGCGTCACAATACACCTCAAATCCCTCTGTGCCCTCTGGAAGAGTAAGGAAGGGCGCTGAGGTCAATGAGTCCTTAAGGCTCTGAAATGATACTTCGCACTCATCTGTCCATACAAATGGTGTATCTTCTTCATCAAAGTAGTCATGGGCTTAGCGATTTCGAGAAGTCCTTTACAAAATCTCGGTAGTAACCGGCTAGACCAAGAAAGCTCCGGATGTCGGTAACAGTCTTCGGTCTAGGCCATGATCGTACAACTTCAATCTTAGAAGGGTCAACTGAGATACCCGCGCTCGAGATGACATGACCGAGGAATGATACCTAATCTAGCCAGAACTCGCATTTGGAGAACTTCGCATACAGCTGGTTCTCGTGCAGTGTCTCAAGCACTTTCCTCAAGTGAATTTCATGTTCCTCTGCTGATTTTGAGTATACAAGGATGTCGTCGATGAAGACAACAACCGAAGTGTCCAACTGCTCACTGAATAGGTGATTCATGAGGTCCATGAATTTTGCCGGTGTGTTTGACAAACCGAATGGCATGATGGTGAATTCGTAGTGGCCATATCTGGTACGGAATGCCGTTTTCTCGATGTCTTGCTCTTTAATTGCAATTTGATGATACCCAGAACGGAGGTCAATCTTGGAGAAGACCGATGCTCCTTTCAACTGATCAAATAGGTCGTCGATGCATGGCAACGGGTATTTATTTTTGACTGTGACCGCATTCAACTCGTGGTAGTCAATATAAAGTCGAGGCTACCGTCCTTCTCTTCACAAGAGGACGGTGCTCCCCAGGGTGATACGCTCGGGCGTATAAACCCTTTATCAAGTAGGTCTCGTAGCTGCTCTTTCAGTTCTGCCATTTCAGCGGGTGCCATGCGGTATGGTGCCCTAGCAATGGGACCGGTACTGGCAAAAGATCAATTTCAAATTCCACTACTCTCGGTGGTGGCATGCCGGGTAGCTCCTTAGGGAATACATCAGGGAATTCAGATACAATCGACACATCTTCACTGAACTCTGGATCTCTCTCTAGGTCTTGTACATAACTAGATACATTTCATGGCCTTTCTGAGCTCCCGGTACATCGCCATAGCAGATATAGTGTGGTCGAAGGCTCTCTCGGTCTCTGGCGGAAGATACAGTAACCCCAGAAGGACTCTTGAGCAGCAATCGATGCTCGGCGTAGAGGATTATACCCTTGTGCCGCTCCAACCAATTCATTCCGACGATTAAGTAGAATCCCAATCCATTGAATTCGATGAAGGAAATGGGAAACGCTTCGTTTTTTATTTCGATGGTGGCTGATTCATAGTATTTGGTGCACTTTACTCGCTCCTTCGATGGGAGAGTAACCATAAAATTCGGTAGCTCATCCGCATCTAGCTTCAACCTCTTCACAAAGATGGTGATACGAACGTGTGAGAGGCGCCGAAGTCGAATAATACATTGGCATCAATACCATTCACTGGGAATGTTCCCGTTAAGATGGTGCCGCTTCTGCCGGCTTGTGCTTCGGTAAGGATACTCAGGTTACCTTCGGTACCGAGTCCACAACCTATTGGATTCACAAGTGGATAAGTATTGATGGTGGACACAAGTGGAATTTAAATCAACACTGCTCTTTATTGATAAAACCACATCATACATACCGTGTCTCTAATACACGTTACTAATAGATTACATGAAACTATGAATTTAATACTTCCTAAAGGTAAGGTTCAGGCGTCCTGGTTTCATGTGTGTGGCATTGATTATTGCCGGTGGTGCCGTATTCAACTTGATCTTGTTGATCCCGTGATACAGCATCCTAGAGTTTCCACCCATGATTAGGACATCTCCTGATCTCAATACCAATTTCTCTGCGAGGTCCACACACTTCTGCTCGCTATACACAAAGATGGCGGCATCACCAATGGACCAAGACACTACGGGCACTCCTTTTTCAAGAGATTCCGCTGTCTCGTCCTTGTCTTGGTGTAACCCAAGTCGTCCTTCTTTCTCATAGAAGTTGACGATACAAATGTCCGCTTCAATCGCGGGGATCGGTTCATGTTCACATTGTCGTGCGAGTTCTACGGATTGTGTGACGAGTGTCTGAAACTCTGGAGGTATTGTCGGTGGCGTTGCTCCGTCTTGTGTTCGTGTCTCTTGGTATGTCTTGGTATAAGGATTCCAATCCTTTCCCAAGCACATCATTTTCAGCTTCATCTTCGCTCCACCGGGGAATTCGGGTGTATAAAATCCACCTTGACCCGTTCCTAGCTCGTTGAATCGTCGAATGATTGAGATTTGGGCTTCGGGTGTCAGGTATCCCCTTAATAAAATCATACCTGGTCGGATGACCTGACACTGTTCGTTGGTGTAGTAGTGGTTTGTGATGTCGATCTCTTCTTGATTCAGGTTTACCGGTATCAGATAACAGATACTAAAGCTTCCTATGGTTATAAATTTCATCTACGGTGAGTACTAGTTTCGACTACTTCATTTCATGGTTAATACACACTTCAATTTATTTACTCATGCATTCACTCATACGATTACTCTAATACTCAGACATGCTTCTCAAGAATTAAAGGTTCGGATAATTACTTGGGCCAGACTAAGAACCGGACCCATCACGGTCGATAACATGAAGGACAGGCTGCCTCTGGGGTGCGCCCCTCTGAGGTCCCCGGGATCCCTGTCCCTGTGGTGCCTGCTGGGTCGGTGCATCGCCAGATGCAAACCTCCTTGCCTTCCCTCTGCCTGTAGCTTTGGTAGTTCCCCTTTGGCTTGACATTCTCTGGGCATTTATTAGCTGTATGTCCCGGCTTCTGGCAATTGTAGCACTTGATTTCTCTCTCATAGCAGTCCTTGCCGGGATGGTCTTGGTTGCACTTTCCACACATAGGTGCGGCCGTCGGAGAAGGTTTTGGTTAAACCGGAGCCAGAACCTGAGGTTTAGAGGGTTAGCACATGTGTGTGTGGATATACTAGTTATGGTACTTGTACGAGTACGATTTGGGAATAGAAGTTTACCCTTAGGTGGGTGTGATCTCAGTGGCTTTGCGGCCACCGGTGAAGAAGAACCAAGCTGAAGAAGCTCAAATGGTTTGCCCTGCTCAGCATGGGCACTGCTCTCACTTGGGAAGTTCTTTTGAGTTTGATGAAAGAACTTCCCTTTCTTCTTTTTCCAGCTTTTACCCTGGTTCTGCTCCTCGACACTTGTGTTCTTATTGTTTGCCTTGCGCTTCAGCGCAGTTTCTTCATCCCGTAGTTGGCAAGTGATCTCAACGCGAGAAGCCACGTGATAACACTCCTGAAGTTTCGGGTATTAGCCGGGATTCTCATTTAAGAAAGGGTAAAGAAGAGATTCAAGGAATTCAAGGAAATTAAGGGATTGAAATGGTACTAAGGGTTAACCGATATTTACTTGAAGGGAGGTAAATCGAGTGTAGCCCATACCATACCAAAGGCGATGGCTCAGACCGCCATAGAAGCGATCGACCAACACCTGGCTGGTGTATCCTAAGTCAGGTAGAAGACGGAGGATGGAGGTGAAGGTGCGGTAATACTCATCCACAGACATCTTGTCTGTCATTTTCAAGGCGTCCAACTCTAGCATTTTCTTTGTTTTCACATGCTCCGGATAGTATTTTGATGGGAGGAGGGAGGCAAAAGACTCCCAATCGAAGGTGGGGTCATTGACATGCTCATGCTTGACCAGCTTCCACCAATCCATGGCTGCATCTTTCAGGTAGTAAGCAGAAACCCTAAGTCGAACTCCAGCAGGAGCTTCGAAGGTTTCAAACGCCGTCTCCATCTCGGAGATATAGGCTTCGAGCTTAGCCGGATCACTCTCCCCCCTGAAGCAAGGAGGGCGGAGTTCTGCTACAGCTTTTACCCAGTTTGCTTATCTGGGTGGAGGGGGAGGGATTGGTCCCGCTTGGTTCTGTTGGTTGTGCTGATTTGGCTGCATTCGCGGTAATTACTTGGGGTAGCATCTGCAATACCGTGGCGGCGACGATCTCTGCTATCGTCTGCGCGCCAGACCCGTCAGATGTCTCTCCCCTAGGTCGGCCTCGACCTCGTCCTGACATCTGAACATTTAGCATTTACATTAGGCTTCGCAAGATATGACCTAAGGGTCTTGGAATTTAAACAAAGGTATCTTTCATAAGAATGTCAAGGGTATCCGTTGTTAATAACGGTAGTTCCTAGTTAGGTTTCTAAGTATCCATCTTAAGACGGTTGAAATCCTAACTCGGTAATCCCCTATCCTCGGTAACTAAGGACATCAGAGCGTTACTACGCTCTGATACCACTTTTTGTTAGACCCCTACCTCTAATCCTGTACTTACCGTCCAATCATCCCTTAATTCTATCAGTTCGCAGTGAAATACTACTACTTACGGCGGGTGGTACAACGCCACTAACCGCCCATACGGCTAGCTAGGCTTACCTTACTTACAGTAACGGTCTGATGATCATAATATACCGAGCTACTAAAACATTACTTACCGAATACAATGGTAACATTCTTACATTCCTGGATCACCGAGTATTTTAAAGTATCGAATTACATCCTTTACCAATCTTCCCAAAAGAATGAGTTTCTACCAGCTACTCATCTATACCCAATCTCCATCCTATCAAAATCCAAAAAGGTGTACCCGATGGTACACCGGCTAATCAAAAACTACAACCGTGTACTACTTAGTACACCATTCATCATTCATTGTTTACAATCCAAAAAGAAATCAAACTACACACTTCGTCTTCTTCATCCTTCTCGAGTACCTGCGTGTAGTAAAAACATCGCCCCAAGGGGCTCAGCCAAAGCTGTGCTTAAACTCCGCATATACCGCGTGCTAGCTAGGGCACGCCGACTATTTGACGTCCACTAAACATGCGGTTCATTTATTTCATACATACATGCTTTACATACACCATACATGCATATACAATACATCATACAATTCAGGATAGCAATACAGTGGCACACACACCTACTTACCTTCACCGTGTTAGCCAAATTACGCATCCGGGTTAATCAGAATGCTTGTCACTCTTTACTCATTACATGTTACTTACTCTTACTTTACTTACTACCATTTACATTACTTACTCATTATTTACTTACTCATACTCAAGTTAAGTCGGTATGACCTCCGGCCCGGGGACTACACCGTCCCACCACCGGGATTTACTTGACTCACGAATCCAGGATGCTACCCACTTAAGGGATTGGGCCGCGGACCAGTTTAAGAGTCAGGAATTGGAGCCAACCTCTCGTGACTCCGCATCCTCACGCGTGGCTGAAACTATATCAGACTTCTACTCATTCCAATTTAATTACCAATTTAAGTTAGATTGGTTAGCTTGTTAGGAATCAGTTAGAAGTCCAATCACAAACATATTCGGTCACAATCCAGTATACCATACATACATACACTCATTATCATCCATACATTTCATGAATTATACAAACTAAGATTTAAGAAAAATATTCACAACATACAACACTACATATTCACAAGTAAGCATGATAACTCCGATTCGTGCATTTATCTTATTTGATGATCAATTAGCACACAACACACAAATCAGAGTAACCAAGATAGCATACGGGGCATGAGCAATTCATACCGTTCACCGTTGTACTTGTATCCCAACGTTCCTCCAGTGTTCACAAATCAAATCCTATGATATACATACAATCGAGTGATTAATCTACCTGTCATTAACTTAACTCGACTACTCTTACGTTTACAAATTCATATTTACTAAGTCTTTGAAGTTCTTATCCTTACACATGGTTTACATTCTCTAAGTTTGTTTTCATTACTTAACATTGGTATGCTTACATATATGTACATATGTATATGTGAGTATACATATATATATATATTATTTAATTTTATTTTTTTTCGTAAGACCCGACCGACCTTACAAGTCCGGTCCCAAGGTCGGTCGAAGTCAGTAAGGAACTACGCTTCTAAAATTACAGGGCCGACCGACCTTGCCAAGTCCGGCCCCAAGGTCGGTCCATTCCAGTGAGTTTTGGTTTCGAAATTCCGGAGCCGACCGACCTTGCATGTCCGGTCCCAAGGTCGGTCCATTCCAGTAAGTTTCGTTACAGGCGAATTTTAAGCCGACCGACCTTGCAAGTCAGGTCCCCAAGGTCGGTCCATTCCAGAATATTTTAAGACAGGAATTTTCTGGCCGACCGACCTTGCAAGTTCGGTCCCCAAGGTCGGTCCATTCCAGAAGCTTTCCGCCCTTTGTAAATCTGGGCTCGACCGACCTTGCAAGTCCAGTCCCAAGGTCGGTCGGCCAAGTATTTACATTTTTATTTCTGTTTCCAGTCCTCTCTTTTACCCATTACTTCCCCATTGTTCCTACACTTATTCCCACATGTTCTACCACTACTTAAACACTCTAAATCATGTTATTTCATTTCCTCAATTCATTACACAATCCTATACTAATTTATACACACAATTTTCCAAGTTACACTCCATCACTTACATTGTTTTCTCCCCTTAATGTATTTTGCTACAGATTTGACATTTACACTCCCCTTCTATAACTCCCTCTTCTATTGACATTTCTAACCCTCCTAATGCATTACAATACATTATCTATCTCTCTCAATTTACCCTCCATCTTTCTCAATCAAAATCTGTTACAACTCATGTTATTCATCTAGTTTCTAATTCACTAAGTGTTCTAATCCTAGGTAAATTTTGCCATGGTCTCCCCTATATTTTTACACTCTCACCACATTGTTTATACACACATTTCTATCCATCTCACCTGTTTTGAACAATCACCAACATACAAGCTCTCATACACAATGACCAAACTAAAACACCCTTAAAGATTCCTGCACACTACATTCTATTCCCAACCATGTTTGTGACAGTTTTTAATTGTTTCCAAAGCTTCAATACAATTCAATTCTTCCTCCACATTACACTATTGTTCATTACCATTTTACCATACAAATTTACTCTTTTAAAATCTGTTACACACATACATTCAAGGCTACACAAAGATGAGTGTGATTACCTTGTTTCTCCTCTAGGTTTCCTTTCTCCTTCTTTCTTCTTCTTCCCTTCCTCTTTCTCACCGGTTTTGTAATCTCAATTCATCTAACACTACAACCATTTACATACATGCTTCAATATTAAAGTTTAACGTTAACCATTATTCAAGTTTTAATGTAAGTTCTAGGGTTTAGAAATTTCATTACCTTGCAAGGGTGTAGGTAATGCTTGGAATGGCTCAAGAACAAGATTCCAACTCCTTCAAGAATGCCAAAATCGGCTAGAGTACAAGGGAACCAAACAAGGGTTTAGTCTAAATTCGTTTTGCCCACAAGGGCTTGAAAAAGATAAGCTTTCAAAAAGATTTTTACCTCAATAGAACAAGGAGAAGGAGGTGGTTCTAGTGGTGGTCTTGAAGCTCCAACTGAGGCATACCCATGGAAACGAAAATGCTCCTTTCCGGATTTTGAGAAGAGGGAAATGTTCCCCTTGATGAGAGGATTCCAATGGTGTAGTTTTTATAATTTTTGGAGGAGGTTTAAGGGAGTAACAAGAGGAGAGAAGTAGAGTTTGGTGTGGGTTTGTTCAAAACTCCATGGATGTCGCATGGGGAAGAAAGGAAGAAATGAGAGAGTGAGGGGTGGGGGTTCTACGTGAGTGAAGAGAGTGTGAGGTAGGAGAGAGAATAGATAAGTAAAGGGGGGTCACTTTATTGCTTTTAATTGTTTTTGTTGTTTTGTGTATAAGAAGAGAGTGTGTGAGAGTGTGAGAGAGGGGGAGTCCAAATCGGACACACACAGCACACACATACCACCTCTACTTTTTATTTTTAAAGTGGACACATAAGTTTTGGTTATTTATGTTTCTACCCCACAACTTCCTGTTTTTGACAGTTTTTACTAATTTCTCATTTTATTGATTTTATTGGTTCTAAAGCTTCACTAATATTTATTAATGATTATTTAGTTGACCAAAATTATTACGAGTCTATTTGGCCCACTTAAAGGCACGTTTTCCCGGTTACCTCAAAAAACGCGCTTTAAGGTTCGTTAGCGTACGTTTTTAATCCATTTTCTTCGGGATTTGTTCCCTCATGATTATTTATGCATAATTAAGCTTCTAAATCACTTATTAGCCTAATTAATCACTATTCTTAATTACGGGGTATTTCAATAGCTAATGTCAAAGAAGAAGTATTGACCATGCATGATATTAGGTAATTAAATGTTATAAAAGCACTATTCACACCAATATTACCCATTTTGATTTTATTTTAAAACTTTAATTTAGACTTTATAATATAGTCTATCATGACACATAAATGTTATAAAGAATGTAATATGGTCCTTGAAGTGGCATAAAACCAATACTTTTGAAGTTATACACAAAAACGTGCTTTAAGGCGTTTTAGTGCACATTTTGTGTTAAAGCTTGTTTTTAAGCTTGGTTTTCTTTGGTAATTGATTAATTAATTAATTACATCCATTTCGTGATTACTAAGCTTAGGGATTTGATTTGGAATAAAACGGAGTTCATAAGACCTTTAAAACTTCTTAAAGCACATTTTTGCCCTAAGTAACTTTTAAGCATGTTAATGCTTGTTCATTATGCTGGAGTGTCGTCCAATAATTTTAGTACGTTCATTTATGAGTTATAATGCTTAGGACAAAATTTTAGGTCCTACGGAGTTCGTTTGGGCATATATTTGCCCTAAACGGTCAAATGGTGCAATATTTGCTTTATGTTGACCATTGTTGTATTTAAACTGATTTTAAGGCATGTTTAGGCCTTAATTTGATTGATTAAAGGTTTAATCAATGTTTAATTAATTAGGGGTATTTCAGTCTACCCCTCTTAAAAAGACTTCGTCCCGAAGTCGTCTTTCTTAAATAGGTATATAGTATATGTTTACCCATGATTCCCATAATTTACATCTATGTGATGTAGCATTCATGCATAATGTATTATGCTCATATTGTACATAGCCCTTAAGTGTGGCGTTACTTCAAATATATGGATAGAGGAGATCCATCAGCTCTATTACTTCCTATCAGTTCTAACCATCTTGACAACCTCCCCGAGGTGTCCATTAAATTCCACATTCCAAAATTCATTGTTCCATAGCCATGATCCATTCAGTATCAATGCGATACTATTTGAAGGATTGTAAAACATAACAGAAACATATATTATATATATATATATATATATATTACATGTATCTTTCCGATACTTCATCACATCATCATATAAGTACCTCATAGGATACGTAAAACATATAATTCACAAGTGTGCAATGCACAAATAATCAAACAATGCATGCCCCGCATGACGAACAACCAACCAAAAAACACACAAACAGCAAATTATTGTATACCCCGCATACGACTCATTGAAATTAGTGCACACACTGTGCACAGCCAAGAGGCTCTACCCCCTTAAAAAAGGTTACACCCCCGTACCCCAAAAGTATACAACAGACACTATTTAACAAGCGTGGATACTTGGCTCTCATGGAATTCTCCTTCATTCTTGTCTTTCAGACCTCGGAGTGGAGTTTTTCTCATATTGAGAGACGGGTCGACTTAGCCATTCAATTTCACCAGAAATTGTATGAAAGGTGAGGCGCGTACATTACCAGCCAACGGCATGGAGTACTTGGTGCCCTGTCTCAACCACGTTCTATTGGGCCCACTCGCTCCGTATTGAGGTGCAGACCCATGGATATGGGCTAATACGCCCTTCGTTCTATCGTTATCTTAGATGGTTTATTTGCAGCAGTTTATTGATGACGTCGTTCCATTATGACGGTGTTGTTCACGGTCTTTGTTAATTGGAAACAGAGGTATCTCAATCGGTGCGGTAACATCAATTGTATGTGCACACGACTGGATCGAAATCGTATATCGGTATGTTAGATTGCTAATGCGCGATATAACTCAGGTCGTTATTATTTTCACTCGTCGGTGTAATGTTGAGGTGAAGTGGGATATTAATTAACATTGTGCTCAATGCCGTTTGCACTAGTTTCTATTGTTTGTTTAGGACATATGGTTATAACTAAACGAGTATAATTTTTTAATCCCGTGTCTCCCGGTGTTTTGTTCCGGAGTAAGGTATCTAATTTTTAATATTTGTTATGTATTTCCCGTGTGGCGGTTTTGCCACATTTATTGTATGGTTTATCCCGTTTATTAAGGGAAACCATTGTCATAATCACATTTGTGTCCTACACTGTTTGACATCTAGTGCGGGTATGTTCTTGGCAGTTGAGGTATTTTCCTCAATTATATTTTATATCTTGTATTCACACGTTCTTCAGAAGGAATATCGTTGTATTTTGTGAGTTCGTATCTGAGTTATGGTTTGAACTCAGTAGTTATTTTGGAGCACGTCCCTTTAATTGTCCAGGCTGTTGTATAGTTTTTTTTTTTGTACTTTATTTCTCACTATTGTATTCTGTGCGAGTTTACTCGTCTGTGTTTGCGAATGTATTCATTCTAATAGTGGTTTGTAATGGTCACTTCCGCGCGCACCATATTTAGTCAATTAGACATTTGTATTTATTGTGGTATTCTCTTAAAAGTTCAGGGCATCCGCTAGTGTACTAGATTCGCCTTTATTGTATATTAGATGATGATGTACTTGTTTTCAACCTCTTGTCAGTTAAGAAAGTACCACTGTCCTTAATTTGGACATACGTGATAGTCATACCATTTAGCATTGTTGTACATATTTTTATTTGGAGAGTAATTCTCTCTTTGTCCCCTTTTACGGGTAATGATTTTAGTCATTAAGCGGTTTCTTTGTGTATTTCAAATTATTAGTTAAAATGGCTATCGCGCCTCTTAGGGTATCATGTTCTCATTTGCCCGTTTATTGGGCCTTCTTGTATGTCGTTTAATTTACTACCAATTTTTTTTTCTCCACTGTCGAGAGGTTTTTCCTTTTTAAATGTTATTGTGGGTGTTGGCCATTCCTTTACGGAGTTGTGGCTTGGTCACATTATATTCAAAGTTGCTGGTTCCATTCACTTCGTCAATTAAACTAGGCTTTTATTCGTTAATTTATTCTAGGCGGTTCCTTACACTGGTCTGGGTTTACATTTTTGACCTTCATGTGGAGTTGACTACTCTCAGTGTTCCTTTCATCACATGTCTACGTGTATGGGGTACCGTACTGATACATTGCTAGTTACTCGACTAACTCAGAAATGAGTCTGTCGAGCCCACAAGCTCCCGTGGAGTGTGGTCGTCCCATAACTCGTTTATAGACCCGTAGTGTCGGTCACACGCTCGTGAAGTATTCTGTTGTCAATCTCCATTCTTGTTGGTAGCGGGGGTCTCCTATGGGACCATTCGCTTCCCTGGGTTTCCTGCCCAATGGATATGGGTTCATGCATTTGATTCAGCAGGTGTTTGTTATATTAATCCTAAAGGTATGGGTCGTGCTATAATAATGGAAAATGGTTGTTCTCCTCTTGCTGTTGAGTGTATTGTAGATAATGGTTCGTCGATTTCCTTAAGAGAATTCATAAGTTCTGGTATTCGTAAGTTGTTGTATTTATTGTTTAGTGATAGTTACTTGTAACTGTTGTCATTTGGATTTCAAGTGCGCGATTTGGCGCCTATTATTTAATTATCATGTTATTCACATTGTTTGCGGTATGTATCGTAGTTCCCTTAACTTCATCATATTTACTAAGACATTGTTATCTTAGTAATATACCTCGAAAGGTAATCGGAGTCCGTGTTCCCAATCTCCTGGCTCATGCCCTTTATTAGTGCACTAGGTACTTACTTACTTTCGCTATTTAGCGTTCGGTTTGAGTGATTTGTATTATTGTTCAGGCGACTTGCCGTTGTTTAATTCACATATTCAACATCAATGACAGTCGTACTAATAGTAGACGACGTGCCTTTTTCATAAACACATAATTATTAGTTTTTTTACATGGTGGAACGCCATTGGCGGTAGCCACCCTTTTACTTGGAACTTGTCCCATGATCAATATGATCATGATAATACACATAATATTTAATCTTAACATTTGTTCATTCATAATCGTACATAAGAGTACTTGGCACTCATTGGTAAAGGTAGTGCTCAGGGGTGGTAATTATTCATGCGTTAAACATAAATTCGTGTTTATTGTTGTGAATTGTATTGGTAATAACCGTGTTACAGTTGAATTGTTCTTTTCAATTTGGTCCAACTGTGGACTGATATGTTTTACAGCTTTTCTAGTGTTCATCATAATTTGGTGTAAACTGGTAGCATCTATTGTTGGTGTTGATCGATGTGTGATCATATTTCCTCTACAATTCCCTGTATAATCTAATATGTACATGGGTGAATTGTTGGTCACAAGTATTCTTATTTAATACCTTATAGTTGAATTGTTGTTAGCTGTTTGTCGTTGGAATACTGCAGTTTTCGTTTATTCTTATTGTAATCAATTGTGGCAACTTGTGAAGAGTCTCAGGAGTCATCATGATGTGATCAGCACCAGTGTTGAACTATCCTTCCACCCCAATTTGTGTTCAGCTTCCCTTGATTCCTTGGAAATCAAGTTTCACCTCCCACGTCCAATTCAGCCACTAAATGGTTTTAACAGATAAATTACGTTATCTTGGCTCGTAAGCCGGTGTCATATAAATCATTCCGGTTTAACGGGTATAATTATTATGGGCTAATATGTGCCCCTTTTTGCATTGGTCGGACTCAACAGGTCCTTCTGAGGTTATAGGCCTCGTATTTTTGCGGTTTATTATTCTTGTGGTGACAATAGTAGTCATGTAGTTTATATTAGAGTTGTACAATTGTTTGGTGATTATTGGTAGCCATGGTGTCGTACCATTGGTCTACATAATTTACAGTACTCGTTTGTAACGTTAATGGCAATTGTACTACGGTCGAAGTTGTCTAAAGCACTTGCGGTAGCAAGTGCGCAGGGTAGACGGAATTATTAGTACATTGTTTAACTTAGCGCTTGCAGTGGCAAGCACACCATGCAAGTAAATTTGTCGGTTTCAGACTTGTTCGTCTTAATACCGCATTGGTTGCTCAAGTACCGTTAGAACAATTGTTCCCAAAAGGATGGTATTCGGATTGGAAAATTTTCCGGACCACATTGTTATTAGAATATCCAAGTTCTACATCACATTAGATTTATGATAGCATGAACGCTCAGAATTTTTGTCACGACAGGGTTCTAGTGTTACAGTATTGTGTGTACACAAGATTAAGATTGGAATTTAAATATGACAGGACGAGTGGAATTTACAAAGTTCTCAACATTCACAATATAGTCTCAGTTTACAGTCTGGCATTACAATACAATAGCACGGTAGTTAAAGGTCCCCATTACGGGCGACGGTCTTGTGGAGCTCAAGATGCTCCTGATCCGCTTGCCCTGATGCCTTGGGCGATCCTTTCCATGACGATTACAGTAGCAATGGCGCTCGCCCCCGGCGGTGCCTATCTCTAACGTTTGGTTACTTGTAAAGAAGGTAGGGTATTGAATCCCTTTTATTATTGTTATAAGAGTAAGATTTTATATTTTCAGTATGAATTCGCTATGCGGACTATTGGGCTTAGTAGCCCTCTTCCCTATTTGGGGGTTGTATTTTTCTGCTGTATGCTACACATTGGGTTGTGGCTGGAGGGGTACTGTTGGTGTAGTTGAGAAGGGCAAGAATGTGACGAAGACAAAAGGTCAAAGCGGTCCGACCTTAGATCCCGGCCCAGACCCGAAGCCTCCTTCAAGACCCGTTCAGGCTCCAATTTGGGCACCAAGCACCAAATCTGGGTCCTAGGCCCTATGACCGCGTCCCGTATTCCGGCCCCGCATTCTATGACTGGGCCCCGTATTCCGGCCCCGGTTCTATGACCGGGTCCCATATTCCGGCTCCGCATTCTATGACTGGGCCCCTTATTCCGGCCCCGCATTCTATGACCGGGTCCCGTATTCCGGCTCCGCACTCTATGACCTGGGTCCCGTATTCCGGCCCCGTGCTCTACGACCGAATCCCGCATCCTACACCATGGGACCGGAAGGCTTTACAAGGAGAGAAGTGCCAAAATTAGGGGGGTTGCTCCAATAAAGTAACCACGTACAAGGATTAAGAGATAGACTTCACCCTCGAAGGTCTATAAATAGAGATGAGAGGCTCATTTGTAAGGGGACACAAGATGAGAAGAGAGAGAAACACTAGAAAGCTCTCTAAAGTTGTAATACCAAAGGAAGTAATAAAGATATTGTCAGTGAGTGGATGTAGGCTGGATTATTAGCCAAACCACTATAATTCCCGGTGTTCCATTAGTTTGTGGGTAGAGGAACCAAATTATGTATTTTCATTGGCGCCGTCTGTGGGAACGGACAACCGAAATGGTAACCACGATCTAACCACGGCGGAGTAGTTGTTCGTTCGAAGGAAGATCAAAAAAATTCACCAAATTCATTCGAGGAATTACCCGGGAGTCTACAAGTCGCATCGTTAACTACACTCTCTTCTCGGTCGCGTCAATTACATCGCTCGATAGAATCAAACCTAAGGAGGTAACAGAAGGTAGAGGAAATCAAGAAAATGAACGTAGCAAGGGAACCTTCGGTCGTTGAGGCTTTGAAGAGATGATTCAACTCATTAATGGAGAATAAATCCAGGTCTCGGGTGGAGAATTAAAGAGGTTTATGTTTGTGAAAGAAAAGTCACGAAGGAAATTAGTAACGTTGAGCAAATCAGGATCGAATGATCAACTGACAATGCCGGTCCAATTTCGCACCTCGATAAGAGACGACGCAGAAGAACTGATGAATGGAGGGATCTGGCACAATCAAGGGCTGCTACTTCAAAGAATCGACGCGTTTCTGGCACTTATCAGACCGCGCCTGAAGATCTCACGAAATTGTAGCTTTAACCACGATCCAAACCACCGAAAAGAAAGTATCATGCGAGCAACTAAAAGAGCAAGATCGAAATCCTTCAAGCACCAATCTGGATTCTGGCAAGAGGCGTAGCCTGAAAGAGAAAGATAGAGTCCTTTTCTGATCGGGAGTAATAAAAGATCAAAATTAAAGGATCGGAGAAACAGAGGAAATCATTCCAACACTTCTTCAACTTCAGAGGGAAGCACCACAACAAGTCGGTTGCTACTTTCAAAAGATGAAGGAAAAATTCGAAGGTCAAATTCATGGAAGTGCACTAAATCGGTTTTTGTTCACCTCAAAGTCGACTCCATCAACCGGAGTGCAAGCGGCAAAGGAATAGGAACGATCGTCAAAATTATTTATAAGCATTCTACGTGTGCAATCGAGAAATTCAAGATTCTCGTCAAATTATTGATCGGAGAAGAGACAAAGAAGTTTCTATTGTCGTCAAAGAGTATTTTTGCTGGAATGAAGTGAAAACAACTTGCGATTAAACGAAGACGAAAGTACAAAATCAAAATCGAAGGCCTAGAAGGATGAAGAGATCAACCGAAGTGCAAATACCGGACAAAGATCAAAATTCTAGATCTATCAAATGCGGACTGGCCGCTTATTTTTCTGAACTTCTTATCATCATCTTCTCTATTTACAAAGTTAAGAAGCAGGTCAGTATTTAACATAGTTTCTTAGTGAATAAACAAGCAGGTACTCTGTGGTCGAGAATTTGACACGGTAAAACAAGGAGAAATAAGTACATCCCGTGCGGCATTGATCCGGCGCAACTTCAAACCAGGAGCAAAATTAACAGGACGCAACTTCAAAACAGGAACAAGATTGACCGGATGGAGTTCTTCAAAATTCGGTCGATATCTTTCAAATGAACGGGAGGCCGCATCTCAGCCCATGACCGGAAGGCAGCCCGAATTTCCTTGGCCGCAATAGATTTCCTTGGCCGCAACAAATTTCTTGACCACAATAGATTTCCTTGGCCGCAACAAATTTCCTTGACCACAATAAATTTCCTTGGCCGCAACAAATTTCCTTGGCCGCAATAGATTTCCTTGCCGCCGCAACAGATCTCCTTGGCCGCATCGAATTTCCTTGGCCGCACCGAACCGGTACCTCTTTAGCCGCGCCGGACTTCCTTGCCGCATCTCAGTCCATGACCGGAAGACAAATTCAAATTCCATGACCTAAAGACAAATTCAACTTCCATGACCGGAAGGCATCTACATCCATGACCGAAAGGCGACTCAAAGTACGAGACTGGATGATATCCTCAACTCAAGGCCAAGCGGCGTCTTCCTTCCAGGCTTGAGGACAAGCAACATCGCATAGACCCAAGCACAACGCTTCCAATGCAGATCATATTCCATAAAAAACAAGATCCAGGAAGTACTTTACAAGGCGTACACAAATCATCGTCAGACAATGACGACCGGGAAAGGAAACATTCAGAGCTATATATTAAGATAAGTCCTTCAATCTCAAGAAGAACTAGCTTAAATATCTATGATATGTTAAAACGTGATTGTCTTTTCTCTCTCAAAATCTACACCTTCAATTTCCAGAACTGCAATTCAAGTACTTACACGACTGAGCATGAGTAGCATTTGACTTGAAGTGTCTATTCGAAAACCGTTGCTACTGTTTTTTTCTCTTATAATAAGTTTCGTTTGGAATCTAGAGACGCCCTCGCTGATTTACGATTAATTAAAGAAATTTGTCATAAGCTTTATCATTCCAAAGTTTACAGAGAAGGAAGGGAATGTCCGAAGCTCATTGCTAATACAGGATCGTTGATCTTTAAATAATAGCTTAGTATATGCGGATTGATCGAGCATGATTGTCTCTCATTACAAACTTGTGCTTTCAAACCTTCTGTTTACTGCATGAATGTGAGGATAACTTTTATTCATCCTTGGATAACTAAACTGCCGTTTAGCTCACATCGACCAAAATTCTATAAAGCAGTTCTATGCTTGTTTAAACTCTATAACTCCTATTCTGAAACCTTGTTTAAAACTCTCAAAAATGATGTTGTGGTAAGTTTTACAATTCACGAAAACACAAAGTGCTGCATTCTGCTTTCAGGAGTTAGAATACAACTTTTTAAAAACGTACTCTTTCCGTTGTTTGCTCTATGATTGAAATGAATTCCAGTAAGCTCGAATATTGTGATGTGTTAAGCATGATTGTCTCTTCTCAAGATTGACAGTTCCAAAATTTCTGATACGTCCGGTTTTTAAAGATGTGATTAAAGACCAATGTCAGCGTCCAATTCTGAATTCTTGCCTATGTTTTTAGTGATGTAAAACCAAAAATACTTTGTAGCAGGCTGTAATATTTTGAAGAAAAGATATCAAAGCCTTTTAATCTGTTTCTGGTTTATAATCTTCAGGGTATGTTTCTGTTTTAAGCCAGATTTTAGCCAATCCTTGAAACATTGATGGGTGCAGTACATTCTCAATCTGAAACAGATTTTAATTTCCCTCTTGCTGATTACTGCCCCTCGTGGTCAAAGTTAATGTGCATTTTCTGGCACGCATCTGATTTTGCGTTCGGCATTGTTTATGAGCTCCACCAGCCAAAAAAAACCCTTAAACTAGGATTAAGATGAGGATGCAAGCCTTTGCACTAATTTCAGGTAGTACATTGTGTCTAGACAATGGAATTGGTGACCGTGTTTCAGCTACTACTTGCTGATGTCATGTTTTAGGCAATTTGAAATATGTTTTAAGCTAAGATGCGTTTAAACATGTTTAAAATCCATTATGTCATTGTTACAAAACTTGGTCGTATTCCAAGTTTTAAATGAAAGCTTTGCCGAAATTCTTTTCTGAATTTCACAGAATGAATAATTTCACTCATTATATGCGTGGCATCAGTTTGTTTATGTACACCATACAGCTACGGTTCAGAGCTTTAAATATTATGGCATTTCATGATAATCGTCCTAAAGAAAAATCTTCGTTATTATCAGTTCTTGACTAAAATCAACCTGCCAGTTATGCTACCATACATTTATCGTGTAAACAGTTTTACAAGTATTGTGTTTCTGTTTCATGCTGTATTTCTGTTTCATGTTGTTTCATGCTTTGTTTTTGTTTCATGCTTTGTTTCTGTTTCATGCTTCATTAAGGTAGTTTTATATTATGTTTCTGACACATTTTAGTACAATCAAGATCTGTTACTACTGCACAAAGAAGCAAGTATGAAATATACTACTGTGCATATCTATTAGAAGAATCATGATGTAGTAATGCATAACCTGTTTGTCAAACCTCAGCAGCCTTGTTTTGTTTTCTTCTAATAGGCAACTTTGTTTTTTATTTAACTCCCTCTAAAGCTTGCTTACTTCTGGTGTGTTGTGCATACTGCAAGTCTGTAATTTACTACTTTATTATGCTGCACTTCGTTACTATTGTGTTACCAAACCACTTTCTGTTGTGCCCGCCTATAATCTAATATTATTAGGTGATTATCTGAAACAGTAGGTTAATTGTGCAGCAATAAAATGAAACTATTACTAGTTTTTGCCCGGCATGTACGGTTACACAAGTGGTCCTGCTCAGTTTCTGCAGCCACACTTATGCTGTGTCAGCCTGTTTCTCCTCTATATCGATCAAACGTTTACTCATTCTTGGAAACTTTTGCTTCCGTTACTCCCATTCTCCTTGATTCAGCCTCTTACAGGAGACTAACGTTTAAATAATCCCATGTTCTGAATTGGTAAAAGTTGTGCGATACAGGACAGTCATCTGTTTCTTATCTGTTGGTAATTCTTGGCAGCTTCTCAGAATTCCGATTGTGCACCTTTCTGCTTACCGTTGATAAATACTTCATCTTTGTTGAGGTTTTGTGCTGCACTTTTTAAAAAGATGTGCAGAAATGCCTAAGTTTCCTTTTGCTCTCTGCTGACAACACGTGTCTCTCAATATATATCATTGTCTCTTCTCTTTTGCTATAATCTCTAACAGATAAATCATTCCACCACATATTCATGTTTATTTATGGTTTGCTGCTAAGATCATTGATTATATCTGCTTTCTTGCTCCCGCCCTGCTAAATTGCTAGAATGGTGCGTTTAAAGGGGGTATGGGATCTGTTGGTACCGTTATTAGCTGTAGACCTTTTGAAACATTTTCTTTAGTGTGCTCAGCTATCTGAATATACGTTTTTGTCATGTTGCTTGAAAATAAATGATCACAACTTATTTGATTACTATTCTTGTGTTCGTGCAAAGTATTCCTTGGGGGTAGAAGCGCCGCTTTCAAATCACAAAAAGAATCAGTCTGGTTGATGAAATTGTGTCTGCTATCTGATTCAGGGGCAGGTTGATTACATAGAAGTATTGTCTGGAGCCAGAACTTCTAAAAACCTGACTTTCACTGCTGCTATGACTACCTTGAAAGAAGGGAAGTTCAAAAGAGAACGCGGTACGGAGAGCGCACTGAGGAGTCGTCTCCGGAAGAGTTTGAAATTCATCTTCCAAAGTCACCGCTCGTACTGACCAGAGCATCCAAACAGCAAAGACGATCGTTACACCCATAACAAAGGAGAAAAGCAGGGAGTATCTGCGATCCCAGAACCTTGCTGCTTGAATATCAGACCAGCGGCAAATGAGGAGCAGTGCTTTTTTGGCTAAAAATACCTGTAATCAGGAGGATAAAACGTGAGTGACAAAAATTCATCGGAGTACACTCATGGGAGCCACGTTTGTATACTTCAGCGTACTACTTTAAAACGCCAAAAATCAAGAGGATTGAGGGGACCGGCCCATACCCAATTCCCAAAACCGGGGTCGGATGGGAAATAAGAAGCAACCAGCTCCTACCCGCAAGATCAAATGCAAAAAAGCAAGTCCGAGCATACAAAAGCGGACTCTGGCCCACAAAAAAAAAAGGGCTTCAACCAGGAGCAATAATCCAACCCAGGCAAAACTTAAAAAGAAGGCGTCAAGGTCCGAGTGACGTACTGGTCCAAAACCGGACAAAATTTCGAAGGTTCATACCTGTTTTTCTGCAAATTGTACCAACAATTATCTCTAAACTGCTGCTTGGAATGTTTTAAATGTCTGTAAACATTCAAAAGTATTATAAAAATCCATGGCGCTTTCATAGGCCCTCTGGTCATCTCATCGAAGACGAAAATCCATGGCGCTCTCATAGGCCCTCTGGTCCATGGCGCTTTCATAGGCCCTCTGGTAAAAGTAACACCCGGCCAGTGAGCCGCAGGCTATATGCCTTGAAAGAAAGCACCGGCCAGTGAGCCGCAGGCTATATGCCTTGAAAGAAAGCACCGGCCAGTGAGCCGCAGGCTATCATGCCTTGAAAGTAAAAGAAAGCACCGGCCAGTGAGCCGCAGACTATCATGCCTTGAAAGTAAAAGAAAGCACCGGCCAACGAGCCGCAGGCTATCATGCCTTGAAAGTAAAAGAAAGCATCGGCCAACGAGCCGCAGGCCATTATGCCTTGAAAGAAAAAGAAGCACCGGCCAACGAGCCGCAGGCTATCATGCCTTGAAAGAAAAAGAAAGCACCGGCCAACGAGCCGCAGGCTATCATGCCTTGAAAGAAAAGAAAGAACCGGCCAACGAGCCGCAGGCACTTGTGCCTTGAAAAGTAACACTTTGGGTTGAAAAGAACTCGGCCATCGAGCCAACAAAAAAAAAACCATCTCTGGCCCATCAGGAGCTCTGGTCGCCTGTAATGGGTGCATTGTTAGGTGTGGGACGCCGCACCGTACTTGAATCACAAGTACCATCCTTTGGCTAGCATAAGCAAAGTTGGGAAAATATATTATCTCTGTTCTCCCTTTAAGGGAATTATCATCCTTTGGCTAAGTAAAAGCAAAGATTTAATCATCATATTATTTCACCCTTTCAAAAAGGGAATGGTTCTTATTAAAGAACTATTGGTCTCCTTTATAAAGATTATTATGGACTTCTGGACTTCTGGATTTCTGGCATTCTTAAATATTATATATCGGAACATCAGGGGATCCACCATCAAGATATTATGGGATCCGTCCATCAAGATATATTATCTCAAAGATTTATGTCCCAGCATTACCATTTGTCAGATTCATAAGAAAAACCTTGTGGGAATTTTGGTTTGTACTAATTGTACCGATTTTTTGTAAGTTCATGTTTCTTTGTAAAAACTAAAGAAAAAGAACTTGTGGGACTAGGAGATAGGAGAAAGGAGAAAATGTAAATTTCTCTCTCCTTTTTTTTTTAAGTTCCACTTTTTTAAGTACCAAAAGTAGAACTTGGGGACTGATGAGAAGGGCAAGAATGTGACGAAGACAAAAGGTCAAAGCGGTCCAGACCTTACAAGACTCCAGCCCACAGCCCAAGACCGATCCCTCTCAAGCCCTGTCAGGCCTCGCCCATTTTCTGCACCAGGCACCAACCAAATCTGGGTCCTAGGCCCTATGACCGCGTCCCGTATTCCGGCCCCTCATTCTATGACTGGGCCCCGTATTCCGGCCCCGCATTCTATGACCGGGTCCTGTATTCCGGCTCCGCATTCTATGACTGGGCCCGTAATCCGGCCCCGCATTCTATGACCGGGTCCCGTATTCCGGCTCCGCACTCTATGACCGGGTCTCGTATTCGGCCCCGTGCTCTACGACCGAATCCCGCATCCTACACCATGGGACCGGAAGGCTTTACAAGGAGAGAAGTGCCAAAATTAGGGGGGTTGCTCCAATAAAGTAATACCACATGTACAAGGATTAAGAGATAAACTTCACCCTCGAAGGTCTATAAATAGAGATGAGAGGCTCATTTGTAAGGGGCCACAAGATGAGAGAGAGAGAAAACACTAGAAAGCTCTCTAAAGTTGTAATACCAAAGGAAGTAATAAAGATATTGTCAATGAGTGGATGTAGGCTGGATTATTAGCCGAACCACTATAATTCCCGGTGTTCCATTAGTTTGTGGGTAGAGGAACCAAATTATGTATTTTTAGTAGTCCATACTGGACTTCCACATAAAAGTGGACTGTCGCCAATGTACTCACGACGTTCGTATGTCTCCTCTGACTGAGCTCTAAGCTGGTCCATACGAGAGTAAATTTCCGGGCCCTTATGCCCTTGGCCAGCTTCTTGGCCCACACCACCATTAGACATCGGTATTACCGTTCGTCTCCTCGTTACTTGAATACTCATCACATTACAATCTACACATTGTGCGCCTCGAGGCTAACACTTGCAAGCCAAAGGCTATGCTAACACATCAGTTCACTTAAACGAAGACGTTTCGTACCTCACAAACGTTCCCTTATTCCAAAGTCCTAGGCTCATTGTCTTAAATCCTATTATCTCGTCATCAGAGCGGTACTCCGCTCTGATACCACTTTTTGTAACACCTCACTCGTAATCACGTAATAATCACTCACAATGCATTAATCAATGACGTCTCACAGCGGAAGTATCACAGTAATAAAACTCACTCGGGTGTCACATGCCATTACTCGCCCATGCGAGTAAAGAAGCAAAACTACTTAAATACGAAATAACACTGGTAATAAATACATAACCCCAGTGATAACGAGATACAATCTTTACACCAATCTAAACAAAAAATAATCTTATGACAAGTGAGCGTCTAGGAATTCCTGACTGTATACAACATTTGTAACTCATTAACTCGTATTGATCCTACTACACAACGCTAAGTCTCATGCGGTATTTAAAATCCTAACTACCCGGGTCCTGCTCTTCGGCTTCTGTGGAAATCTTCACCTGCAGCAATGCCATAAAGGCTCAGCGATAAACGCTGAGCATGCCGGGCCTGGACCCTATTGGTCACTTAATAGTCATGGTCACCATTATTAAGTTCGTTTCATGCTTTACCGGTGTACAGGTAAATGAAAGCAGTAAACTCATGAATGGTTGTAATTTATACAATTAGAGCAGTCACTACAATTCACACACAACAGTCATTCCAAATATACAAACACTATAACATTACATCAAACAACACAACAAAGGAGTTAATTCACGCACGTTTATTAAGTATCTCATACCACATCGGTTGGCCCCCCGGGCCCCCACATAACTCTTTAATTGGTTAGCACCGTCGGGCGTCAGTTAGGACAACCCGAAATAAGCTCACTTGGACGGTAGTCCCATTGCACACGAGGTGCCCATTCATTTTGCCTTTTTATAAGCGTCCATCCTTTGCCTTTTTAATGGCGCCCATGTTACCACCATAATACCCGTCGATCTATCTAGGCTCGAACAGGGTAAACCAGAGTAAGCCCGATCCTGTTAACTCAAGAGATCTCTACGCGTGACCAGTAGCCAATGACTAACTGGATTAAGGTAAACCATCCACTCATACACTCTCCAATATTGACTTAGTCAGTCAGTTACCCAGTTACAGATTTAGGTATGAAGAATAACACTTATTTGTTGGCCACCCTATGGGTCTTACGCATGCCTAGAATCATTCTAGGTAGTATTCATGTTTGAGTCAAAGCTCTAGGGATCGACAATGTCTTATCCCAACCTTAAGTATTTTTACTTAGGTTAGTATACATATACAATCATAGTATTAAGTGTGTTCATCCATTAACAACAATCACATCACATTAAACGAATGTGTTTTATATAAGTCGATCTATAGTCGACGTAGTATTAGTCCCGTAGGGCGTTCGCGCATAATTAAATAATGCGGAAAGATAAACAATTAACATCCCATAACATACATCCATACACACATACATACATGCATCACACTCGTTATACAGCACACATATCCGAGCCGGGGGAGTCCTCAGGACATCTTGGATCAGACCCCTTTACATACAGTTCACCAATGACCTAGGTTGTAGTAGACCACTAGCTCATCAAGCTCCTTCGTCGGTGATACGATCTAAATATCAAGCAAACTATAAGTCAATCCACAAGACTCAGTTAAGTTCGGTAAATCCAAACAACACAAATAATCCCGACATTACATCCCCGATTTCAATAGTTATTTGTCAAGGTTTTCGTTATACGAGACACGTTACTCGTAGTACGTTTAATTATCAACGTTCGGGTTTATTTAAATGAGTCGGTTATAAAGACGCTTTAGTTATAGCGTATGAAATACCCGTATTAAAAATAGTGATTAATTAGGCTAATAGGTACTTTAGAGGCTTAATTACATCTAAATAAACATGAGGGAACAAATCCCGACGAAAATGGATCCTTAAAATGGATTAAAAGCACAAACGAACCTTAGAACGCGTTTTTCGAGGAACCGGGAAAACGCGACTTTAGGTGGGTCAAATAGACTCGTAATGATTTTGGTCAACCAAATAGCCATTAATAAACATTAATGAAGGTTTAGAACCAATAAAATTCATTAAACGAGAAAATTCCAGAAAACGGGTTCCGGTTAGTAAAAACTGTAAAAACTGGGAAGTTGTGGGGTGAGAGTGTAAATAAGCAAAACTAATGTGTCCACTTTTGAAAATAAAAATCAGGAACTTGTGTGTGTGCTGTGTGTGGGCCGGTTGGCCTCCTCTCACTCACTTCGTTTATTCCTCTCTTATACACATAAGACAAATACAATAAAGCAAAAAGCAAAATAAACACTCTTTCTCCTCCCCACTCTACTCTCTCTCACATTTTCCCTCCTCTCTCTGATTTCTCTTCTTCTCCATTGAGCCTCTAATGGCGATTTACAAGCCCTACTCACAAGCCTCATTCTCTCTTCATTTTTTAAGGCTCAAATCTCCTCCAAATGCAATAAAATTTACACCATTGAATTTCTCTTGCCAAGGAGAACATCTTTCTCCTTTCAAAAATCCAAAAGCTCCATCTTCATCTCGATGGATGGAAGCCATTTGAAGGTTTGAGTCCACCATTAGAAGCTCCTTCTTCACCTTGTTACTTTGAGGTAAAAAGAAATTCGAAATCCACCATTTCTAGCTCTCATTTGCATTATAAAAAATTCCTGATTTTGAACTCCATGTTCCTTGTATTCTAGCCGGTTTTGGCTTCTTCTTTGGGCTAGAAATCTTGTTCTCTTGCTAACCAAGAACTTCATTCATTGGTTGGAAGGTAAGATTCTTTTCTAAACTCTAAAACATGTCTAAGTTCTAGGGTTAGTTAAGGATGAGTTTCTAAACTAGTATTGGCATGTATGGTGGCTGTAGCATAATTTGTTGTGTGAGGAAGAGCAAGGAAGAAGGGATGAAGAAAGAAGAAAGCAAGAAAGAAATCAAACTTGAAACAACAAGGTAATTGCTCTTACCTTGGGCTAGGTTGTATTGTGTAGTGTAACAGATTTTTAGTATCTAAAATGAGTAATGTACATGGTAATGAGTAGTAGATATGTTGTAGTATAATGAGGAAGGTAATGTAGCTGTTTTGGAACTTTTAAAAGATGTTTAAAAGCTTGGGAGAACATTGGGTAAGAAATGTGTATGTGCAGGAAAATGTATTGTGTTGGTAATGCTTATATTGATATGGGAATTGTAAATGAATGTGAGCTGGAACAAGGTGTGCGCAATGTGAAAATTATTGGGGAGACTATGTCAAAATTTGTCTTGAAACTAGAGGACTTAGTTGTGTAAGAAGAGGGAATAAGCTAGACAATAACTAGGTGTGTGTTTGGTAGTTGTTATGAGTGATTAATCATGTTGAAATCAGATTTGAAAAGGGGCTATGTGATGGGAAGAACTAGGATGTAGAGTAATACCTTTAGGATGCTAGTAGTGGCATTAGTTGAGGAAGTATTGGATGGTAGAAGTGAGTTTAAAAATCTGTAGCAATGGAAAAAAAACTGATGCAAGTGCTGGAATGGAAGTGAGGAAAATTGTGTGAGATGACTTATAAAATGAGTAGTGAGTTTAGTAGATGGTTTAAAGGTGATTTAGAGGGTTTAATGGTGTTAAATTGTGAGGGATCACATGTAGGAAGATAGGGGAAACAATGGGCAAAGAAAGAACTGAAAACAAATTTTAAAACAAAAGTATTGGGCCGGACCGACCTTGGGACCAAACTTGCAAGGTCGGTCGAGCCTTAAATTTACAAAGACGGAAGTCTACTGACTTTGACCGACCTTGGGACAGAACTTGGCAAGGTCGGTCGAGTCGTAAAAATGTAAACCCCCCAGAAGTCTACTAACTTCGACCGACCTTGGGACCCAAACTTGACTGAAATACCCCAAACCTAGATATGGTGTTTAGATGATAAACTAAGATATAAGAGGGCTAGATAATGCCTTAGAAATATTAAGAAACAATTTTAACTAAAGAAAACACAAGGAAACACCATAAGATCAATTAAGAAGAAAAAATGTGCTCTAAGCTTGGAGTAACTTGGTTAGCACCCAAATATCATTCTTAGACCTTAGTAACATCCTAATGGTCATGTTCAATCAATTACCAAAGAAAACCAAGTTCAGTAACAAGTTAAAACACAAATTGTGCTTTAAGGACTCTTAAAGCACATTTTTGAAAAATTGTCTTAGAAAGGGGTTTTGTGTGGCTAAATGCCCATGATTACTTCTTAATTAACTTGTGCACTACTTAGTATCACATTAGGAAGTCTAAATCAATGGGAAATCAAAAATTCCATGAAATACCCCAAACCAAAGTATGCTAAGTAAACATCAATTTATGATGTAGTAAGGCTAAAATATGCCTTAGAAAGATTGATAGACAATTTAAACGAAGGAAAACACAAGAAAACACCATAAGGGCAATTTAAGCAAAAATGTGCTCTAATCTTGGAGTGACTTTGATTAGCACCCAAATATCATTATAAGACCTTATTAACATGCTAATGGACGTGTTAAATCAATTAAAAGAAAACCAAGCTCAAAAACAAGCTAAACACGAAATGTGCTTTAAGACTCCTTAAAGCACCTTTTTGAGAAATTGTCTTAGAAATGGGTTTTGAGTGGCTAAATGCCCATGATTACACCTTAATCAACATGTGTACTAATTAGTATCACATTAGGAAGTCTAAATCAATGGGAAACCAAATTTACACAAATTTGTGCACTAATTTGTGAATAGTGCCAAATAGTGCCTAGTTTAAGCCTTAGTCAAAATAAGTCAATAAGTTGGTCAACCAAGACCCCAAATACCTTGTTTACTAAGGGGGGACAGTTTTAAATGGTGACTCACCATTAGTAGCCAGCACATTAAAGGAAATGAGGGGAAAAGTAGTAAATTCACTATTCACCCTTTTATAATACAAATATCTTCTTTAGCCTACCTCTTTCCTCTCTTCTTCATTTCTCTTCTTCACCAACGTGTTCTTCTTCTTCTTCTTCTCTGTTCTAAAGCCGTCCAAGCAACACCCATGGCACCACCACCTTGCTTTGTCCATAACTTGCTCATTTTAGCTCCAAATCAAAAACTAAGCATAGATTTCTCTTAATTAGACCAAGGCCTTGATTCCTATCTTTTCAAAAATTGAAAAGCTTCATTTTGGAGCCATGTTTTAAAACGCCATTGAAGGGGGAAAACTAGCTTGAGTTGGTCATTGTCTTCTCCATTCATTCAAGGTAAGGAAAATGTAAGAAAAACCAAGTTTCCATCACTTTTCCTTCATAACCGAAATTCATCTCTTCATGGGACCTTGTTTTTATCCCTTGTTCTAGCTTGATTCTATTCTCCAAAGACTTGAGGAGGTCTTGCCTTGCTTCATTATGAAATCCATTCCAAAATTCAAAGGTAAACATATACTTTTAAGCTTTAAAACACATTTTAACCTAAGAATGAATTCTATGAGTTCAGGCACATTGCTTAGTGCTCATTAGATTGTTTGAATGTGAATTAGAACATTGACAAGAGGATTGAAGTCCTTGCCGAAATTCAATCAAGAAAACCTAAGGAGGGAAGTAAGAGAAGCTTGAGGAAACAAGGTAAATTGCTTACCTAATGGTGATTTAAGGTTTTAAGGGATGAGTTTAGATAAGTATTATATGTAGCTTAAAGCTTACATTAAGTAATGGGTTGTATAACCTAGGAAAAAGAATTTAAACAAGCTTGTGAACTTGTGACTAAGGAGCCAATGGAAATGAGTTAGTAAGATAAGTATAAGGTGATTTATGAGAACACTTATATTGCTATGGGTGCATTGTTGTGTGTATTTGCAGGTTGAAAGCTATTAATGTGGGAAATTCAGTGTTTAAGTTTAAGTCATTTAAGGGCCTAAGAGCCATGTCATTTACGAGCCTTAGTGCTATGCATTTAAGATTATTGCACTATATTGAGTTTATTGTGAATGAGTTGATTTGGGTGAGAAAATAAGATGGGAAAGGATTTAATATGTGTGAGATGATTGAATGAGAAAAACAACGCATTTGGGAATGATGATATACTAGAGGAGCTATGGCGAAATGTGAGTAGAAAACAAAGTGTTTAAGGGGTGGTTGTGAATTAATACGACCTAGGATTTACTAGGAATCATTGAAAGGAATTTGAGTGGAAATGAGTTAACTAAGGAATTCTTGAGGTTTAGAATGACCTAGAGTTGTCTAGGAGGAATTAGAGGATTAGGTTGGTGTATTAAACACACCAAAGTCATGGTAAGAGGAATGGTAAGACTTGAGCAAAAATCCGGACGAAATGGTGTATAATGTTTTAAGATGATTTAGGTGTGAACTTGAGAATATAACAATGAGAATTTTAGGGAAGCTTGTGTAAGAGGTGAAGATGCTAGTGGCGGATTGATAAGGTTATAGTTTGGATGGTAATGAGTGGACTTAGGTGATGGAAGAGAAAATTGTTGGATAATGTTGTAATTGTCAAGGAGATGACTAGGAATGTATAAGAGGGTATGATCATGAGAGTGGTGAATAAACTGAGTAAAAGAGGTGGAGTGGAAATGTCTAAGGAGGGTGTAGCATGGTCAAGGTAAAGGAAGAACAATGTTAGGTGCTAAGGGGATGGAAAGAAGTATAGGTATGTTCAAGAGTTTAGGAATGATGAGTAACAAACGGAAAAGAGAGAGATTGTGCATGGAGATGCAAGGTAACCTTGGAAAGTTTAGTAAAGGAAAGATGGATGATTAATGATGTTGAGGAGTTGAGTAGTAGTTATATTGGTTAAAGGAAACACTAAGGATAGTTGGAGTTTAAGACAAAATTTACATATTGGAAGTGTAAGGAATTAAGTTATAAGTGTTAAGAGTTTTTGTAAGGAATTGGGTGAACGATAAAGAAATTTAGTATGAGTTTGATGGGTGAATTAGGAGGATTTTAAGGTGCTAAAATGATGTTAAAACATGTTAGAATACTTGTGGAGAGGTTAGGAAAAGATTGGGCAAGATTTGAGGTTCAAAAGAAGTCAAAAATTGCAATTCTGTACAAGTTTAGCCTTGGTCCGGGTTTGTAACCAAGTACATAAACCCGGACCACATCAAAAACTGTCCAGAAACTAATACCGTGACTTGGTCCAGGTTTATATCCAAGTACACAACCCGAACCAGCCAATTTTACAAAGGAAGTGTGCTTTTTAAGAGGTAAATGAAGGGGGCCTGTTGGGTAATGTTATTATATGATTGTTAAGAGTTGTTTGGTGGATGTTTAAGGCTATTGGAGGTGTGAACAAGTGTGAGTTAAAATGAGAAGTAAGTAATATAGAGGTTAAGCTTAAACTACAATGACTTAGTGGTATTTAGTTGGAAATCATTAGTGATTAAGTAAGCTAGGTTAATTAAAAGTAATTAACCACCCAATTCAATCATTGTTTAGGGTTGAGAATTTGGACTCCGGAGGAGAGTAGGCAACCGAACGACCAACGGTGAACGGTACAGTCTTTCTTGTGACCTGCTTGCTAACGAGGTGTCCCTCGGCTTATGTGCTATTTGTTTACGTGTGCTGACTAAACAAGATAAAGCATGCAACCTGTTTATTATATTGTTGTGTGAATGTGATGCACTAACACAACTTATCTCTTAGAACTTACTAACAATGTTTAGTAAACACTTGTATGAGAACAAAGAACACTTTCTAATATTAGTTTGTTAATAACCGAAAGAGGTTTAACCAACAAACATTGTCTTGAGACTTTTACTAACTGGAACTTGGGGGGGGGGAGTGAGGAATTCGGGACTGACTTCGGTCATGCATGTTAAGGAAAGGGGGTCGGTACCTGATTCAGTTCCGACTTCCGCTTAAGGACTTGTCTTCAGACTTGTTGCCTAGGGTCGAATGTCGGCTCAGCTACATTAGACATCCAGTCCAAGGTAGGAGGCATTAAGATGGTGCGGTAGGATCACCTAAATCCTAAATTTTAAGATAAGTTGTTTATTCAACCGATGGAGTTAATAGCTCATTGGTTAGGGTTTCTTTTGACCCGACAAAAATAAACATTGAGATAAGATACAATCATTTCTATTTAAAGAATGGTTTGTATTCTAAGATTAAGAAAAGTTGTAAGATAAGATACTACCATTTCTATTCAAATAATGGTTTGTATTCTAAGATTAAGATAAGGTTTGAGATAAGATACTACCATTTCTATTCAAAGAGTGGTTTGTATTCTAAGACTGAGATAAGTTACAACCATTTCTATTTAAAGAATGGTTTGTTTTCTAAGACTAAGATAAGGACTAAGATTGAGGTAAGATAAGGTTGGACTGAGATAAGAGGAAACATAACTTGAGGAGTTAAATAATTGACTCACTAATGAGAGAACGCATTTAAGTCGTTCATTGTGTTTGAACTTTGATTGTTCATATTTGGCTTGTTGTTTATTGCACTTTCTATTATGTTGTGCATCTAATCAACCTCCATGCTATCGACAATTAGTCGTCGTAGCCACGTTAGCTTGGTGGCCATGAGAGGATCATACCAGCAATTTTGCTGACCCCCTTTGGGGGCTGTTTTTATTATGCAGGTGAATGACAGAAGGTGACAGTCCTGAGGGTAGGATCGGGTAGAATTTACTTCGGGTTGTCTTCTCTTAGTTACACTAGTAGTGTCTGTATACTCGTTTAGTGAACGGTATGAGATGTTAGTAAGTTGTATAGGATGTAAGGAGATTGTAAGATGGATATGTAAATGAATAAGGATTGTAAGTACTAATGTTCGGTATATTCTGTTAGTCAGACCGTGGCAAGGTCCTGGAGTGTATTTAATTCCGCTGCAACGTTTGTATATATGTTGTTAAGTTGCGATAACCGCGATTGGATTGAGATAGGGTGTTACATTCCACAAATATGTGCACTAATTTGTGAATAGTAACCAAATAGTGCTAGTTTAGCATTAAGTCAATATAAGCTAATTAATTGGTCAACCAAGACCATAAATATCTCATTTAGGAAGGGGGGGACGTTTTTGAAGTGGTGAGTCACACATGAGGAGAAACTTAAGGAAAAAGAAGAGGGGAAGTTAGTAGAGTACTATTCACCTTTTAAAAAAAAAACTTCCTTTTAGCTTCCCTCTCTCCTCCTTTCTTCATTTCTTCTCTTCTCACCGATTTCTCCTGCTCTCTTTCTTCTTCCTTCACGTAAGAGCAGCCTCCATGCTAGCTCCATCTTCATTTGACCATATCTTGCTCATTTTAGCTCCAAAATCAAAACCAAGCACATATATCTCTTAGTTAGCTCAAGCTCCTTCTTCCTATCTTTCCAAAACTTCAAAAGCTTCATTTTGGTGCCAAGGGAAACCGCCATTGAAGGGGGAAAATAAGCTTGTAGGGTGCAATAGCTTCTCCATTCTCTTAATGTAAAGAATATGTAAGAAAAACTAGGTTTCCACCATTTCTTCTCCATTACCGAAAATTTCTACTCATGGGGCTTCATTTTTATGCCTTGTTCTAGCTTGTTTTCTATTCTCCAAGGGCTAGAGGAGGTCCTTATTGATTCATATCCAAGCCTACCTTAAGACTTCAAGGTAAAATACTCATTTTAATACCTTAAAACACATTTTTGACCTAGGGTTTGCTCCTTAAGGTTAGTGTATTATCTAGTACTCATTAGAGTCATTGGATATTGATTAGAACATTGGCAAGGAGAATTTGGTTGGTGACCGAGATTGTGCAAGGAGAAGCCTAAGTAAGAAAGTTTGAGAAGCTTGTAAAAGAACAAGGTAAATTGCTTACCTTAAGGTGTTTATTGTTTAAGGGAATGGGATTTAGATTTATGATAGCTTAGCTTAGAGTTTACATTGGGAAAGGGCTATAAAACCTAGGAGAAATAATGATGATATTTGAGAACTTGTGATTAAAGAGCAAATGCGAAATGAGATAGTTAGACAATTAAAATTGAATTACAAGAGCATTTATATTTCAATGGGAGCCCTGTTGTGTGTATTTGCAGGTCAAAGGCTAATATATGTGGAAATTCAGTGGTTAAGCTTTATGTCATTTAAGGGCTAAGTGCCAAGCAATTTAAGTCTATGCACTATATTGTGATGTAGTGTAGTTTTGGTGTAAATTGAGTGTTAAGAATGTGTGGAAAGAATTTGGGTGTTCAAGATTGTTAAATAGTAAGAACCAAGTGTTTGGACGTAGAAGAATACTAAAGAAGCCATGTCAAAATTTAGTGAGAAAACAAGGAGTTAAGGTGTATAAATGAAGTTGATGACCTAGAAGGTGCTAGGAATTCTTAAGGCTTAAACTGGTGAAAGAAAGTGAACTAGAGTGTTTTGATTGTTTAAAGGACTTAGGAGATGTCTTGAAGGACTTAGAGTATAAATGAGTGAGTTTGATGCTCTAGGGTTATGGTGGAAGTGTGAATAAGTCTTGTGCAAGTTTTAGTAAATAAAGGAAGAATAATGTCTTGTGAGAATCCAAGAGTAAGCTTGAGGAAGTTTGAGAAGTTGGTGTAAGGAAAGGGGAATGAGTAGTAAAGCTTTAGGAGTATTGATAATGCTTATGGAGAAACACTTTGGTTAGTTGAGGTTTTAGGCAAGTTTATATGTTAGAAATGTAGGAAACTAAGCGTAAGTGTTGGGAATTTTTGTAAGAACTTGAGTGAATGATCAAGGAATTAGGTATGAGATGATGGATGGATTAGGAGGATTTTAAGGTGCTAAAATGATATTTAAACATGCTAGGATAGTTATGGAAAGGTTAGGAAAATATTGGGCAAGATTTGAGGTTCAAAAGAAGTCAAAAATTGCATTTTTGTACAAGTTTAGCCTTGGTCCGGGTTTGTAACCAAGTACATAAACCGGACCACATCAAAAACTATCCAAAGACTAAAACCGTGACTTGGTCCGGGTTTACATCCGAGTACAAAAACCCTGTAACACCCCAACCATAACCTTCACACTTAAACAATAATCGCAGCGGAAATCATAAACTTTACCATTTACCAAAAGGGCGGTGTTACACGCCGTTAGCCACCCACGTGGCTAACAAGGCAGTTACATACAATGTATCGGTCTGATTACGATAATCCCGAGCATAATTACAACCTTCCAAAAATCACCTATCCAAAAAGAATAACGATATACCGAGTGTAACTGTACAAAAATCACCCACTGCTTCTACATCCACCAAAATATTCGACCTCGAGTGTACAGGCACTACTCGGGTTCAACTTCCAAAAATGACAAAAATATCAACAACCTAGGATCTAAAGCCATTCTTCCTCGATCATCATCCTGCAAATAAACGTAGCCCCAAAGGGGGTCAGCAACCTTTTGCTGGCATGGTTAACGTGCAGCCCGCTGACTACCGGGATACACGCAACTATTTGTCATGATAACATGCCGTTGATTTAACATACCATATGCATATACTTAACAAGAATTATTGCAGAACAATAACAATACATACATGGTGAAAACAATTCACTTTAGGAAACAACCAACATGGTTAGTCAACTTGTAAGCCTAGAGGATGACTTCATCCTCATGTTAAGCTTAACACATATCACATAACTGTTTTGTTAGTCGAATGAACAACTTTAACATAAAAGATGAGACAGGTGTAGTGACCCGAACACATCAAACACATAATTTCCCCCTAGCCCGAGTGGAAGTCAGGTAGGTAAGCTTTGGCTAAGCTAATGGGAGGATGAAATCCAAAACGGAGTACAACCCTAACATAAGGAGAGAGCCGAATCTGATTCAGATATCGACCCCCGTACATACACGCGTGACCGGAACGACCGGATCCTCACTCCCTCTGGTTAGCACTTGTTAGAAGTCCCACGGTGGGAACTTAACACAACCTCACACCAACAAGTGTTTAAGTCCAGTTAGACATATGAGGGAAGCAAGACATGATTCAGCAAACATAAACAACAACTAAACACACATAGCCGCGGTTAGAACGTTCCTTAGGTTAGAAGCATTATTACCGGATACCGTTCTCTTACGTTCCTAGCTTTGGTCAACTAACAGTTAGCACGCATACGAGGTCACCGGTATCGGTACGCACACATCACAATAATAACAAGAACTGTAAACTCGTTTCATGATTTAATCTTACAAGGTTGTAAACACACAGAAAAAGAAAACAACACAAAGCCGGTGTAAACCGGTAGGCAACAGACTGCAAGAAAACCATACCTCGGTCCTTGCCGCTCTAGTGTTCCACCGTACGTTGTTCCTAAACATGATTGATAACGTCGGTTAATTAACTTATTTGACTTCTGAAATTGCTACACACTTTACGTGTTTTTATGGCATGTTTTATGCTTAGACTTACACTTGATTATCTTTATTATACCCACTAGGGTCTACTAACTAAGCCACACTCTGTTTGTTTTTTTTTTTTTAGATTGGGTCGACCGACCTTGCCGACCGAACTTACCCAAGGTCGGTCCATTCCAGTAGCGTCCGAGTTCGAAATTTTTCACTCCGACCGACCTTGCCAAGTCCGGTCCCAAGGTCGGTCCATTCCAGAAGACTTCCCGTTTGAAAATTTTACCCCGACCGACCTTGCAAGTCTGGTCCCAAGGTCGGTCCATTCCAGAAAGATTTCCGCGCACCAAATTTGAGTCCGACCGACCTTGCAAGTCCGGTCCCCAAGGTCGGTCGATTCCAGAAAGGTTTCCGACGGTTTAAACTGGGCTCGACCGACCTTGTAAGTCCGGTCCCAAGGTCGGTCGGCTCCAGACCCTTGTTTCTTAATGCCCATTCAACTCCAAACTTCTTCACAAGCCTCCTAAGGTGTTCTAACATCATTAGACACACTAAAACCTTCATATATCCCTTCCATATTCATTTACAAGTTTATTTCTAAGCTCCTCAAATACTCTCTCAAAACACTTGTAGTACACTAGTTTGTTCCCACCTAGAAATGCATTTGAACCATTATATTTCTACACAAATTTTGACATGATCTCCCCATAATTTTTACATGTCCCCACTCATCTTTAACCCACTAAAACACTCCAACCATCAATTCATCCAAGGCACCAAAACACACTTACAATTCACCATTTAAACCACAATAGCCCTCAATATTCATAAACCTTAAAAGCTTGGCTCTTAGGCCCTTAAACAACATTAAATTAAACACTGAATTTCCTCATATTATTAGCAACACCTGCATTTCACTGAACATTTATATTCCTCAAACATAAACACATTCATAGATCACACACTAGTTCAAGGTAAGTTAACTACCTTGGGTTTCTTTCCAACTTCCCCTTCTCTTTCTTCTTGCTCCACAACCGGTTTTCAACGGGATTTATTACTACACTAATGACCATGCCAAAAATAATTACAATGAGTATGGAGGGTTAGGAAAACTATTCCATTAACCGTAGAATCGATATTTGAAACATCATAGGAGGGAATTACCTTCTACTTCAAGATGGAGTTTTGGTAATGGAATTTGGGCTAGCTCAAACACTTCTAAAAGATTGAATGAGCTAAAATAGAGAGAAAAAAATGGTGTTTAGTACACACCAAAATCGGCCACCTTAGACCATCAAGGAGTTGATTGGCTTCAAGAATATGGAGTTGTCTCTTCAAGGTGTGGTATACCCATGGAGATGAAGTATGGAGTTTTGAGATTTTAAAAGGTGGAAAATAATCCCCAAGATGAGAGGAGTATTTTGGTGTAAAAATTTCTTGATTTGGAGCTAGGATGATGCAAGTACAAGTACAAGAGAGAAGTTGGGGTTTTCTTGGCTTGTAAAAATCGCCATTCTTGGCACAAGAACAGAAAGAGAGAGAGCTGGGTGAGGGGAAAAATGTGAATGAAGAGAATGAGGGAAGAGAGAGAGTGGTGTGAGAGAGAGTATAGTGTATTTTATTGTTTTGTATTTAGTGAGTAAGTAGAATTAATAAAGTAGAGAAGGAGAATGGGTTGTCCTCACGTGAGACACAAGAGAGAGGGGGCAAAATCTGACTTTATTTTACAATGTGAGAGAGTGGCACTTGGTCATTTAGCAGATAACACCCGTTAGTTCCCGAACTGTCAGTTTTAACAGTCCGGGTCCGGTTTCTGGATTTTTTGTTTTATTTATTTTTATGGTCCTAGACATTGACTAATATTTAATTATAGCCCTATGATTCACCATAAATTTTTATTAGTCTTTTAACCCATTTAAAATCACATTTCCCGGTTTCTCGAAAAATGTGCTTTAGAGCTCGTTTTGTATTTTTAATCCACTATTTGGATCCGTTTCCTTCGGGAATTTTTCCCACATGTTCTTAATGACTAAAATAGGCCTTAAAATATAATAATATTAATTAACTAGCATATTAAGGTTTGGGGTATTTCAAACCCGAACCAGTCACAAAACAGTCTAGAGACTTATGCGATGATGAATTGGTCCGGGTTTACATCCTCAGACACAAACCCGGACCAATAAAAAAAAGCCACAAAATGTTGAAAAATGGGGTTTTAAGGTTGGGACTTGTTTGGTATTGATATTGTAAGATTTTTAGGACATAATTAATGACATATAATGGTCATTAGAGGCATAAACAAGCATAAGAAATAATGAGAAGTAAGTGACTTTTGAGGTTAAGGTAAACTATAAGGACTTAGTGATTTTTAGTGGGTAAAAACTAGTGGTTAAGCAAGTTAAGTAAGATGGGATGAGTTAAATAACAGATAACCTAAAACTGAATGAATGTTTTAGGACTTGTGAATGGGACCCGGAAGGAGATTAAACAAACGACCACTAACGGTGAACGGTACAATCTTTATTGTGACCTGCTGCTAACGAGGTGTCCCTTAAAAGAACTTTGTCCCCAAAGTTCACACTTCCACGCATCTTATTATTAGAACGCGGGGATTACTTTGAAACAACGCTTCCATAACAAACATACAAACATTCTTTACATCGCATCGGACACAAGGTCCTCATAACAAAACATCACTTAGACTCAAGGTCTATAACATAACAACATAGACATGTATTCCAATACATGTCATACATACATAACCGAAACGGCTCTACCCCCCTTAAATAGGGGTACGCCCCGTACCCTATACATACAAATACTAAGAAGTAAATAGCGACGGGTACTTCGCCCTCATCTTCTCCTCCAGCTCCCAAGTGGCCTCCTTGACTTCCTGGTTAGACCAGAGGACCTTCACCAATCTTACAGACTTATGGCGAGTGTCTCGAGTCTTAGTGTCCAGGATCCGTACGGGAGTCTCCACTGATCGCATGGTCGGCTCTAGTGTTAGCCTCTTGGGCTGAAGTACATGAGACGGATGAGACATATATTTCTTCAACTGGGACACATGAAATACATCGTGTACCTTGCCCAGCTCAGCAGGTAAATCGAGTCTGTAGGCTACCGGGCCTATCCGCTCCGTCACAACATAAGGCCCCACATATTTTGGGCTCAATTTGCCTTTCTGGCCAAAACGAAACACTCCCTTCATGGGGGATACTCTAAGAAATACCTGATCACCACGGCGAACTCCAGGTCACGTCTGCGCACATCGGCGTACGATTTCTGCCTATCCTGAGCTGCCTTCATGTTAGCCCGGATCTGGTAAACTTCTGCTTGTACATGCTCTAAATACTCAGGTCCTATAATGACCGTCTCACTCGACTCATCCCAGCATAATGGCGTACGGCATGGTCTACCGTACAAAGCCTGGAAGGGAGACATCTTGATCGAAGCATGGTAACTGTTGTTGTAGCTAAACTCGATCAGATGCAACTTATCAATCCAGCTGGTCTGAAAGTCAAGTGCACATGCACGTAACATGTCCTCAAGCGTCTGTATGGTGCGCTCACTCTGACCATCTGCTGTGTGGGTGGAACGCCGTACTCAACTTCAGTTCGGTACCAAGCGCTTCCCGTGTACTCTAGTACCTCGAGAGGAATCTGGTATCCCTATCAGACACGATAGTCTTCGGTACTCCATGATGTCGTATTATCTCACGGTCGAAGAGCTCTGCTAGCTTTGCCACTTTCCAGGTGTCCTTCATCGGAATGAATCGGGCCACCTTGGTCAGTCGGTCAACAACGACCCAAATCATATTCAAGCCTCCCCGAGTAGGCGGAAGCCCAACAACGAAGTCCATGGAAATATCATGGAACTTCCATTCAGGAACGGGCATCGGCTATACCATGCCACCAGGACGACGGTGCTCAAACTTGACCTTCTGGCAAGTGAGACACCTAACAACATAGTCTGTTACATCTTTCTTCATACCGGTCCACCAGAAATATCTCTTCATACTCTTGTACATCTTTGAAGCTCCGGGGTGGATAGAAGTAGAAGAACAGTGTAATTCACTCAGTATGCGCTCCTTCAGCTCAGCGCTACTTCGTGGAATACAAAGTCGGCCATTCAGCCTGATCAAGTCATCATCATGAAGTCGAAAATCATACTTTTGGCTCTCGAATGTGCCGTCAATCAGCTTCTGTCTGATCTCTTGCATGTACTGGTCTGACATCTGAGCACTCCGCACCTCATCGAACCAAGCTAGAGTGAGAGATTACGAATGGAGAGAGTGTGCTCGGCGACTCAATGCATCAGCTACAATGTTTGCTTTACCTTCCTTGTACTGAAGGTTAATATCGTAATCAGTGAGGAATTCGACCCATCTTCTTTGCCTCATGTTCAACTCCTTCTGAGTGAACAGGTATTTCAAACTCTTGTGATCTGAATAAATCGTCACATTCACTCCATACAAATGGTGTCGCCATATCTTCAAGGCGAAGACAATGGCACCCAATTCTAAATCATGTGTAGGATAATTTTCTTCATGTCGCTTCAACTGTCGGGAGGCGTAGGCCACGACCTTCCCGTGTTGCATCAAAACACAACCCATTCCCTTTCCTGACGCATCACAGTACACCTCAAAACCATCAGTACCCTCAGGTATAGTAAGAACTGGTGCAGAAGTCAAAGCATCCTTGAGACTCTGAAATGAGCTCTCACAGTCAACATCCACTCAAACGGTGCATCCTTCTTCATTAAGGATGTCAACGGTTTCGAAACACTAGAAAAATCCTCACAAACCTCCGATAAGAACCTGCCAGACCGAGGAAGCTCCGGATGTCGGTAACCGTCTTCGGTCTAGGCCAGGTGCGCACAACATCAATCTTGGCCGGATCCACAGCGATCCCGGCCTCTGAAATAACATGACCAAGAAAAGAGACTTGGTCCAACCAAAATTCACACTTCGAGAACTTCGCATATAGCTGGTTCTCTCTCAATGTCCTAATACACTCCTCAGGTGATTTTCATGCTCAACCTTGGACTTAGAATAAATAAGGATATCATGGAATCAGACAACTACTGACTTATCCAACTGTCTCGAAACAAACGATTCATTAAGTCCATGAACTTTGCCGGTGCATTAGATAACCCAAACGGCATGACCGTGAATTCATAGTGTCCATATCTGGTTGGAATGCGGTCTTCTCATTATCACTGTCCCTGATAGCAATCTGATGGTAACCCGATCGCAGATCGATCTTAGAGAACACAGATGCACCTCTCAGCTGATCAAACAAATCATCGATACGTGGCAATGGGTAACGGTTCTTCACCGTCACCGCATTCAGCTCTCTGTAATCGATGCAGAGGCAGAGACTACCATCCTTTTTCTTCACAAAAAGGACTGGTGCTCCCCATGGTGAAACGCTAGGGCGGATAAATCCCTTGTCGAGTAGGTCTCGCAGCTGCTCTTTGAGCTCTGTCATCTCAGCTGGAGCCATACGGTAGGGCGCCTTCGCTATAGGTCCGGTGCCCGGTACCAAGCCAATCTCAAACTCAACTGCCCGTGTAGGTGGCATGCCTGGGAGCTCCTTAGGAAAAACATCAGGAAACTCCGACACAACCGGTACGTCTGGGCTAAACTCAGGGTCTCTCTCTATGTCCTGGACATAGCAGAGGTATACATCATTCTTTCTTCTGATTTCATGATACATGGCCATGGCGGAGATGATCTGTGTCGAAGGCTCCCTAGGCCTCTGGCGGTATGAAATGGTAACCCCAGACGGACTCCGAAGAAGCAGACGGTGCTCGGCACATAGGATTCTGCCCTTGTACCGCTCCAACCAGTTCATCCCGACAATTACATCAAAACCGAGCCCCTCGAACTCTATCAAGTCGATCGGGAACTCTTCATTCTTAATTCGTACAACAACATCTCGGTGGTAGCGAGTACACCTGATCCGCTCTTTTGACGGGAGAGTGACTAGGAAGTCTTGCATCCCTTCACCGTCTAACCCTAGCCTCTTCACAAATGATAGCGAGATAAAAGTGTGTGAGGCTCCGGAGTCGAACAAGACCGAGGCGTCCACGCCATTAACTGGAAGGTACCGGTGAGGATGGTGCCGCTCTTGCCGGCCTCTACCTCATTGCAAACACTCAGTATACCTCCCGCCCCGAGTGCACAGCCTAATTTATTTCCAAAACTTATAAGTATAACGGTAATAACAGGGTGGTTTACTCAAGGAATCAACATTGCTTTATTCATAAAACTCGTCTTTACACCATGATGATATTACATTTGGCTACATCGCTGATAACTTAGCATACTTAATGCATCACATACTTAACATACAACTGACTTCACACTTTACATGGTTACACATAACTTCAAAACTGTCTAAAGGTTAAGTTCAAACGTCCAGGTTTCATGTGTGTGGCATTGATTATTGTCGGAGGCGCTGTATTCAACTTGATCTTCTTGATACCATGATACAGCATCCTCGACTGCCCACCCATGATTAACACATCACAGACTCCAATACTAGCTTCCTTGTGAGGTCCGCACGCTTCTGCTCGCCATACATAAACACTGCGGTATCACCAATGGACCAAGACACCACAGGTACTCCTTTACTAAGAGACTCGGGTGTCTCGTCCTTGTCTTGGTGTAAACCCAACCTTCCACCTTTTTCGTAGAAGTTTACAATGCATAAATCTGCCTTGATACTTGGAATTCGTTCCGGTTCAACTTGCTGAGCAATTCCCACGGTGTGGTTAACAACCGCAAGGAACTCCTCAGGTATACTTGGTATGGTAGCTCCATCTTCAGCTCATGTGTCCTGATATGACTTGGTGTAAGGGTTCCAATCCTTACCCATGCACATCATCTTTAAATCATCTTTGCCCCACTTGGGTATTCGGGTGTGTAGAAACCTCCTGGTGCTGCTCCAAGCTCGTTGCACCGTCGAATGATATGGATTTGTGCTTCGGGTGTCAAGAATCCTTTTAATAATATCATACCTGGTTGGATAACCTGACATTGTTCGGTCGGATAGTCGGCGATGTCGATGGCGGGGTATCTCCGGGGTGGGTGTCGGTGGGATTGGATAACAAATATTGAAGGTTCCTAAGGTTTAGAATTGCCTAATTAGGTGGTTTTCACATTATACTTTAACTCATTTACTTATGTGGTCATACATTTAGACTCACTAACACACATGCATGGAATGCGGTAAGCAATCACTTATCTCACTTAACAGTTTAAGGGGTACCTGGTCTAGAAGACGATCCTGGTGCCTCTGACCGGTCCACCACGTTCAAGGCAGCCTTGCCTGCTCCCGGCCCCTTCCCCTTCTGGGAATCAGTATTCCCTTGCCCTAGGGATGGCTGATAAGTAGCTTTCGGGCCTTCAGTGGTCGCAGTGGCCTTACCCTTCCATTGCCCCCTAGGCCTATAGTTTCTGCCATCGGGGTTACTGTAGCACTCGAAGTCACGGTGCCCAGTTTCTTGCAGTAGTGACACTGCACATCATTCCCTTTGCAATCCTTGCCGGGATGGTCACCTTTACACCACTTACAAAAGTAGTGGCGCTCCGGTCCAGAGCCCGTACTGGCTGCTATCAAAACACATAATCAGTACACACTTTACAACTTAGCAACACACATTTAAATTCGATTTCAAAATCAAGTTGTTACCCTTCATAGGCTGAGAGCGTAAGGGCTTAGCCGCATAGGCGTATGTGAGCTTCAGCGGCTCCTCAGTGGTAGTGGGCTGGGCTTGGCCCTTGCCATCCTGTTGCTGCCTTCTGGGGCTGAGGGTAAGGTTTCCTCTTCTTCCCTTCTTGGTACGCTTGCGAGCTTTGGCCCTCGCTCGAGACCTTGCGCTTTTGCGCATTCTCCTCGTCCCTCAGACGGACGGTGATCTCCACCTTAGTAGCGGCATGATAGCACTCCTGAAGTATCAAGGTGTTTGTCATGCCCCGCAACACATTTACACACTCCATATAACATAACTCATTTACACTTAGACATTATTTGAAAATACCTGCAAGGTATTGTACTCGGCTGGCCCCATGCCATAGCGTAGGCGGTGGCTCAACCACTGTAAAAGCGATTCACTAAGACCCGGTTCGAGTAACCTAGGTCGGGTAGAAGAGATGAACAAGGTCGGTGAAGGCGGTGTAGTAGTCGTCCACCGTCATTTTGTCTCCTTGCTTCAAACTGTCAAGCTCAGGCGCTTTGCCTCTTGCACATGCACTGGGTAGTACTTGGCCCGTAGCAATGCCGTGTACTGCTCCCATCCAAACTCCGGGTCGGCCACTTTCTCGGCCCGTACAAGTTTCCACCAATTCCTAGCCGAACACTTCAAGTAATACGCAGCAAGACGAACCTTGGCATCAGCAGGAACGGCCAAGTCTCGTAGGCGGTCTCAAGCTCCGAGATATACGCCTCTAATTTGGAAGGGTCGGTCTCCCCTTTGAAAGATGGGGGGCCTTAAATCGGCCAACGCTTTCACCCAATTAGTCTCACGTGGCTGTGGTGGTGGTGGTGGTTCAGGCTGATCCTGACCAACGGGCTGTTGCTGCCTTGCTGCACTGCAGCTACTATCTGAGGTACTACTTGTGCTAGGGCGGCCGCTACGACTTCGGCCGTCATCTGTGCGGTAGGGTTATCCCCCGCGTCTTCTGGACCAGGCCCTCGCGGCCTCGTCGCGTGGTCGCCCTGCCATCTGAACATATATGAGAGCACATTAGTATTGTGCTTACAAACTTATCGTATCACTTGTTTATAACGTCCTTTGGACGACAAGGTTTAAATTTCCTAACTCGGTATATTCCTAAGCTCGGTAATCGGAAATCAGAGTGATACACCTCTGATACCACTTTTTGTAACACCCCAACCATAACCTTCACACTTAAACAATAATCACAGCGGAAATCATAAACTTAACCATTTACCAAAAGTGCGGTGTACACGCCGTTAGCCACCCACGTGCTAACAAGGCAGTTACATACAATGTATCGGTCTGATTACGATAATCCCGAGCATAATTACAACCTTCCAAAAATCACCTATCCAAAAAGAATCACGATATACCGAGTGTAATGTACAAAAATCACTTACTGCTTTACATCCACCAAAATATTCGACCTCGAGTGTACAGGCACTACTCGGGTTCAACTTCCAAAAATGACAAAAATATCAACAACCTAGGATCTAAAGCCATTCTGCTTCCTCGATCCTCATCCTGCAAATAAACATAGCCCCAAAGGGGGTCAGCAACCTTTTGCTGGCATGGTAACGTGCAGCCCGCTGACTACTGGGATACACGCAACTATTTGTCATGATAACATGGCGTTGATTTTAACATACCACATGCATATACTTAACAAGAATTATTGCAGAACAATAACAATACATACATGGTGAAAACAATTCACTTAGGAAACAACCAACATGGTTAGTCAACTTGTAAGCCTAGAGGATGACTTCATCCTCATGTTAAGCTTAACACATATCACATTACTGTTTTGTTAGTCGAATGAACAACTTTAACTAAAAGATGAGACGGGTGTAGTGACCCGAACACATCAAACACATAATTTCCCCCTAGCCCGAGTGGAAGTCAGGTAGGTAAGCTTTGGCTAAGCTAATGGGAGGTTGAAATCCAAAAAGCAGTACAACCCTAACATAAGGAGAGAGCCAAATCTGATTCAGATATCGACCCCGTACATACACGCGTGACCGGAACGACCAGATTCCTCACTCCCCCGGTTAGCACTTGTTAGATGTCCCACGGTGGGAACTTAACACAACCTCACACCAACAAGTGTTTAAGTCCAGTTAGACATATGATGGAAGCAAGGCATGATTCAGAACACAAACAACAACTAAACACACATAGCCGCGGTTAGAACGTTCCTTAGGTGGAAGCGTTATTACCGGATACCGTTCTCTTACGTTCTAGCTTTGGTCAACTAACAGTTAGCACGCATACGAGGTCACCGGTATCGGTACGCACACATCACAATAATAACAAGAACTGTAAACTCGTTTCATGATTTAATCATACAAGGTTGTAAACACACAGAAAAAGCAAACAACACACAAGCCGGTGTAAACCGGTAGGCAACAGACTGCAAGAAAACCATACCTCGGTCCTTGCCGCTCTAGTGTTCCACCGTACGTTGTTCCTAAACATGATTGATAACGTTGGTTAATTAACTTATTTGACTTCTGAATTTGCTACACACTTTACGTGTTTTTATGGCATGTTTTTATGCTTAGACTTACACTTGATTATCTTTATTATACCCACTAGGGTCTACTAACTAAGCCACACTTTTGTTTGTTTTTTTTAGATTTTGGGCCGACCGACCTTGCCGACTGAACTTACCCAAGGTCGGTCCATTCCAATAGCATCCGAGTTCGAAATTTTTCACTCCGACCGACCTTGCCAAGTCCGGTCCCAAGGTCGGTCCATTCCAGAAGACTTCCGTTTGAAAATTTTACCCCGACCGACCTTGCAAGTCCGGTCCCAAGGTCGGTCCATTCCAGAAAGATTTCTGCGCATAAAATTTGAGTCCGATCGACCTTACAAGTCCGGTCCCCAAGGTCGGTCGATTCCAGAAAGGTTTCCGACGGGTTAAACTGGGCTCGACCGACCTTGTAAGTCCGGTCCCAAGGTCGGTCGGCTCCAGACCCTTGTTTCTAAATGCCCATTCAACTCCAAACTTCTTCACAAGCCTCCTAAGGTGTTCTAACATCATTAGGCACACTAAAACCTTCATATATCCCCTTCCAAATTCATTTACAAGTTTATTTCTAAGCTCCTCAAATACTCTCTCAAAACACTTGTAGTTCACTAGTTTGTTCCCACCTAGAAATGCATTTGAACCATTATTATTTCTACACAAATTTTGACATGATCTCCCATAATTTTTACATGTCCCCACTCATCTTTTAACCCACTAAAACACTCCAACCATCAATTCATCCAAGGCACCAAAACACACTTACAATTCACCATTTAAACCACAATAGCCCTCAATATTCAAAACCTTAAAAGCTTGGCTCTTAGGCCCTTAAAAAACATTAAATTAAACACTGAATTTCCTCATATTTAGCAACACCTGCATTTCACTGAACATTATATGCTCAAACATAAACACATTCATAGATCACACACTAGTTCAAGGTAAGTTAACTACCTTGGGTTTTCTTTCCAACTTTCCCTTCTCTTTACTTCTTGCTCCACAAACCGGTTTCAACAGGATTATTGCTACACTAATGACCATGCCAAATAATTACAATGAGTATGGAGGGTTTTAGGAAAACTATTCCATAACCCTAGAATCGATATTTTAAACATCATAGGAGGGAATTACCTTCTACTTCAAGATGGAGTTTTTGGTAATGGAATTTGGGCTAGGTCCAACACTTCTAAAAGATTGAACGAGCTAAAATAGAGAGAAAAACAATGGTGTTTAGTACACACCAAAATCGGCCACCATAGAGAATGGGGGAATGAATGGATTTTTGAGTTCTTTCTTACCTTAGACCATCAAGGAGTTGATTGGCTTCAAGAATATGGAGTTTTCTCTTCAAGGTGTGGTATACCATGGAGATGAAGTATGGAGTTTTGAGATTTTTAAAAGGTGGAAAATAATCCCAAGATGAGAGGAGTATTTTGGTGTAAAAATTTCTTGATTTGTAGCTAGGATGATGAAGTTACAAGGAGAAGAAGTTGGGGTTTTCTTGGCTTGTAAAAATCGCCATTGTTGGCACAAGAACAGAAAGAGAGAGAGCTGGGTGAGGGGAAAAACGTGAATGAAGAGAATGAGGGGAAGAGAGAGAGTGTGAGAGAGAGTATAGTGTATTTTATTGTTTTGTATTTTAGTGAGTAAGTAGAATTAATAAAGTAGAGAAGGGGAGGGGGTTGTCCTCACGTGAGACACAAGAGAGAGGGGGCAAAATCTGACTTTATTTTACAATGTGAGAGAGTGGCACTTGGTCATTTAGCAGATAACACCTGTTAGTTCCCGAACTGTCGGTTTTAACAGTCCGGGTCTGGTTTCCGGATTTTTTTGTTTTATTTATTTTTATGGTCCTAGACTTTGACTAATATTTAATTATAGCCCTATGATTTACCATAAATTTTTATTAGTCTTTTAACCCGTTTAAAATCACATTTCCTGGGTTTCTCAAAAAACGTGCTTTAGAGCTCGTTTTGTATTTTTAATCCACTATTTGGATCCGTTTCCTTCGGGAATTTTTCCCACATGTTCTTAATGACTAAAATAGGCCTTAAAATATAATAATTATATAATTAACTAGCATATTAAGGTTTGGGGTATTTCAAACCCGAACCAGTCACAAAACTGTCCAGAGACTTATGCGATGAATTGGTACGGGTTTACATCCTCGGACACAAACCCAGACCAATAAAAAAAAGCCACAAAATGTTGAAAAATGGGGTTTTAAGGTTGGGACTTGTTTGGTAATGATATTGTAAGATTTTTAGGACATAATTAATGACATATAATGGTCATTAGGGTCATAAACAAGCATAAGAAATAATGAGAAGTAAGTGACTTTTGAGGTTAAAGTTAAACTATAAGGACTTAGTGATTATTAGTGGGTAAACACTAGTGGTTAAGCAAGTTAAGTAAGATGGGATGAGTTAAATAACAGATAACCTAAAACTGAATGAATGTTTTAGGACTTGTGAATTGGGACCCGGAAGGAGATTAAACAAACGGCCACCGACAGTGAACGGTACAATCTTTCTTGTGACCTGCTTGCTAACGAGGTGTCCCTCGGCTTGTGTACTATCTGTTTATTTGCTATGACTAAGACAAGATAAAGCATGCAACCTGTTTTTATTGCTCTCGTTGTGTGTGTTTTGTTTACCCTAACCCACGAGACTTGAGGTTAGCTACTAACTAAGCTTAGTACCTATTGAATTAAGGAGAGGAATTATATATTGGTAACAGTTGGTTAATACCGGTTAAGGTTTAACTAACACATGGTTGTAAGATTTTCACTAACTAGAACTTAAGGGGGGAGTGAGGAACCCGGGACTAACTTCGGTCATGCATGCTAAGGAAAGGGGGTCGGTATCTGAATCAGATCCGACTTCCGCTTAAGGACTTGTCTTCGGACTTGTTGCCTAGGGTTGAATGTCGGCTCAGCTACATTGGATTTCCAGTCAAAAGTAGGAGGCATTAAGATGGTGCGGTAGGATCACCTAAATCCTAAATTATAAGATAAGTTGTTTATTCAACCAATGGAGTTAATAGATCATTGGCTAGGGTTGCTTTTGACCCGACAAAATAAACATTGAGATAAGATACGACCATTTCTATTTAAAGAACGGTTTGTATACTAAGATTATGATAAGGCTAAGACTGGGGTAAGTTAAGATGGACTGAGGAAAAGAGGAATTGGAACTTAAGGAGTTTACTTACTAACTCACTTACTAAGAGAACGCTTTAAGTCGTTCATTTGTGTGTGAACTATGTATGTACATTTGTGGATTGTTGTTTTATTGCACTTTATATTATGATTGTGATTCTAATAAACTTCCATGCTATCGACAATTAGTCGTCGTAGCCCCGTTAGCTTGGGGGCCATAAGAGGGTCGTACCAGCATTCTTGCTGACCCCCTTTGGGGGCTGTAGGTAAGCGGCCCATGAAGAGTCACCCGGAGAGTAGGAGTGAGTAGACTTAGGTGGGACTTTTATTTTGAATACGGGTTGCGCTTGTGCTCCCGTCTGTTGATATTAAAACTGATAGTAGTTATGTTGTTAACGGAGATACTATGAACTCGGTTGGTGAATGTTTTGGATAGTTGGTATATTCCTTTTGGGTAAGCGTTTGTAAGTAAGTAAGTTCGGTATGTTCCGTTGATCAGACCGTGGCAAGGTCCCGGTGTTAGTTTATTCCGCTGCAATGTTTATGATTAAGCTCTTAAGTTTGCGATAACCACTATTGGCTTAGGACGGGGTGTTACAAAAAGTGGTATCAGAGCGTAGTTACGCTCTGATCAATAAATATCGGACATAGGTAACCACCGAGTTAGGATATGAGTTCAGATATAAGTAATGGGCTAAGGGTGTGAGAAGTTAGAGTGAGTAGAGTCAGATGACCACTATTAAGTGTGGATCGTCTTTACCGTCTACGGACGTTATAAATTCTTGAACCAAAACCGTGGTGAATACAGACCTAATGTGAGTTGTGCTTGTTCAGATGGCAGGACGTCCTAGAGGAGGCCGAGGCCGTGGCCGAGGCGATGATGCTACTAAGATATTGGGAGGGCAGACGATCACGGAGATTGTAGCTGCCGCATTAGGGCATATGGGTTATCAACCTGGTGTGGGTGCACCACCACCACCGCCACCGCCACAGCCCCGGGAACCGAATTGGGTGAAGAGTCTGGCTGACCTTCAACCAACACACTTTAAGGGGGAGACTAATCCCGCCAAGCTCAAGGAGTACATCTCCGAGTTGGAGACCCCCTTCGAGACCCTTGATGTCCCTCCTGGGATCAAGGTGCGTCTGGCTGCATTCTATCTGAAAAGGGCAGCAGGCGATTGGTGGAAGCTAGTGAGGGCCGAGCATATGGCCAATCTAGAGTTCGGCTGGGAGCAGTACACCGCACTACTACGAGCAAAGTACTACCCCGCCCATGTCTAGACGAAGAAGCGCTTACAGTTGGATGCGCTTAAGCACGCGGACAAGATGACGGTAGACGAGTATTACTCAGAGTTTACCGCCTTGCTTCGTCTTCTGTCGGGTCTTGGATATTCAGACCAGATTCTGGTGGACCACTTCTATGGCGGGCTTAGCCATCAACTCCGCTATGACATGGGGCCGACGAGTTATACTACCTTGCAGGTAATGAGAAAAATTGAGATATTAATAAGTGAGTAAGATTTAGATTGTGAGAAATAAGAGAAACTAATACTTTAGGAAGCAGAAGTGCTATCATGCCACTGCTAAGGTTGAGATAACCGTCCAGCTAAGGGACGAGGACAATGCCAAGAGAAAGAATGCCGGGAAGAGCACAGAGAACTAAGGGCAAGGTGGGTACAAGAAACAGAAGTACCAGCCTCAAGCCAAGAAGAATCAGAACCAAAAAGGAAAAGAAGGAACCGAGAAGGCTACTGAAGAGCCATTGAAATTGACTTATGCATATGCTGCTAAGCCCCTGCGCTCAAGGGCGCCAAAGGGTAAGGAAATTAATATTGAGTGAGTTGAGAGACATTTAGCAAACCGTTAAGGATATGAGTACTAATATTGTAAATGATCAGGATCTGAGACTAGGAAGGAGGCCGGTGGTGGCTACCAACGACGCTACTATTGTCAGTGGTGTCACAAGGACCATCCCGGAGTTGATTGTAAGGGGAACAAGGTGGAATGTAATTTTTGTGGGGTGTACGGGCACCGAGCTTATGAGTGCTTCCGGAACCCCCAGAGCAGAGCCTTTAGACCCGAAATGAAGGGCAAGGGCAGGACCGATCAGGGAGCTGGATCTGACGGTCAGAAGAGAGCGCAACAAACTGCAGACAAGAACCCACGGGTAGTCCAGAAGTCTGGACCCACTCTACACATGGTGGACCGGGACGATGAACTTGAACCCTCATCGAGACCAGGTACCGCTATAAACCGTTAAGTGATAAAATTGTCTGCTTACCGCATTATCACGCATGTTTGGTGAATAAATGAGTTAGATGAGAATAAGATAAGATTAGCCCTTAAGTAAGATATGACCTATTACCACCTTAGGAAACTTCAACATTTGCTATCCAATACCTTCAACACCTAACCTGGAAGAGACCGACATCGAGACCCGAGACTATCCAACCGAACAATGTCAGGTTATCCGCCCAGGTATGATTTTATTAAGGGGATACCTGACACCAGAAGCACAAATAGCCATGATCAGGAGATGTAGTCAGTTAGGAGTGGGACCGGGAGGTTTCTATACACCGGAGTACCAGAGGGAGCAAGGATGAAGTTAAAGATGATGAGCTTAGGCAAGGATTGGAATCCGTATGCCAAGACTTACCAGACCACGAAAACACAAGATGGAGTCTCACCACCGGGGATACCCGAAGAGTTCCATCCAGTTATTACACAAGTCGTGGAGATCGCTCAGCAGTTGGAAGCTGACCCGATTCCAGACATACAAGAAGACATCTGCATTGTGAACTTCTACGAGAAAGATGGGCAACTCGGACTACATCAGGACAAGGACGAGACAACAGAGTCTCTCAAAAGGGGGATACCCGTAGTGTCTTGGTCCATTGGAGACGACGCAGAGTTCTTGTACGGCGAGCAGAAGCGTGCGGACCATTCTAATAAGTTAATACATAAGTCAGGGGATGTATTAGTTATGGGAGGAGAATCAAGGATGTTATACCATGGGATTAAGAGAATCAAGCTGAATACAACAACGTCAGCAGTAATCAATGCGACGCATATGAAACCAGGACGGTTAAACCTAACCTTTAGACAATAGCCATGTAATGTTTTAAGTATGAAGTAAGGAAGGAGATGTAAGAAAGAAGCACATGTTGTAAACAGGATGGTCATGAATAAAATAACAGTGTTGTTCATATTAATTGTTACGACTCTGGTTATACCATCATTACTCATGAAGCTTGTGAATACAATTAGGTTATGGACTCAGTACGGAAGGTGCACTAAGCATACTTATAGAGGCACATGCCAACACCAGCGGGACTATCCTCACCGGCACCTTTCCGATTAATGGGATTGAGGCATCAGTTCTCTTTGACTCAGGGGCCTCGCACCTTTATCTCGGCATCTTTTGCGAGGAGGTTGGGGCTAGACCTGATGAGCTACCCAACTTCACGGTTACGCTCCCGTCTAAGGAGAAGGTTCGTTGCACTCGCTACTACCGAGGAGCCATCGTCAGAATTAAGGGGGAAGACTTCCCCGTCAGTTTTATTGAGTTCAGGGAGTTAGGATTTGATGTTATTTTCGGGATGAACTGGTTGGAGCGGCACAAGGGTCGTATCCTCTGTGCCAAGCGTCGGCTGCTGCTCTGGAGTCCATCTGGGGTAACAATATCATACCGCCAGAGGCCCAGGGAGCCTTCAACTAAGATCATCACCGCTATGGCAATGTATAAGGAGTTGAGGAGGAAGGAAGAAGTATACCTCTGCTATGTCTTGGACATAGAGAGGGACCCCGAGTTCGACCCCGACTTACCTGTAGTGTCGGAGTTCCCCGATCTATTTCCACGGGAACTGCCCGACATGCCACCCACTCGGAAGGTAGAGTTCACCATCGAGCTACTACCTGGAACCGGACCGATAGCCAAAGCACCATATCGCATGGCTCCGGCAGAAATTAAAGAGTTGAAAGATCAGTTGAAAGACTTGTTAGATAAGGGATTCATAAGACCGAGTGTATCACCATGGGGAACGCCAGTGTTCTTCGTGAAGAAGAAGGGTGGCAGTTTCCGCCTCTACATCGACTACAGAGAGCTGAATGCAGTGACTGTGAAGAATAAGTCCCCACTACCCCACATTGATGATCTGTTTGATCATTTGAAGGGGGCATCCGTGTTTTCCAAGATTGATCTCAGATCGGGGTATCATCAGATAGCCATTAAGGAGGGGGATATTGAGAAGTCGGCATTCGGGACACGATACGGCCACTATGAGTTTACAGTGATGCCGTTCGGTTTGTCGAACGCACGGGCGAAATTTATGGATCTGATGAACCGCTTGTTCCGAGAGCAGCTGGACAAGTCGGTTGTGGTATTCATCGACGACATTCTAATATATTCAAAATTGAAAGCTGAGCATGAGGAACATTTGAGGAGGGTGTTAGAGATATTGAGGGAGAACCAGCTATATGCTAAGTTCTCCAAGTGTGAGCTTTGGCTTGACCAGGTCTCTTTCCTGGGTCATGTCATCTCGGATGCGGGGATCTTGGTGGATCCAGCAAAGATTGATGCCGTGCGTACTTGGCCGAGACCAAAGACAGTTACCGACATTTGGAGCGTTCTTGGTTTGGCAGGTTACTACCGGAGGTTTGTTAAGGATTTCAGCAAGGTCGCGAAGCCGATGACCAGTCTGATGAAGAAAGATGCACCATTCGTATAGACGGCCGATTGTGAGAGTTCATTCCAGAGTTTGAAGGACTCATTGACCACTGCACCGGTTTTGACTATTCTAGACGGTACGGAGGGCTTTGAGGTATATTGTGATGCATCCGGCAGAGGGCTGGGTTGCGTGCTCATGCAGCATAGCAAGGTGGTGGCTTATGCCTCACGCCAGCTGAAGAGACATGAGGAGAACTACCCCACTCATGACTTAGAATTGGGAGTAGTGGTATTTGCCTTGAAGATCTGGCGCCACTACTTATACGGGGTTTAGTGTGACGATCTACACCAATCACAAGAGCTTGAAATATATATTCACTCAGAAGGAGTTGAATCTTCGACAGAGAAGATGGTTGGAATTTTTGAAGGACTACGACATTGACTTCCAGTACAAAGAAGGGAAGGCCAATGTTGCAGCTAACGCCCTGAGCCGTCGAGCACACTCACTCCATTCGCTAGTTTCTTTCTCCATCTTGGTTGATGAGGTGCGAGAGGCTCAGAAGGCAGATGAGTATATGAGAGAGGTCAGACAGAAGCTGACAGATGGTACCTTTGAGAGTCAGAAATACGATTTCAGACTTCATGATGATGATTTGATCAGACTTAAGGGCCGGTTATGCATACCACGAGGCAGCACAGATTTGAAAGACCGTATACATAGAGAATCACACTGTTCTTCAGTTTCCATCCATCCGGAAGCCTCTAAAATGTATAAAGACATGAAGAGATACTTCTGGTGGTCGGTGATGAAGACATATGTTACCGAGTTCGTCTTGAGGTGTCTCACGTGCCAGAAGGTAAAATTCGAGCACCGACGACCGGGCGGAATGGTATAGTCGGTGCCAGTTCCGGAGTGGAAGTTTCATGATATCTCCATGGACTTCGTAGTCGGACTCCCACCTGCTAGGGGAGGTCTGAACATGATATGGGTGGTGGTGGATCGCCTTACCAAAGTAGCCCGATTCATACCGATGAAGGATACTTGGAAGGTAACCAAATTAGCTGAGTTGTTTGAGAAGGAAATTATGAGACATCACGGGATACCAAAGACCATAGTGTCAGATAGAGATACCAAATTCCTTTCGAGGTACTGGAGAGCTACCAGAGAAGCGTTGGGTACAGAACTGAAGTTGAGTACCGTGTTCCATCCTCAAACAGATGGTTAGACTGAGCGTACAATTTAGACACTCAAGGACATGCTGAGGGCATGTGCCTTAGACTTCCAGGGCAGTTGGATTGACAAGTTGCATCTGATCGAGTTCTCTTACAACAATAGCTATCATGCTTCGATCAAGATGACACCTTTTCAAGCGTTGTCTGGTAGACCATGTCGTACACCGCTCTGCTGGGATGAGTCGAGTGAGACGGTCATTATAGGACCAGAATACTTAGAACAAGTTAAGGCTGAAGTTCAGCAAATCAGGGAGAATATGAAAGCTACTCAAGATAGGCAGAAGTCGTATGCTGATGTTCGACGACGAGACCTAGAGTTCACAATGTGCGACCGGGTATTTCTGCGAGTTTCACCGATGAAGGGTGTATTTAGATTTGGGCAGAAGGGCAAGCTGAGCCCGAAGTTTGTTGGTCCTTATGAGATTACAGAGCGGGTGGGCCCAGTTGCTTATAGGTTGAATTTACCTGCTGAGCTGGGTAAAGTGCATGATGTTTTTCATGTTTCACAGCTAAAGAAATACATGCACCACCCCTCCCATGTGTTAGAGCCTGAGAGGTTGACGTTAGAACCGAATATGAGATCCGTGGAGATTCCTCAGAGGATCTTGGATAGTAAGACTAGGGACACTCGCCATAAGTCAGTGCGACTGGTGAAGGTTCTCTGGTCTAACCAAGATGTCGAAGAGGCCACGTGGGAATTAGAGGATAAGATGAGATCAAAGTACCCTTCGTTATTTACTGACTAGATTGTCTGTATAGGGTACGGGGTGTACCACTTTTTAAGGGGGGTAGATCTTCCACGCTTTTGAGTTAGTAAACGAACATGTTTGTCGTTTTGTTTAGTTGGTGTAAGATGTGGTTTTGTGTAAGTTGTTACACTTGTGGTAATTTTAAGATATGTGTCATACTTGTGAATGGTATTTGTGGCAGACCTTTGAGTCTTGTGGTGTGTGAATGCGAATATAAGATGTGGTATTACGATTAAGGAAATTTGAGTACCATGAATGATTAAGTATATATGTGAACTTTGGGGACAAAGTTCTTTTAAGGGGGGTAGATTGAAATACCCCAATCCTAGATATGGTGTTTAGATGATAAACTAAGATATAAGAGGGCTAGATAATGACTTATAAATATTAAGAAACAATTTTAACTAAAGAAAACACAAGGAAACACCATAAGAGCAATTTAAGCAAAAAATGTGCTCTAAGCTTGGAGTAACTTGGGTTAGAACCCAAATATCATTCTTAGACATTAGTAACATCCTAATGGTCTTCTTCAATCAATTACCAAAGAAAACCAAGTTCAGAAACAAGTTAAAACACAAATTGTGCTTTAAGGACTCTTAAAGCATATTTTTGAAAAATTGTCTTAGAAAGGGGTTTTGTGTGGCTAAATGCCCATTATTACTTCTTAATTAACTTGTGAACTATTTAGTATCACATTAGGAAGTCTAAATCAATGGGAAATCAAAAATTCCACAAATATGTGCACTAATTTGTGAATAGTAACCAAATAGTGCTCGTTTAGTATTAAGTCAATATAAGCTAATTAATTGGTCAACCAAGACCATAAATATCTCATTTAGGAAGGGGGGACGTTTTCGAAGTGGTGAGTCACCACATGAGACAACAACTTAAGGAAAAAGAAGAGGGAAAGTTAGTAGAGTACTATTCACCTTTTAAGAAAAAACTTCCTTTTAGCTTCCCTCTCTCCTCCTTTCTTCATTTCTTCTTCTTCTCACTGATTTCTCCTGCTCTCTTTCTTCTTCCTTCACGTAAGAGCAGCCTCCATGCTAGCTCCATCTTCCTTTGACCATATCTTGCTCATTTTAGCTCCAAAATTAAAACCAAGCACATATATCTCTTAGTTAGCTCAAGCTCCTTCGTCCTATCTTTCCAAAACTTCAAAAGCTTCATTTTGGTGCCAAGGGAAACCACCATTGAAGGGGAAAAATAAGCTTGGAGGTGCATAGCTTCCTCCATTCTCTTAAGGTAAATATGTAAGCAAAAACTAGGTTTCCACCACCATTTCTTCTCCATTACCGAAAATTTCTACTCATGGGATTCATTTTATGCCTTGTTCTAGCTTGTTTTCTATTCTCCAAGGCTAGAGGAGGTCCTTATTGATTCATATCCAAGCCTACCTTAAGACTTCAAGGTAAAATACTCATTTTAATACCTTAAAAACATATTTGACCTAGGGTTTGCTCCTTAAGGTTAGTGTATTATCTAGTACTCATTAGAGTCATTGGATATTGATTAGAAAACATTGGCAAGGAGAATTTGGTTGGTGACCGAGATTGTGTGCAAGGAGAAGCCTAAGTAAGAAAGTTTGAGAAGCTTGTAAAAGAACAAGGTAAATTGCTTACCTTAAGGTGTTTTATTGTTTAAGGGAATGGGATTTAGATTTATGATAGCTTAGCTTAGAGTTTACATTCTGAAAGGGCTATAAAACCTAGGAGAAACAATGATGATATTTGAGAACTTGTGATTAAAGAGCAAATGGGAAATGAGATAGTTAGACAATTAAAAGGTGAATTACAAGAGCATTTATATTTCAATGGGAGCCCTGTTGTGTGTATATGCAGGTCAAAGGCTAATATATGTGGAAATTCAGTGGTTAATCTTTATGTCATTTAAGGGCCTAAGTGCCAAGCAATTTAAGTTTATGCACTATATTGTGATTATAGGATCGGGTGGCTGACTCAAACCAACTCAAGGTGTGAGTCTAAGAGTTGGTTTGACTCAATCGGTCTTTGAAAGTAAGAAACACTCTGTGATGTAGAGGCACTCAATCGAACTTCGTATGTGACAACACTTGAGACGTAGAAACACTTAGCCGAACTAAGTGCGCGGAAGCAGTTGCTCAAGGTAGTGAAGTAAGATAGACTTAGCGGAGCTAAATGGATTAACACTCGAAAGGTGGAGGACTCTGTCGAACTCAGCAGGATACACAATATAAGTTATTTTATTTCCTGGTCAAAACAAAACAACTTATAATGCCCACTCAGTAGATGAGATCTACTTCGTGGTTTTCACTCACTCACCCAATACAATCTCTGATCAGCTCAATGATAAGTGTAGTGAAAACTAGGTCCTACCTAGAAAGACTCTATCGATATGCACAAACGAATCTAGTACTTCTCTCTCTCTTTTTCTCTCTCTAAAATAGGCAAAGCTTTCTCTAAACAAATGCTCTGAATGATTCTCTTTGGAAAGCTGCAATGAGAAACGAAATGACAACTCTCTTATATAGTGGAGCCGGTGAGGGAGTCTGCTTCCGAAATTTCTGCCATCTGAACGTTGTAGTTGCTTAAAATTCGGTCCTAACTTCTTTATGAACGTTGCTAAGCCTTGGCCCTTAATTTTCGGACAATTACCAATCCATTGGACGACTTGGCAACGTTCAATTATGACTTTCACGTCTGATGTAGTAGACTGACTCTGTCAGTTCCGAAATTTCAGGAACCAATGACTCTTTCCTTGAATTTCGGAAGCTGGAGCCATATTTCGGAAGCTGAAGCCAAGTCTTCTGATTAGTGCCATGTTGAGAGAATTTTGGTCCAAGTCTGAACGTTGATGACCGTTGTAAGTCAATGTAGTTGCTGTACTTGCTCCTTAATTTTCGCAACTGACCGACAGACTCCTCGAATTACCAGAAAGTCAAGGCTTTGGATTTTGCTCACATTTTGCATGAATTTCGGCCCAAGGATGATAGTTGATGACTGTTATGGTTTAGTGGACGTTGCTCCTTGAATTTCGTTACTGATTGATGAATTCACATGGATGGACTCTCTCGCTCTTTCGGTAAGGACAGAGACTCATTCGATCTTTCAAGGTTGACAGACTCTGTCTTGTTTTGAGAAGTGTGATTGACTCGTTTGATCTGGTTGACTATCTCAGCAACACCTTCATACTCCAACAGTTTCCCCCTTGTTGCTGATGATAGCAAAACTCTTTTTGTGAATCCCGAATGAGTCAATCTGCAAAACAAGACAAGGGAAAAAAGTATTTTGGGGAACCGACCCTGTCCAAGTTCCCCCTTAATCACAGCATAGATTGAGTAACTCTTGTTAGAGTTCCCCCTGAATCGATGAGTACAATTTGGCAAACCACAACCTACTAAGAGAGATTGGAAAAGGGAATATATGACTAAGTTAAGAAAACTGCAACCAACATGATCTAGTACCAACAGAGTAAAAACGAAACAGAATATCCAAACTTCACCTAAGACCTAGTCGCACAGAGACAGAGTCAATCCAGAACATAACCAGAGTGACTCGTTCGTGAGAGACGGGATTCACTACTTCCCCCTTTTTGCTGTCATCAGTAAGGGAAGTTTGCAACAGAGTCTAAGTCAATCCGTACATTAAAAAACAAATAGACTGTATCCATAACGCAAACATACTCATGGACGACAAGGGGCAAGAAGTATTGTCATATTCCACAAAACCTTTCATTGCCACATACTCATAACTTGTAATGATCCCTGTTGCATTGCATTGTATTTTTGAAGACTTTATAGCTCTATATTTGCAATGCATAGATATTTAACAAGTTTGAGCACACAGGGACTGTCTCCATCCCCCAGACTTTTCTCTCCACCCATGTAACAGCTTTGGGCCAACTTTCCCAGGTTTCGCATCCTTAGGAAGTTAGGTGATAAAGCACCCTTAAAGGCTTAATAACCGAGTGGACGAGGTCCGTTTTGGTTCAGGAGAAACAAGTTAGCGGAGTACCTTGCCTTTGTCCTCTCCCTTCTTCTTCTTTTTTTTTAAATGAAAATCGCTAAGGGATACAAAGAAGACACAGTCTATCGATATGAGAACACGGATTGACTCAAACAGTATGCAAACAACACCTACTAATTATTACAACCAAGGGATAAGAGAGATTACCGTCTTCCATTGATTGAGTCATTCTGAGTGCTGAACGGAGTGCCTCGAATCAGGTGGTAGGAAGAGGCTTGGCAAAGATATCTGCTAGCTGATCCTCTATTGGAACAAAGTCAAGTTGAATTACCTTTTTCTCAACACAGTCCTTCGAGAAATGGAAACGTATTTCAATGTGTTTGGTTCTTCAATGTGTTTCCAGAGATTTTAAATGCACAATTATTATCACAGAAAATACCAATTTGATCTCAGCAAAATTTTGCTTTGTAGAGGACCAAGAGTCTAAGCATAGACAAAGGAATTTTGCATTGCTAGATGTACTCTTTCGATCATGGAGAGAATCTATCCAGTCAAAATCACTAAAACCAGATAAAGTAATATAGGGGAACGAAGGTACCATAGATGAAGTTGACTGGTTCCTTTTAAGTATCGAAAGATTCGCTTGACCACCTTGAGATAAGACTGATTGGGTGCTGCTTGAAAGCGAGCACATAGACAGACTTGGTCGTCCGAATTGATGGCATTTAGACATTTCTTGTACATATTACCTTCTTTACGTCCTGTGGCTCTAGAGATCCTGTACGTTCATCAAAAACTTTGCAAACGACATATGAGAGAAGTACTAAATTGAATCTTTCACAAATTTGAAAAATGCTTAACAGACTAGGTTGAAGTCCAGTGACCAGATGGACTCCATCTACCTTAAACTTGGAGGGGTTACCTATGGTGCCAACTCCCACGATTTCACCTTGGTTGTTGTTTCCAAAGGTGACCTTACCTCCTTTGTAGGATGAAAGCGAGCTGAATTTGTCGGGATTTCCAGTTGTGGAGCACCCTCTGTCCAAGTACACATAGTCCATCTCCACGCTCGCTTCCACCTGCAAAAAAAATCACTTGGTACTTTTGGGAACCCAAATATACTTGGGTCCCCTTTTTGAACCAGATTTTTTCAGCTTTTCTCGTGCCTCAAGGATAAGATTGAGTCGCTTGATATTAAATGACACATCCTTGTGAAGCTTTTCACAGGCACTATCTCTATGTCCAAGACTCCCGCAATAACCACAAATCTTAGTGGGAGGAAGATTGACGTATTTTTGCTGTCCTTTCCACCAAGAATCAAAATTTTCTTTTTGTTGTTGGCGCTTGGGTTTGTTGTTGGATTTGGACATATTTTTAGGGATATCGAATTTACCTTTATGCCACTTGGGCTTCGATTGAGTGGATCCAACTCCAGATCGTATATTGACTATCTCTTGGGAGAGTTTTTCAACTTCCTTTTGAAGATTATCACGATCTTGACTAACTTCCTTGATCTTGGAGTTGGCCCACTCGGGCAATTATGATGGAGTGACCTGTTTGATGAAATTGACTGGTTTGAGAGAGAGTGCATGTTCCTTTTCTTTCAATTTTCGAGAGTTGCTCAACAGAAGAGGTTAGAGAGATAACTTGAGATTCTGAACTATTTAGCTCATTCTGCAAAGAACAACACTTGTCAGCGAAAACAGTGAGGTCATGTTTGAGAGAGTCAATCTGAGTGAGTGACTCTTCCTGTTCCCTTTGGTTGGATTCAGTAAGACTCTTGGTTTTGTTGAGCTCCTTTTTAAGGGAGTCAACACGACGCCGAGAGTCTCGCAATCCAATCTAAGTGAGCAGAAATAGTCTTATGTTCCTCAGCTTCATCTCTCAAAGCATACATAAGACTTTTTGAGATCTCAAGTTCCTCACTTAACTCGAGATTTTTCTGTTAAGATCAGCTTTAAGAGAGTTAGTTTCAGAAGCCATTTTAGCAATTAAAGTCATAAAACCCATAGGAGTATACGATAAAGGTCTGTTTCAAGATGGGAACGAGTTACCTCATTGTCGGGGATCATGGACTCCGTCGTATCATGTGCCATGAGACATACCAAGCCGCTGGACTCTGTGTCTGGATCGTCGAGTCTGAATCACCCCAACCGACAGCTGCCATTGCTCGTTGATTGACTGTCAGCCTAAGCAAGGCTCTGATACCACATGTAGGATCGGGTGGCTGACTCAAACCAACTCAAGGTGTGAGTCTAAGAGTTGGTTTGACTCAATCGGTCTTTGAAAGTAAGAAACACTCTGTGATGTAGAGGCACTCAATCGAACTTCGTATGTGACAACACTTGAGACGTAGAAACACTTAGCCGAACTAAGTGCGCGGAAGCAGTTGCTCAAGGTAGTGAAGTAAGATAGACTTAGCGGAGCTAAATGGATTAACACTCGAAAGGTGGAGGACTCTGTCGAACTCAGCAGGATACACAATATAAGTTATTTTATTTCCTGGTCAAAACAAAACAACTTATAATGCCCACTCAGTAGATGAGATCTACTTCGTGGTTTTCACTCACTCACCCAATACAATCTCTGATCAGCTCAATGATAAGTGTAGTGAAAACTAGGTCCTACCTAGAAAGACTCTATCGATATGCACAAACGAATCTAGTACTTCTCTCTCTCTTTTTCTCTCTCTAAAATAGGCAAAGCTTTCTCTAAACAAATGCTCTGAATGATTCTCTTTGGAAAGCTGCAATGAGAAATGAAATGACAACTCTCTTATATAGTGGAGCCGGTGAGGGAGTCTGCTTCCGAAATTTCTGCCATCTGAACGTTGTAGTTGCTTAAAATTCGGTCCTAACTTCTTTATGAACGTTGCTAAGCCTTGGCCCTTAATTTTCGGACAATTACCAATCCATTGGACGACTTGGCAACGTTCAATTATGACTTTCACGTCTGATGTAGTAGACTGACTCTGTCAGTTCCGAAATTTCAGGAACCAATGACTCTTTCCTTGAATTTCGGAAGCTGGAGCCATATTTCGGAAGCTGAAGCCAAGTCTTCTGATTAGTGCCATGTTGAGAGAATTTTGGTCCAAGTCTGAACGTTGATGACCGTTGTAAGTCAATGTAGTTGCTGTACTTGCTCCTAAATTTTCGCAACTGACCAACAGACTCCTCGAATTACCAGAAAGTCAAGGCTTTGGATTTTGCTCACATTTTGCATGAATTTCGGCCCAAGGATGATAGTTGATGACTGTTATGGTTTAGTGGACGTTGCTCCTTGAATTTCGTTACTGATTGATGAATTCACATGGATGGACTCTCTCGCTCTTTCGGTAAGGACAGAGACTCATTCGATCTTTCAAGGTTGACAGACTCTATCTTGTTTTGAGAAGTGTGATTAACTCGTTTGATCTGGTTGACTATCTCAACAACACCTTCATACTCCAACAGTGATGTAGTGTAGTTTTGGTGTAAATTGAGTGTTAAGAATATGTGGAAAGAATTTGGGTGTTCAAGATTGTTAAATGGTAAGAACCAAGTGTTTGGACGTAGAAGTATACTAAAGAATCCATGTCAAAATTTAGTGAGAAAACAAGGAGTTTAAGGTGTATAAATGAAGTTTGATGACCTAGAAGGTGCTATGTAACACCCCTAATACGCACATGACACTAAATGAAATCGCAGCGGAAATAAAATAACTAAACAGTAACTAACGCTTCGGTGCTACAACGCCGTCAACCACCCACGTGGTTGACGGCAGATAAATACAAATGTACGGTCTGATGATCAGACTCCCGAGCATAAACTAAACCATAAATATCATATACAATACCGAGTGTTTACAATCCTTCACTGTATAACATCACTGTAAACTGCAACAACCAAATGTATAAACGCCACAGGAGCACAGGCGCATCCCGGGCCAACATCCAAAAGTATACAAAAGTAATCACATCCTAGGATCTAAAGCCACTCCGCTTCTTCGATCCTCATCCTGCAGTATAAGAAATATGGATCCCCCGAGGGGGTCAGCAACCCTGGCTGGTATGGCTAACGCGCAGCCCATCGGCCGGGATACGCGCATACTTGTCATGATAACATGGCATTCATATAACATAACATATACCAAACATAACATAACATAACATAACATATGGCTTAGCATCAAGTGCACAGCACAACAACAATACACAGTGGATTTCACTCCACGATAACAAACCACAAGGGTCAAAAACAAAGAGCCTAGAGAGTGATTCACTCTCATGTCAAGCTCGTTAAACACACTCATTACCGTTCTGTTAGACGAACGAGTAACTTAAGTCACAGATGGTTCGGATTTAGTGACCCGAAACACCACACAAACACAGGTTCCCACTAAACCGATCATAAGTCAGAATAGGTAAGCTTTGGAAGAAGCTAGCGGGAGATCGAACGCCAAATTAAGGAGAACAATCTTAACAACATAAGAGTCGAATCTGATTCAGATATCTACTCTTAACTTACATGCATGACCGGACAACCGGATCCTCACTCTTCCCAGTTAACACTTGTTAGAAGTTCATAGTGGAACTTAACATCCAACACACAATAGGTGGTAAGTCATGTTAGACACACACAAGGGAAATGAGTCACAAATAACATACACAATAATATGAACAACTGTAAACTCATTACATGTTTAAATCTTATAACGTTCAAAACACACAGAAAAACATACAACACACAAACCGGTGTAAACCGCTAGACAACAGACTGCAAGAAAACCATACCTTGGTCCTTGCCTCGTTTGGTTTCCTCCGTAGGTCACTCCTATACATAATTAAGAACGTCGGTTAATTATTATTAACCTTCAAACTTACTAAGTATTTAACATGATTGTATGACATGTTTAATGTCTATTTACCTAGGTACCTTCATTATACACCCTAGGGTTAACTACATAAGTCACATTCTTTTGTTTTTTTTTTTTACAAGTTTAGGTCCGACCGACTTGCCGACCGGACTTGTCCAAGTCGGTCGATTCCAGAACACATTTCCGTTAAAATTTTCTACTCCGACCGACTTGTAAGTCGGTCGCATGTCGGTCTATTCCCGAGAGTTTCTTCCCTTAAAAAATTAGCCGACCGGACTGCCAGTCCGGTCCTATGTCCGGTCGATTCCAGAAACACAATCCGTACACAAAACAAGCCCGACCGACCTTGCAAGTCCGGTCCCCAAGTCGGTCATTCCAGAAGCCAATTCTCGCAGGGTAAACTGGGCCGACCGAACTTGCAAGTCCGGTCGCAAGTCGGTCTGCCCCAAATCTTTGTTTCCTTTTACATTCAACTCAAACTTCACCCCATATAACCTAGTACTCCCTAACCTCATTTGGGCACTTTAAACACACCTTAAGACATCCTTAAACACTCACAAAACTCATTTTCTAATTCCTTAAGCCTTTACTTATTCCTTGTAAAATTCCTAACACTTACAACTTTTTCTCCTAGGTTTTCAAGTGGTGTTTCATACCTATGATAACTACTATCCCAAAAGCTTTCTCCTTATTTAACATCATCTCCCAAGCATCATCTCTCACAACTAACTCCTTATATCATCTTGAAACTCTTTCCAGTTACACTTTCTCCTTATTTTACCAAAGTTTGCCTAAGTCTTTACTAAGTCCAAAATGACTTTGGTACATACTAAAATCTCAAGCTCATGCCTAAGTCCTTGTTACATCCCAAATCACCTTAATGCATGTTTCTTACACAAGAACAACACTTAACCATTCTAAATATCCTCTTAACTTATCAAACTCATTTTAACACTTAGAACTTCACATTTATTACCTAAATTTCGACATAGGTTCTCCTAGAACATTACTAAACCAAAACACATTGTTTTTACCAACAAACAACCAAGAACACTAAAAATCCATCAAGCACTTATTATACACAAACTCCACTCACAAAGCACTACATCACAATATAGTGCATAATTTAATTGCATGGCACTTAGGCCCTTAAATGACATGGCTCTTAGGCCCTTAAGATGCATAAATCATAAACACTGAATTTCCACAATAATTTGCCTTTAACCTGCAAATACACTCAACAACACATATGCCTTTTACTAAGCTCTTGAGAACACTTTACTAAGTCATTCACCATTTGCTCTTTAGGTAGTTTTAACAAGCATTATAAGCTCATTTCTCCTAAGGCATTAAACAACATTAGGTTAGTAGATTTACCTCTTTTCCAAACAACTTCTTTCTTGTTTCCTTTAAAAACCGGTAGGGTATTTGATTCTTTGACAAGTTCTAAACAATATACAAACATTATAATGAGTATTCAAGCTATAAGCTCCATCTCATTGTAAACCCTAATTTTACATTGTTTCAAAAACATTAATGTAGTTGTTTTACCTTGCTCTTGAAGAGAGTTTGAATATCTAGCAAGAGAGGACTCCACCTAGTCCATGAAGAGTTGGAATGAAGCTAGAACAAGGTCACACAAAGAGCTCCTTCAATATGTATTTTCGGTTACCACAAAAACATGAAGGAAATGAAGTTTTATTTGAGATTCCTTACCTAGAAGCAAAGGAGAGTAACAATATGTAAAAATACAAGCTCAAGCTCCTTCAATGGAGGAACTCCATGGCACCGAAATGGTGGTCTTGGACTTTTAAGAAGATAGAAATGAAGAGCTTGATGAGAGGAAGAGATTGGTGGTGTTTGTTTTTGATTTGGACAAGTGAGCAAGATTTTACAAGAGATCAAAGAGGAGTTTTAATGGAGGTGTGTGTATTACGTGAGAGAGAGAAAGAAGAGAAGGAAGAAGAAGGTGGACCGTGGAAATGAAAGAAAGAAATGAGAGAATGAGATAGAATTTGCTTTTGAAGATATTTATACCTTATAAGTAAAAAGTAGTTTATTTAGTTTTCTTATTTACTTAACACATTAACAAGAGTGGTGAGTCACCACACTTAAGAAAACCGGCCCCAATATTAATTGAGGGTAATATAGTCTTTATTTGTCAATTTAATTACTTATACAACATATGTTACAAAATAGCTTATAAAAATCACTATTCATGAAAACAAGGCACATAGAAGTGAAATTTTTGATTTCCCATTAATATAGACACCCAAATGTGATATTATATAGTACACATATATATTTAAGAGTAATGATGGACATCTAGCCACTCAAAACTCATTTACAAGACAATTTTTCAAAAATGTGCTTTAAGACTCCTTAAAGCACATTTTGTGTTTAAACTTGTTTTCAAGCTTGGTTTTCTTTGGTAATTGGTTAATATGTTCATTAGTATATAATGAGGTCTTGGTAAGTTCATTAGGTCTTAACCAAGTTTATCCCAAGCTTAGAGCACATTTTGGCTCTTATTGACTTTAAAGCACATTTTGTGTTTTCTTTTGTTTAAATTTGTTTACTAATGTTTCTAAGACTCTTTTTAGTCTTAATACACCATATTTAAGTGTTTAAACAATATATTAAGGTTTGGGGTATTTCAATCTACCCCCCTTAAAAGAACTTTGCCCTCAAAGTTCATACTTCCACATATCCTAAATATTAGAACACGGGAATACTTATAAACAATACTTCCATACATCATTAACAACACACTTACATAACATTGGACACCAGGTCCATACAACATAACATCGGGTACATAACATTGGACACAAGGTCCATACAACATTATCCACATCATTCAGACACAACGGTCTGTAACATAACAACATAACATAGACGATGTATTCAAATACACGTCGTACACACATAACCGAAACGGCTCTACCCCCCTAAAAAGGGGTACGCCCCGTACCCTATACACATAAGGACTAAGAAGTAAACAATGACGGGTACTTCGCCTTCATCTTATCTTCCAGCTCCCAAGTGGCCTCCTCAACGTCCTGGTTAGACCAAAGAACTTTCACCAGTCTCACGGACTTATGGCGAGTGTCTCGAGTCTTAGTATCCAGAATCCGTACCGGAGTCTCCACTGATCGCATGGTCGGCTCTAAGGTTAGCCTTTCAGGCTGAAGCACATGAGACGGATGAGACATATACTTCTTCAACTGGGACACATGAAATACATCATGTACCTTGCCCAGCTCGGGGGGTAGGTCTAGTCTATAGGCTACCGGGCCGATCCGCTCCGTCACAACATAAGGCCCCACATACTTTGGGCTCAACTTGCCCTTCTGGCCAAAACGAAATACTCCCTTCATGGGGGATACTCTCAAAAATACCTGATCGCCCACGGCGAACTCCAGGTCACGTCTGCGCACATCTGCGTACGACTTCTGTCTATCCTGAGCTGCCTTCATGTTAGCCCGGATCTGGCGAACTTCTGCCTGAACTTGTTCAAGATACTCTGGTCCTATAATGACCGTCTCACTCGACTCATCCCAGCATAATGGCGTGCGGCATGGTCTACCGTACAAGGCCTGGAAGGGAGACATCTTGATCGAAGCATGGTAACTGTTGTTGTAACTAAACTCGATCAGATGTAACTTATCAATCCAGCTGGTCTGAAAGTCAAGTGCACAAGCACGTAGCATATCCTCAAGTGTCTGAATGGTGCGCTCACTCTGACCATCGGTCTGTGGGTGAAACGCTGTACTCAATTTCAGTTCAGTACCCAATGCCTCTCGTGTAGACTTCCAATATCTGGATAAGAATCTGGTATCTCTGTCAGATACAATCGTTTTCGGTACACCATGATGTCTTACAATTTCTTTATCAAAGAGTTCTGCCAATCTTGCCACTTTCCAAGTGTCCTTCATCGGAATGAATCGGGCCACCTTGGTCAGTCGGTCAACTACAACCCATATCATATTCAGACCTCCCCTTGTAGGCGGAAGCCCTACTACAAAGTCCATGGAGATATCATGGAACTTCCACTCAGGCACTGGCATTGGCTGTACCATACCACCAGGCCGTCGGTGCTCAAACTTGACCTTCTGGCAAGTGAGACACCTCAACACATAATCACTAACATCTTTCTTCATTCCAGTCCACCAAAAATACCTTTTCATACTTTACATCTTTGAAGCTCCGGGGTGAATCGAAGTAGTAGAACAATGGGATTCACTCAATATGCGCTCCTTCAACTCAGCGCTACTCCTAGGTATACACAATCGGCCATTCAGCCTAATCAGGTCATCATCGTGGAGTCTGAAGTCGTACTTCTGACCCTCGAATGTGCCATCAATAAGCTTCTGCCGGATCTCCAGCATATACTGATCCGTCATCTGAGCACTCCGCACCTCTTCAACCAAGCCAGTATGAGAGACTAGCGAATGGAGAGAGTGTGCTCGGCGACTCAGTGCGTCAGCTACCACATTTGCCTTACCCTCTTTGTATTGCAGATTAATATCGTAGTCATTCAGAAATTCAACCCACCTTCTTTGCCTCATGTTCAACTCTTTCTGAGTGAACAAGTACTTTAAGCTTTTGTGGTCAGAATAGATTGTCACACTTACCCCATACAAATAATGTCGCCATATCTTCAATGCGAAGACAATGGCACCCAATTCTAAGTCGTGGGTAGGGTAGTTTTCCTCATGCTTCTTCAGCTGACGGGAGGCGTATGCTACGACCTTCCGTGCTGCATCAATACACAACCCATACCTCTGCCTGATGCGTCGCAGTAGACCTCAAAACCATCTGGACCGTCTGGTATAGTCAGGACTGGTGCAGATGTCAGAGCATCCTTGAGACTCGCGAAAGAACTCTCACAGTCGACTGTCCACTCGAATGGTGCATCCTTCTTCATTAAGGAAGTCATCGGCTTCGAGACACTGGAGAAGTCCTTCACAAACCTCCTATAATAACCTGCCAGACCGAGGAAGCTCCTGATATCAGTGACTGTCTTCGGCCTAGGCCAGGTGCGCACTGCATCTATCTTTGCCGGATCAACAGCGATCCCGGCCTCAGAAATCACATGTCCAAAAGGATACTTGGTTCAACCAAAATTCACATTTCGAAAACTTTGCATACAACTGGTTCCTCCTCAATGTTTGTAACACATTTCTCAGGTGGCTTTCGTGCTCACCTCTTGATTTAGAATACACAAGAATGTCATCGATGAAGACTACCACTGACTTGTCCAACTGATCTTGGAACAAGCGGTTCATTAAGTCCATGAACTTAGCTGGTGCATTGATAAGCCAAACGGCATAACTGTGAACTCATAATGCCCATACCTCGTTCTGAAAGCTGTCTTTTCGATATCACTGTCACGGATGGCAATCTGATGGTATCCGGAACGTAAGTCTATCTTGGAGAATACTGATGCACCCCTCAGCTGATCAAATAGATCGTCGATGCGTGGTAAAGGGTAACGGTTCTTCACCGTAACAGCATTCAGCTCCCGATAATCAATACACAGGCGGAGGCTACCGTCCTTCTTCTTCACGAAGAGGACCGGCGCTCCCCATGGTGAAACACTAGGGCGGATAAAGCCCTTGTCGAGTAGGTCTCTCAGCTGCTCCTTGAGCTCTGTCATCTCTGCTGGAGCCATACGATAAGGTGCTTTCGCAATGGGTCCAGTGCCCGGAACTAAGTCGATCTCAAACTCAACCTCTCGTGCTGGCGGCATGCCCGGCAGTTCCTTAGGAAATACATCAGGAAACTCCGACACTACCGGCACATCTGGGCTAAACTCAGGGTCTCTCTATGTCCTGGACATAGCAGAGGTATACATCACTCCCTCGTCGTAACTCACGATACATGGCCATGGCGGTGATGATCTGAGTCGAAGGCTCCCTGGGCCTCTGGCGGTATGATATGGTAACCCCAGATGGACTCCGAAGAAGCAGTCGATGCGGCACACAGGATTCTGCCCTTGTACCGCTCCAACCAGTTCATCCCGACAATCACATCAAATCCAAGTCCGTCGAACTCTAAGGTCGATCGGGAACTCTTCACCTCTGATTCGTACAATGACATCTCGGTGGTAGCGGGTACACCTGATCCGCTCTTTCGATGGGAGAGTGACCAAGAAGTCTGGCATCTCCTCTCCATCTAACCCCAGCCTCTTCGCAAAAGATAGCGAAACAAATGTGTGTGAGGCTCCAGAGTCGAACAAGATCGATGCATCCACGCCATTCACTGGAAAGGTACCGGTGAGGATTGTGCCGCTCTTGCCGGCTTCTGCCTCATTGCAGACACTCAGTGTACCTCCCGTTCCGAGTGCACAGCCTAATTCATTGGCAAACTAATAAGTACTGGGTAACAACACGGTTGATATACTTCAATAACTCCACTTTATTCATTAACACCCTCTTTACAACATTGTTGGTTTACATGGTTGATATAACTTAACACATACATAACTCCCTTAATATACTGGCTTAACACATTACAAAAGTATACAAGGCTTAGAATTGTCTGAAGGTCAAATTCAAACGTCCGGGTTTCATGTGTGTGGCATTGATCACTGCCGACGGTGCGGTATTCAGTTTGATCTTCCTGATGCCATGATATAGCATCCTTGATGCCCACCCATGATTAACACATCTCCTGACTTTAGTATTAACTTCCTTGCGAGATCAGCACGCTTCTGCTCGCCATACACAAATACTGCGGTATCACCAATGGACCAAGACACCACGGGTACTCCCTTACTTAGAGACTCGGGTGACTCGTCCTTTTGGTGTGTAAACCTAACCGTCCACCTTTCTGGTAGAAGTTCACAATACACAAATCTGCTTCCACATTTGGAATGAATCCGTTTCAACTTGTTGAGCAATTCCCACGGCGTGATTAACGACCGCACGGAACTCCTCAGGTATACTTGGTACTGTTGCTCCATCTTCAGCTCGCACTTCTTGATATGACTTGGTGTAAGGGTTCCAGTCCTTACCCATGCACATCATCTTCAATTGCATTCTTGATCCGTTCGGATATTCAGGTGTGTAGAAACCTCCAGGTTTAGCTCCAAGTTCGTCGCATCGTCTGATGAATGGACTTGTGCTTCCGGTGTCAGGTATCCATTTAAAGTATCATACCTGGCTGGATAACCTGACATTGCTCCATTGGAAAGTCGGTGATGTTGATGGTGGTTCTTCAGGGTTTGGTGTGGGTGGGATTGGATAACATATATTGAAGGTTCCTTTAAGTTTAGAATTATCTAATTAGGTGTCTTTCACACTATACTTAACTCCTTACTCACATGATAATACACTTGAACTCACTAATACAATATGCATGAAATGCGGTATGCAATCATTATTACATTCAACAGTTTAGGCGGTACCTGGTCTAGAAGAGGGCCCTGGCGCCTCAGACCGGTCCACCACATTCAGGGTGGCCTTGCTAGGTCCCGACCCCTTCCCCTTCTGGGAATCAGTGTGCCTCTGATCATGGGTGGCTGGTTAGCCGTCTTCGGGCCATCAATAGCTGCTGTGGCCTTACCCTTCCACTGCCCCTTGGGCTTGTTGACTCTGCTGTTGGGGTTCCGGTAACACTCGTGGTCACGGTGACCCCACTTCTCGCAGTATCGACACTGCACCTCATTTCCCTTGCAGTCCTTGCCGGGGTGGTCTCCATGGCACCACTTACAGTAATAGTGGCGCTCCGGTCCAGAGCCCGTGCTAGCTGCTACACATACACACTCAGTACTTGTTTCAAAACTTATCAACATACACATCAACTTATCACACACAAGATTAAACAATTACCCTTAGGTGGGTAAGAGCGTAGGGGCTTCGCGCATAAGCATATGTGAGCTTCAGTGGCTCCTCAGCTGTGGTGGTTTGGGCTTGCCCTTGTCACCCTGGTGCTGACTCTTCTGGGGCTGGGGATAAGGTTCTTCTTCTTTTTCCTCCCCGTACCCCTGCGGACTCTGGCCCTCGCTCGTGGCCTTGCGCTTGTGCGCATTCTCCTCGTCCCTCAGACGGACGGTGATCTCCACCTTAGCAGCGGCATGATAGCACTCCTGAATTTAGGATGGTCAGTCATGCCCCGCAATACATACTCACAAACTCACATTAATACTCACTTGTAGACTACACATATTCACATCACTCTTATTTAAATTACCTGCAAGGTAGTATACTCAGCTGGGCCCATCCCATAGCGAAGACGGTGGCTGAGACCGTGTAGAAAACGGTTTACCAGCACCCGGTTCGAGTTCCAGGTCCGGTAACAGGTGGACAAGGCCGGTGAAGGCAGTGTAATACTCATCAACCGACACCTTGTCCCCCTGCCTCAGACTATCCAGCTCCAGGCGCTTGGCCTCTTGAACGTGCACAGGGTAGTATTTGGCTCGCAGCAGAGCCGTGTACTCCCTCCATCCAAATGAGGATCCGCCATCCGGTCCTCTCTCACAAGCTTTCCACCAGTTTGTGCCGAACCCTTCAGGTAGTAAGCGGCAAGACGGACCTTAGCCTCTGCGGGTACAGCCAAGGTCTCGTAGGCGGTCTCCAACTCGGAGATGTACGCTCCAGCTTACGTGGGTCGGTCTCCCCATGAAATGAAGGGGGTCTCAGATCTGCCAATGCCTTGACCCAGTTGGTCTCTCGTGGCGGTGGCGGGTGGGTGGTGGCTGAACTCCGGCATCTGCCCCTGCTGTATCGCAGCTACAAGCGGGCTGGGGTACCATCTGGGCCACAGCGGCTGCACAGCCTCAGCCATAACCTGAGCCGTAGTGTTCTCGCCCTGGTCACCCCCATACCAGTACCACTTCCGCGGCCTCTACCGCGCGGTCTACCTGCCATCTGTATTCACATGAATATTCATTAGCAATATGCTTGCACACTTATCGGTCCAACGGTTGTAACGCTTCCCGACAATAAGGTATTCCACACTTAGTTAGTGGTTAACCTTTCCATAATGTTCACAGAGTAAACTGTAGTTAGGTTTCCTAACTCGGTATATTCCTAACGGTACTAGCTCGGTATTCTAGTCATCAGAGCGATACTTCGCTCTGATACCACTTTTTGTAACACCCCTAATACGCACATGACAATAAATGAAATCGCAGCGGAAATAAAAAACTAAACAGTAACTAACGCTTCGGTGCTACAACGCCGTCAACCACCCACGTGGTTGACAAGGCAGAATAATACAATGTACCGGTCTGATGATCAGACTCCCGAGCATAAAACTAAACCATAAATACATCATATACAATACCGAGTGTTTACATATCCTTCACTGTATAACATCACTGTAAAACTGCAACAAACAAATGTATATAACGCCACAGGAGCACAGGGCATCCCGGGCCAACATCCAAAAGTATACAAAAAGTATACATCTAGGATCTAAAGCCACTCCGCTTCCTCGATCCTCATCCTGCAGTATAAGAAATATGGATCCACGAGGGGGTCAGCAACCCTTGGCTGGTATGGCTAACGCGCAGCCCATCGGCTACCGGGATACGCGCAGCTACTTGTCATGATAACATGGCATTTTTTATATACATAACATAACATAACATATGGTTAGCATCAATGGTGCACAGCACCAACAACACATACACAGTGGATTTTCACTCCACGGTAACAAACCACAGGGTCAAATAACACAAGAGCCTTAGAGAGTGATTCACTCTCATGTCAAGCTCGTAAACACACTCATTACCGTTTTGTTAGACGAACGAGTAACTTAAGTCACAGGATGGTTCGGATTTAGTGACCCGAAACACACCACACAAACACAGGTTCCACAAACCGATTCATAAGTCAGAATAGGTAAGCTTTGAAGAAGCTAGCGGGAGATCGAACGCCAAATTAAGGAGAACAATCTTAACAACATAAGAGTCGAATCTGATTCAGATATCTACTCTTAACTTACATGCATGGACCGGAAAACCGGGATTCCTCACTTCCCAGTTTAACACTTGTTAGAAGTTCATAGTGGAACTTAACATCCAACAACACAATAGGTGGTAAGTCATGTTAGACACACACAAGGGAAATGAGTCACAACATAACATAACATAATATGAACAACTGTAAACTCATTACATGTTAAATCTTATTAACGTTCATAAACACACAGAAAAAATACAAAACAACAAACGGTTGTAAACCGGTAGACCACAGACCAAGAAAACCATACCTTGGTCCTTGCCTCGTTTGGTTTCCTCGTAGGTCACTCCTATACATAATTAATAACGTCGGTTAATTATTTATTTAACTCAAACTTACTAAGTATGTAACATGATTGTATGACATGTTTTAATGTCTATTACCCTAGGTACCTTCATTATACACTCTAGGGTTAACTACATAGGCAATTTTTTTCTGTTTTTTTTTTTACAAGTTTTAGTCGACGACCATTTGCCGACCGACTTGTCCAAGTTCCGGTCGATCCAGAACACATTTCGTTAAAATTTTCTAATCCGACCGACCTTGTAAGTCGGTCGCATGTTCGGTCTATTCCGAGAGTTTCTTCCCTTTTTGAAAATTTAGCCACCGAACGGACTTGGTCCGGTCCTATGTCCGGTCGCTTCCAGAACACAACGTACACAAAATACAAGCCGACCGACCTTGCAATTCCGGTCCCCAAGGTTCGGTCCATTCCAGAAGCCAATTCTCGCAGGGTTAAACTGGGCCCGACCGAAACTTGCAAGTCGGTCGCAAGTTCGGGGTCTGCCACAAATCTTTGTTTTCTTTTACATTCAAACTCCAAACTGACCCCATTATAACCTAGTACTCCCTACCTCCTTTGGGCACTTTAAACACCACTCAAGACATCCTTAAACAATCAAAAAACTCATTTTTAATTCCTTAAGCCTTTACTCCACATCATCACAAAATTCCTAACACTTACAATGTTTTCTCCTAGTTTTCAAGTGGTGTTTCATACCTATGATAACTACTATCCCAAAAGCTTTCTCCTTATTTTAACATCATCTCCCAAGCATCATCTCTCACAACTAACTCCTTATATCATTCTTGAAACTCTTTTCCTAGTGTACACTTTCTCCTTATTTTACCAAAGTTTGCCTAGATCTTTATCTAAGTCCAAAATGACTTTGGTACATACTAAAACCTCAAGCTCATGCCTAAGTCCTTGTTACATCCCAAATCACCTTAATGCATGTTTCTTACACAAGAACAACACTTAACCATTCTAAATACTCCTTAACTTATCAAACTCATTTTAACACTTAGAACTTCTCATTTATTACCTAAATTTCGACATAGGTTCTCCTAGAACATTGCTAAATCAAAACACATTGTTTTTACCAACAATCAACCAAGAACACTAAAAATCCATCAACCACTTATTATACACAAACTCCACTCATAAAGCACTACATCACAATATAGTGCATAATTTAAATTGCATGGCACTTAGGCCCTTAAATGACATGGCTCTTAGGCCCTTAAGATGCATAAATCATAAACACTGAATTTCCACAATATATTTGCCTTTAACCTGCAAATACACTCAACAACACATATGCCTTTTACTAAGCTCTTGAGAACACTTTACTAAGTCATTCACCATTTGCTCTTTAGGTAGTTTTATAACACATTATAAGCTCATTTCTCCTAAGGCATTAAACAACATTTGGTTAGTAGATTTACCTCTTTTCCAAACAACTTCTTTCTTGTTTCCTTTAAAAACCGGTAGGGTATTTGATTCTTTGACAAGTTCTAAACAATATACAAACATTATAATGAGTATTCAAGCTATAAGCTCCATCTCATTGTAAACCCTAATTTTACATTGTTTCAAAAACATTAATGTAGTTGTTTTACCTTGCTCTTTGAAGAGAGTTTGAATATCTAGCAAGAGAGGACTCCACCTAGTCCATGAAGAGTTGGAATGAAGCTAGAACAGGTCACACAGGAGCTCCTTCAATATGTATTTTCGGTTATCACAAAAACATGAAGGAAATGAAGTTTTTATTTGAGATTCCTTACCTAGAAGCAAAGGAGAGTAACAATATGTAAAAATACAAGCTCAAGCTCCTTCAATGGAGGAACTCCATGGCACCGAAATGGTGGTCTTGGACTTTTAAGAAGATAGAAATGAAGAGCTTGATGAGAGGAAGAGATTGGTGGTGTTTGTTTTTGATTTGGACAAGTGAGCAGATTTTACAAGAGATCAAAGATCAAAGATGGAAATGGTGATGAGTACTATTGCAAACCGTGAGAGAATGAAGAAGAGAGGTTGAAGAAGATGTTTGGGACCGTGGAAATGAAAGAAAGAAATGAGAGAATGAGATAGAATTTGCTTTTGAAGATATTTATACTTTATAAAGTAAAAAGTAGTTTTTTACTTATCTTTACTTACTTAATACATTAATAAGAGAGTGGTGAGTCACCACACTTAAGAAAACCGGCCCCCTTTATTAATGTGAGGGTATTATAGTCTTTATTTGTCAATTTAATTACTTATACAAACATATGTTACAAAATAGCTTATAAAATTACTATTCATGAAAACAAGCACATAGAAGTGAAATTTTTATTTCCCATTAATATAGACATCCAAATGTGATATTATATAGTACACATATATATTTAAGAGTAATGATGGACATCTAGCCACTCAAAACTCCTTTACAAGACAATTTTTCAAAAATGTGCTTTAAGACTCCTTAAAGCACATTTTGTGTTTAAACTTGTTTTCAAGCTTGGTTTTCTTTGGTAATTGGTTTAATATGTTCATTAGTGTATAAATGAGGTCTTGGTAAGTTCATTAGGTCTTAACCAAGTTTATCCCAAGCTTAGAGCACATTTTGGCTCTTATTGACTTTAAAGCACATTTTGTGTTTTCTTTTGTTTAATTTGTTTACTAATGTTTCTAAGACTCTTTTTAGTCTTAATACACCATATTTAAGTGTTTAAACAATATATTAAGGTTTGGGGTATTTCATGAGAAGAGAGAGAAAACTCTAGAATAGCTCTCTTGCATTGTAACCATAAGGAAAGGAATAAAGAAATTGTCTAGAAGTGGATGTAGGCCGAATTATTGGCTGAACCACTATAATCCTCGGTGTTCTATTCGTTTGTGAGATTTGAGGGACTAATTATACCATTTCATTTGGCGCCGTCTGTGGGAAACGAACGACTGGAAAACAGTAACCACGATACAACCACAGCGGAAAGATGAATGTCGGAGTTGAGTTGATCGGGAGAATTCGGTGTAGCCAAAAACTGAACATGAAGCTAAGTTCCTCCAAATTCAACAGAAAATGGAGAGAAATCACGATCTAGAGCCATCCTGTCGAAATCGCTGCGACTTAACGCTAGAATGCTAACTCCTGTTCTTTCATCAAACGTTCTCGTAAAGTAAGAGTTTCGCGTGGTCGACTACGAGATGGAGATACGAGAAACAAGAGGAAGAACTGCAATCACCAAAGGATCATTCGCCTCCAAGTCAAAGCAGAAATTGGATTAACGGTGAAAGAATCAAGAAAAGCTCTAACTCAGCTTATGATGGAACTCGCGAAGCATAGCCTGATCTCGGCAGGCGGATCAAATCTCAAATCGAGCCAAAGCCAACCGAGCACTCACTCTCTCTCGATCCTTCGCCCCGTTTAAATTTTGTTGATTAATAACTAATGAAGTCAATATTATTAAGATTCGCACTAACTACACCTTTCTCAGGAGATAGGGAGACGAAATCAGAACCCTACGAGCAGTGAAAAACCAAATCGATCATTACCTTCAAGATACTACGGCACCGGTAACCAAATCTCGGCTGATGATGGAAACTCCACCAGAGAGCGAAGGCAAAATTTTGAATTGGAAATTTGGATCGGAAATCGCAGAACACTGAAGAACGAGGTGTTGTGCTGAATTTTGAGCCAAATATTCTAAGGTAACCCGATGAAGAGCAGAGTCACGCCTTCAAGATGTGCGGTGCTACGAATCTGCCTTAAGACCAGGCGTCATTCTCCTTCAATTCAGACGACCGGTGGGAGGCCTCGAGATTGGGACCGGGCGTCATTCTCCTACAACAACCAGGCAAAGGGCATCTATTACCTCGATTTTTCAAGACGAACGACTTCCAAGCGACCGGGAGTTTGTGGTGACCGGGAGCTTGCTGTGACCAGGACAATCACCTTCAATTCAATGACCGGGCGATGTCTCGCATGACAGGGAGGAGTTGTCCAAGTAGCCAGGCAACCGGGCGATGATTCGCATGACCGGGCGATGTCACAAGCCACGACCGGGCACCATAGTGTGGCGTCGGAGATCCAAACATTAATGACCTTCAAAACAACCGGGTGATCCTCAATCCATGACCGGGAGGCATCTCAATCCACGACCAGGAAGCATCGACCGGGAGGCATCGACCGGGAGCAAATTCACCGTGACCGGGTACAAACTTCTCACTGCGGTCAGACGATGACTACCCAAGTTCAACAACTGGGCAATGGCAATTCAAGTTCAACGACCGAGCAATAACTATTCAATGATCGGGCGTTACCCTTAGCTCAAAGCCGGGCGCAAGCGAGACTACGATAGGGAACCAGTGGTAAAATGGAGAAAATATGATAAACTCTGAAGAAAACTGAGGACGCAAATCAATAAGGTCGAATGGCGTCCCCCTTCAGAATTCAAGCTTGGGCGCAGACACTCAATGGCCAAGAATTGACCAGGCGCTCTTGACCGGGCAGTAGCTTTCAGCACAACCGGGCGATAACTTTCAACCACCAGAGGAGTCGCAGGGAGGGAACTCAGAGCAGGTTCATCCCACTTTTCCCCTTCACCTTCTTCTCCAGAAACAAGGTAACAATTCTGAAGAATCCTATCTAGCAAACGCCTGCTAAATCTGCTGGGAACTGGATAAGAACTTCGTTAAAATAATTTCCTAGCTGTTTTTATCTGTGCCATTGCTTGCTGTATTAGTTCTTCGTTAATATCAGATGTCTCGTATGAGCTAATTTCGAGGACTGCGTTGAAACCAGAGGCTATATCACGATCAATAGTCCTGGGCTTATTTTTCATCAAATTTTGGAATTTGTTCTGAAGAGATTGCTGTTGTTATTGCACTACTATGGGCTATCAGAGGTGATCTTATGTTTCAGCATCTACTTCTGAATATAAGCTCTAGCGTGAGCAGAAAACTGGTTTATTTTGGATTTAATTTTATAAAATCTTTAAAAGAATGTGCAAATTACTTTTGTTTCTACTATGTCTGTAACGTTTGTTGCATCAAGTTTTAAATTCCCATGCACTATTTTAGGTTCTGATTGATGTGTCGAAGTATTTGGCACATTGGACCCATATGCTATTGTTTTAAGTTCCTCTGTCTAAAATCAGAAAAACATGTTTATACTTTACAATTAGATTCTGCCTCTGTTTAAAACCAAAATATTGATTCCGACACTTTGCTTAAAGGAACATATTTTTTGAAATCAGAAATACAGCTGTTCTATTTTTAAACCCTCTGGTTATGAACAGCCCTGAAATCTGAATTCTTCAGAAGTGTTACTATTGTCGCATTATTAAATTGACTTTTGCAGTTGCTACTCCCTTTTGCATTATGGCTTCAGATCTTTGTTACTATACACACAACAAGCTATAACATGCTAGTTGACAAAACCATTTAAACATTTGTTTCTGCTAGACTGGAACTACATGTTCCTGATTCATTCACCAAATAGAATCTGTTCAATCATTAATCATAGATGATTGTCCCTGCCTCCCGCATAAAATTGGCTGTTTGCACAAAAACCGCTCTCATACTCGATACTTCGATACTGTCGCCTCCTCACTTCTGCACGACTTGCCTTGGTGATATCTCTTACTGTCCAGAACTGTATGCCTTAATAGTTAACCTACTGTTGGCATTGAGTGACAAAGGAATTCAGTAAACCTTGTTTCCGTATTTACTACTTAAATCATTCATTTTCTGCATCTCAAGGAAAAGCTCGTGTTGACACTCCTCATGGCAGCTTATTTTTTACTAGATGTTCAAATCATTTTCTGATTTTGCTGAAATCGGAAAGCTGTTGATATCCCTTAAAACACTTTTCCTACTTCTGTGTTTAGAGGTTTAGTCAGGCAGGTTCAGGATTGCTTTTGTCTCCTTATTCCTATTTTTAATTACTGCTGCTATTGAGTATTGCTTCAACTATTTGTCCTTAAAGATAAGTCTATCTGCTACGATTAAAATAGCAAGTTAATAAGGGATGATTAAAGAGAGCTTTGGTTGAATCGCTCAGCTTCTTGAAACAAACACTGAACATCTGCTGGTAGCAGTCTGTGGATGAAATAAAACATCATTTTAAAAGATGTCACCGATTGTTATGCTGAGTTGATACTTAAATTCTACGCTGCTACGTTTAAATAAATTGGTTTCAGCCTTTGTTAAGCACTATTCTGATACGAGTACTCGACATCAATCTGAACTGTTAGTCCAGCTGCTTCAACATGTTTCTACATAGAAAATACATACCATTCTGCCCCATATGTTTCTGCCACCTTATTCCTTTGAGTAAAACATTCACGTGGTTTCACCAAAATTCAAGCGTCAGGTACGTCTCCATGTTACAGTACCGTAACTTAATTTGCTCCTGATTGACTTTGTGAATTTTATCCACTCCTATTATAATCTAGAAAGAATGATTAACAAATATGATAGGGAATACCATGGGCGTTTCATAATAGTGTTGTTAACTTTGATTATGTTCCATGCTCCATTCTAGACATAGTCATGTATAACAGTCCTTTGCTTCTATCTACGGCACATAAAGGCACATAATCTGAACATCCAAAGTCTGAAAACTCGTTTACACTCCTTTGCTGCTGTTACGCCTAGACAGTCTTAGACCTTTTTCCGTTTGTAACTCATTCTTTTCTCATTTTCCGTTTGTTTTTATTATTCCCCACCGCTGCTGCTATGAGGCAACATGAATGGAAATAACAGAAGCGGCAGCAAGTCAAAGGAAGAGTTATCCAGAGTTGCAAGTCCAAAATACTCCTGGATGAACCGGATATAAGGTATCCATGCTTCTCTATCTCCACAAAATCAAGGTAATTCTCATATCCTTACAATAAAATAAAATCCAAAGGCTAAATAAGGAGCAATTACCCTCGCTCTGGATAAAGCAATGTTGTTTAAATTTTCCATTTCCATTCCGTTTTTGGTTTCTGTTTAAAAGCCTCTAAAAAGAGCGCATTACACCTGATCTTATTTGTGTTCATACTTTACCCCTGAATTATGCTACTGCTAGTAGGAATTTACAGGTAGTTCAACTCTGATTCAGAATACATGTTGCGATGTGTTATTTGCACTATTACATCACTCATGGCATAGACTGCCTGCTTAAAAGATTAGGCATTCTCGATATGTTGCTTCGGAAAGTGGCAATCTCAGCAGTATTAGTCTCTAAATAATGATATTCTACCTCTGCCACGAATAAGATTTAATTGTGCTAAGATAGCTCTAAGATTCGCACCTACAGGTACCTTTTGAGTAAGTTTTTCCTGCCTAAAAGCTGTCTTTGCTTGAAATTGCGCATCTATTTCACAGGCATTTGTTTTCTCTGCACTTTAATCAGTTTATTAAGACACTTGATTCTTGCTTCTTTTACTACTCTTTCTTGTTGTACGTTTTATCAGATTCATTTGCCGCCAATAAAGAACTATTTGTGTTCAGCCATAAAAATGTTTTCAGCATATTTACTCATGGCTCCTGTTTCCGTTCTTGCTTACTTTATTATGCCTTGTCCTTACTTCCTGAAACTCTTAACTGTTTATATATTGAAGATAGTTTCCTTCTAAAAAATTCTGGTTTAAGAGAATATACCATCTAAGAAAGTCAAAGGCACGGGACTACAACCTGAAACTGCGGACCATTTTGGAATGCTTGCTCTATACAGATCAGGGGTGCACATTCATTTTGTAACTGCATGGACCTCGAGTTTCTGCTCTTATTAATATTGAAACCTGAAAATGTAAACCAAGGTCTGAAACGCTCGTACATATTTACTTAGCTACTGTTGCTGCTATCTGCAGATGTTAATAACAGTTCCCAATACCTGGTCTGACACAAAAACAAATTTGCTATACAGCGATGGAGCGGACCGCTCTGTTGCTTCCATTTTCAGCTTATAATCAGAATAACTGAACTGCGTTGAACTTATGGTTATGATGAAAAATTACGGTTAAAACTACACTGTTATATTGGTCTGACACACATTAGTATGATTGCTTACAGCAAGGTGTACAATCTGTTTCCGTCAATGTTTGCTTATTATAACTTGAATAGGATGAAAGGATCCTTTACATTTGCCTTCACTGTCGCGTGATTTTTAGGAACAATCATCAGCACCTGTAAGTGCGCTATCCCGAAGGAATTATCAGATTGAACAAACAGAATTGGTGCAAGCTGTTTATACTTTAGTTCTTAACTGTTTTAAGCTGCATGGTCTTTAATGTTTCAAGCAATGAAGTAATTCAGTGGCTTATAGGCTACAAAATATGTTAATTCCTTTACTTCTATTTTTACTCTTCAAATAATGAAACTTGTCATCTACTAAAATCTGAGATACCATCTGACTTCCATTATTGCTTATATTTTGCTACAAGAGTTACAGTCGCTACTGAAAATTCATTCCTCACACACTAGACCGAGGAAATGCAAAACATCCAAAAAAAATGTAAGGACACTGTTGTCAACAGTCAAAAGCCTACCTGTCCGCTCCAAGGAGTTCAATTCCCACGATTACCGGAAGAGTATTTCAGGGGAGTTTCACTTGAAGAGGTATCATAGAGGTATATCCATACGCTTTAGCCTTAATCAAGTCAAGCATAACAAGGTAATCTCCAATCTTAATTTACCTAGCACCTGTTTGTCAAAGTAAAGTAAGAATCGGTATAAACTTGGGTTGAAGATATGCTTTCTACCTGAGTTACATATCGTAATTTCCTTATCAATACACTAGGATCATGCACAATAATTTGTATAAATTTCAAGCTTTGCAAAGCTCTATTCATGTCATTTATCTACCAAGGATATGAGGGAAGGCAAGCTCTAAATGCTCCCATTCTCACTGCATTAGCAAAAAACTGTTACAGCAGTTTCAACAACCTTTAAAATCCCTGGTTAAATACTTCATTCTGAAGCAATATTATATGACACTTATGCTATCATTTCATAAAAGGTTTCCTTTACCGAAACTGTTACAACTTTACTACTCACTAGACTATGCTGGCCTTGAAAACCTTGAAAATTTCAAAAGTATATGAACGCTTAGCTCTTCTCTGACAGTTAACTTTTCCTATGGATAAGAGATGTGGCTACAACTAAGTTTTTGCTTAAATATTTTTCTCTAATCTGCTTAAATCTTTTTTCCAGCTTCTATTTCTTTTGCTAAAGCTAAAGTAATGGGAATAGCAAGCTCTTTTTGCTACCAGTTTCTGAAATTCCTCGTTCTTAAATCATAAGGTTGTTTGGCCGCTGATTGATTAATGTCATAAGTTCATCCAACTGTTTTCTTACTTCTGTTATAGCTTGACAGCAGGATTTGAAATGTATTGTTGTGCATAAACGTCTTTGACACTATACTTGAATACTTATGAGCTATTATAAACCATAAACTAAACGGAGTTTAGTCTGTTTACAGTTTGGTTTTATAAGCTTTGTTTTTGTGTGTTTATGAACTGAGGGCATAATGGTATGCAGGTTCTAGTTGCCTCCGTTTTTACTGCATCAGTAATATTTTTTTTCCTCTAATTATACTACTGTGATAATATGCAATGTTGTAAATGTATAATATGGTTAATAAAACCAACCGGAAACTATGACATAATTGTGATCAGCTCGTGGAGTAAATATTATTTAGACTGAGTAAAGAGTCCTATATTCAGCTTCTCACTGCTTAATCATGTAGTAGTTTTAGTTTGAGAACTAACTTGCACCTACTCTGTATTTATAATTAAACATTGGACTAACGATTAAAACTATTTACCATCTGATAAATTGTCATGACGTCCCGTATGCGAGAGCCGCATGAACGAAGGGAAGGCTGTAAGGTCTATCATACAAAAACCACGGTCAGGCAACAATAAGCGGTCTCTTCGAAAGCCTCCATCATCCAGAAGCTATCGTTATCCAATGATGCTGGCAATCTGATTCAGAGTACGATCAAGATCAGAAGCAAGTTTAGACCTGAAGGAAGTTTGAATTGATAAGACAAAAAATCATCATCCGTTTTTCCTTCTTTCTCTATACACCAAAGGTAACCTTACTAATCTTACTTTTACTGAAATTTTAGTAGCAGCGAGGGCGAGCTAGTAACAAATAGCATGTTGAATCACTGAATTGATAGCTTCCTGTTTAAAATCTATCAGTTTCTCATATTAATAATCTCATACATCCGCTCTGAATTTCTCCTATTATTAGTACGGTAGTGATTAAAGAACCTGAAACTGCCATGATACTTTACAATGAAGACGATCATTCTACACGTGCCAGGATGTATTTGATCAGTGTTTAAATGTCAAACATATCATAAGTGCATGACCTGTTCCAAATGTTGTAAGTGCTATAAAGATCAGCCTAATTTTCCAATTTTCATTTTCTGTTTGGAAGGATCCATGTTTAAAAAGCATTTTTCAACCATGCTTTACCTTTTATATGCTTCTATTATGGGCTGCGAATGTAGTGCAAAACCAGATTTTGATTGTTTTCCGTTCATGATGCTATATCATGTTTCGCAATATTGATCGTCATGCTGCACACCCTTCTTAAAATGAGTGTCTACTTCCTAGGTTGGCAGTTAGACAGCAGCAGTGTTATGACATGATTTACTTTTGAATCCCTGGTTACCTTTACTCTCAGCTGATCAATACGCAACAGACAAACTGGTACAACAAATCCTTAAACACTAGAAGGGTGTACCGCTGAAATCTGTTTTCTTAGAAACTGTGTTTATATTATCCAAATATATTATGTTGCTCAGGTAAATTTGCTTCTGTTACTTCTGTTACCTCTGTTCTTCTGATATACAATTTCACTACTGACTTGAAAAATGCTTAAACTTAGAAACACCTTAGATTACTATGTAAGCATGTTTGCATATAATTACATAAGAGAAAGATTTTGTTTCAATCGGCTTATTTTTGTTGTAGAAGAAAATAGTTTCAACAGCTTTGTGCTAACTACTATATCCCTTGCACAATCCTGGTATATTATGACAGTTGCTTTTGGCTGGCTGTGATCTGACATGGGTCTGTTATATTTTTGGGGTTAACGAGCCCATCCTTCTAAATTCTGGTTTTACGGCCACGTTGTATTTGATATTCATACGTTTCCAGGTTACTAAAGTAATATACGCTGAAAGATCAATGTTTTTTGCCGCCAGGGAACTTGATCTCTATTCTAACAGCTACAATTTCAGGTCTCCAAAATTAGCTGCTATTAATACTTTCTGTAACACCAAGCTCTGAAGAAAAACCGAGTTGTTCAACAACAAGGATATTACTTGTGTCTGATTCAATTGGGTGTGGCTAAAGTCTTTGGCAACATCTTTTAGTCTGATTCAACAATAAAGTGGCAATGTTTAGGTATATCCCTGGAAGGTTGATCTACTTCCCCATATCTAAGCTGGTTGCAGTATGCACCATATACACTTTTTTGCATAAGTATGGTATAAAGGATCGTGCATGACCCACGCATTTATGAACCCATGAATGCTAATAAATTTTTAAGAAAGTGCAGGTACTATTCCGAGGGACTGATCACCCCCTGAGGTATTAAGGAAAGTATGAAAAAGAAGGCCATAGAGCTACCTTGGGTTGAGACTTATGCCCGGCAAAGTCGCCAAGAAATCAACAGACAACTGTGTCAGCAAAATTCAAAGGTATTATCAGAATCCATGGCGCTTTCATAGGCCTTATGATAAAAGAAACACCCGGGCTATGTCCCGTAGAAAGAAACACCTGGGCTATGTCCCGCAGGATGCAATGCCCTGAAACACCTTGGCTTGGGTTGTCGCACCCGGTCAAGAGTGAAAACAAAAAAACCATCTCTGGCTCCATCAGGAGCTCTGGTCGCCTGTAATGGGTGAATTATTAGGTGTGGGACGCCACACCGTACCTCGATCCAATACCTTCTAAAAGAAACACTTTAGAAGGGTATGATCATAAGTACCATCCTTTGGCTACCACAAGCAAAGTTGGGAAATATATATTAAAAGGAAGTACCATTCTTTGGCTAACATGAGCAAAGATGGGAAAATATATTATCTCTCTTCTCCCTTTCAGGAAATTATCATTCTCTTGGCTAGTATGAGCAAGGATTGGATCGTTATATATATCTTATCTTACCCTTCAAAAGGGAATGGTTGGTCTTCTGCATGGAGATCTTATCATGGACTTCCGGACTTCTGGCATTCTTACATATTGTATATCGAAACATCAGGGGATTCATCCATCAAGATATTGAGGGATTCATCCATCAAGATATATTATCCCGAAGATTTATGCCCCAGAATTTCCGATTTGTCTGACTCAGCAGAAAAGGCACTTGTGGGACTTTTGATTGTACCAAATTGTACCAACTTTTTGTAAGTTCATTTTCCTTTGTAAAAGCTAAAGAAAAAGAACTTGTGGGACTAGGAGATAGGAGAAGGGAAAGGTAGAAGGCATGCAATTTTTTATCTTCTTCTTTGTAAGTTCCACTTTTTTAAGTGCCAAAAAGTAGAACTTGTGGGACTGATGAAGAGGGCAAAAGTATGACGAGACAGAAGAACCAAGGTGGCCCAGACCCCAGGCCCCGACTCAGACCCCCCAGCTTCTTCAAGACCCTGTTCAGGCTCCAGTTTGGGCGCCAGGCACCAGATCCGGGCCCTGTCCGACCCTTGCTTTAGAAGCTAGATCTTATAAACGGGCGCTGCATCCCGCACCTCACGCTCTGTGACCGGGCATTCAGTGACCGGGCGCTGATGAGGAGAAACATGGTCAAGTACCAAAAGGTGTGAAGCGGCTGAGGTAGCACCGAAAGTCCACACCAAGAAGAGGGAATAAAGAAAGAGCGTGTAGCGACCGGTCGGCCATGACTGGTCGCAAAGTATGGAGCAAGTGTAAGGGAACGACCGGTCGCCTGTGACCGGTCGCCGAAACCGCAAAGTAGTCCAAGATAGTGACCGGTCGTCTCCGACCAGTCAAGTAACTAAGAAAAAGAAGTAGATGGCGACCGGGCGCCTGTGCCCGGCCGGATAGCTCAGGAAGAGAAGAAGATGAGAAATCAGGATAAGATATTTATAGTGACAGCCTGGTAAGATATGACAGGTTGGCAAGCTAGGAACCCTAGAAAAAGTCTATAAATAGAGATAGAGGAGCTCATTTGAGAGGGGGGCACAACATGAGAAGAGAGAGAAAACTCTAGAATAGCTCTCTTGCATTGTAACCATAAGGAAAGGAATAAAGAAATTGTCTAGAAGTGGATGTAGGCTGAATTATTTGGCTGAACCACTATAATCCTCGGTGTTCTATTCGTTTGTGAGATTTGAGGGACTAATTATACCATTTCAATAGGTTTTTGGATAAAATCAGAATCTCATAACCTCAAGAACCCTGGACTCTCAAAGAAGGCAGCCGTCCCTCTCTCTCCACGTTTTTGAACTCCAGAGCCACAATCAAACACCGAAATCTCACCAAAATCAACACCAAACATATTTTTCAACTCCCACAACACATCAAATCATCAAACATCAACCAAACCACCTCCAAAACGTGAAGAACACCTTCAACAATCAACAACCAGAAGCTCGGGTCGAACACAATCCAGAACCGGCACCATCGGGGCCTCTGAAGAATCCCGACGTGAAGAACCCCCTTGAATTCGAAGGTAAAACAGGTTACAATTCTACTTTTCTAATTCCCCATGACCTTATTAACTCTCTGTCAAATTTTGGGTTCAAACTAACCTTTTTACGCTTATGTATTGCTGTTTGTTTAAGCTTCTATCCAATAACTTGTTTACCAAGTTTTGTGCTTAATTCGAATTCAAATTGAGAACTTTCAATCACTAACGTCTTTTACATCTTTCAGGCTACACACCCATAAAATTTGAGCCAAAAACACCTTCGGGAACAGCCTCAACGCCGCCGTCCGAGGGCGGTCCGCACCCACGGACGTCATGTCCGGGGTCCCGGACTCCCTGTCCGTAAGCCCGGACGCCCACGAACGGCGGCGGGATTTTAAAAATTCAAAATTTAGGTTTTCTAATAATGTCTGGGCCCACGGACAGCCTGTCCGTGGCCCCGGACTTTGCAATTTTTGTTTTCCTTTATTTCGACTCTTCTGTATAATTAGGTTAACTGGGGTCCGTGGTCTCAGACATGGGGTCCGTGGCTACGGACGTAAGAAAAATTCGACCTAATTCTGCCTCTGAAACCCTAGTTTAGGTATCTTTCAATTTCACTTTAGTTTTCTGTCAAGAAATGCTAAAAAACACAAAAAAACAGAAGCTCGCGCATTTAGGTTAAAACGACTCGTAATAAGCCGTAAATAAACCAAGTAGAGGAAAAACGACTTCTGGGGGTAATGAAAGTAATTGAACCCTAATTAAGTCGAATATCAAGCCCCCGAACCCAAACTCTCCTTTCCTAATTTGATCTAGGTTAAAATTAGGTGGCGACTCATAATAGGTTCCAGTGAGCTAGCTTAGGTTTTAATAATTATTGTTATATGACATAGTTATTGATCTTGGTTTATAAGTGGACCTAAAACCCGACTAGATCTTAATCACTTTAATCAACATAGGATAGGGTTTAAAATCGAGGCTCACAATAGGTTAAAGAAAAGGGACCTTGATGAACAGCTTGGGAAATTTCTTAAAATTATTAAGAAATTAACTAAGGATATTCCTTTTTCTAATGTACTTAAATTGATGCCAAATTATGCTAGACTAGCAGATGATATATTGGCTAATAAATGTTTAATGCAGGAAAAGGAAACATCAAAGATGGTGACTACTAGGAGTGGTAAAGGTAGAGTTACTGAGCCTGGGGTGGTGGACATAGAGGAACCGATGCTAGAGAATGAGCAGAATTGCGAAGCCACCCAGTCCTCTCCACCTACACCACTTGTAGTTGAATTTGCTCCTCCAGTTCCTTTCCCAAACAAAACTAGGCATTCCAAAGAGGATAGTGAGTTTGATAAGTTCCTTATTTTACTTCACCAATTATCAGTTGATATTCCTTTTGTTGAATTAGTTGCAAAGGTGCCTAACTATGCTAAATATTTGAAGAAGCTTTTATCCAATAAGGCAAAGTTAGTTGAGACAGGGTCTATTCAACTCACAGAAACTTGTTCAGCAATCATACAGAAGCGCCTACCAGAAAAACGCAAAGATCCTAGGAGTTTCACAATTCCTTGCAGAGTAGGAGACATTGAATTCGACCACTGCCTTGCTGATTTGGAAGTGTCGATAGTCTCATGCCATACACCGTATTTGAAAAGCTTAGAATTGGGGACTTACAGCCTACACGAATGACGCTTCAGCTAGCAGATCGCTCAATTGTTTATCCTTGTGGAATTGTAAAGGATGTGATGGTTAAGGTGGAGCATCTGTACTTCCCTTGTGATTTTGTCGTACTCGACATGGCTGCAGATCCGACAGTTCCTATCATCCTTGGAAGACCCTTCCTAGCAACAGCCGACGCTCAAATCGAAGTTACTCACGGTACAATTACTTTGAATGCAAAGGGTGAGCAACTATTGTCTTATGTTGGTAGGTCTTCGAAACAAGTTTTGGAATCTTCTCGAACTTCTTGTCACTGGGTTCCAAAGACAGCTCAATCATCTAGAGTCTTTTGAGAGAACAAGACACATCTAGCCAAAGACGTTAAAGAAGGGTAGCTGGTTGGGAGGCAACCTAGTGTTATATTTTATTTTGTTAGTTTTTAATATTTGTGTTATTTTCTATTTATAGTTATTTTTCCTGATTTTGTTTTTTATTAACTTTTAACTCCATTTGTAGTATTGGTTGCTTCTGGTGTTTTTCTTTTCAGATGAATTCTTCATGGTGCTACTACAACCAGGATGCAACACTTGAGCAAAGCTCAAGTGTGGGGTATGGTCATTATTCCTACAACAACAACAAAATCCAGGGGTGTAACACCCCAACTGCTAATCTCATCATTACCTCTTAAACTGTTACAATTTACCATTAAGCTCGCAGCGGAATTCTAATACAACAGAGGGTGATACAACGCCGTTAGCCACCCTCGTGGCTAACCAGGCCTGACTAACATACAGTAACGGTCTGATGGACTGGAACAACCGAGTACTTCATACAAATACAATACTCAATTCATACCTCTACTATACCGAGTCTACAATATACGGATGCCGATAACATACTCGGACTTACACCTCATTCAAACGCATAAGTAATTACAATCTAACTACCCATGCTCACAGCAGTCCCCGTCCTACTCTCTCGAACGGTGGTCAGCTTCAAGTACCTGCACACTAAAACGTTCCCCCTAGGGGGTCAGCTTACACTGCGCATGAAATTCGCATATACCGCGTGCTAACCGCGGTACGCCGACTACTTTGGGTCGGATATACATGGAGTTCATTTTAATCAACAACATGCATCATGGCAATACAAATATATGTATATCACACAAGGAATCCACATCCAATCACGGAACACGATTCCGAACTAACTTAACAATGTTTGTTAGTGGTAACTGGTTACACTTAGGCATTGAGGGTTATTCCTCACTATGCTTGTTTACTTATTCGATACCTCACCGCTCTCTCGGGTTACTTATTCGTATACACACCCATTCTCTTGGGCTACTCATTCTTATACTTACCCATTCTCTCGGGTTACACATTCATATACTCACCCCTTTCTCTCGGTTATTTATACTCATTATCTCACCCACACTCTTGGGTTATTCATAATCAAGCTCTTGTAGATTCTCGAGACACTACAGGTCTCCTACGTCACGCTTGTTACTCTCTTTACATACTTAAGCCAAAACTCATGGCTCTCTAGCATAGTCTTACTTCCCCGGTTTCGACCCTACTCTGGGTCTAGCATGGTGGGAAGGTTCAACTAGCTCATGGAACTCTCTTAGTTCCTAATTCTTTTTACATAGGTCCGACTACTCTCGGACTACTCACATTCCCATATACTCCTCTCTCGGAGTTATAATTATATCATGTATATTAGTCTAGAAGCATCATTCTCGATGTTTTCTAATGACTTAGGGAACATTACTCAAGTTTGGTTAATCTTAGGTTTTAAGAGTTACCTTTACAATACATATACTCATACTTTCGGTTATATTCTTATACCGGGTAAACCCTCTTATAGGAGGTCGACCATGTCTCAAGGGAGTTACTAATCCCCTAGGTCTCTTTTACCTTCCTTATAAGTTCACATTATTGGACTAACTTCAATCCTCTCGATGGAGGTTCATTTGTCTCTCCACTCATATTTATTTCGTGGATTGTTTCAGTAAGGTTTTCTAACCGTTATCGGGTATTTACTCAACCCGTACATCTCCTCACATTCTAGGGAGTTCATATGTTTGCGTTATCGTTATACTTTAATCGATAGCTTGTGTGTGTTTGCATATTTTCGTTATCATACGCATCGTTCCGTTCTACGGATCTCTAGCCGAACGTTACTCACTATGAGTCGGTCTTACACTATGTTAGACCACACCGGCATACAAGTATGTTAGTTCATTCAACATACAACAAGACATACATAATCAAACAAGGGATTATTTTCATGCTTTAGTCTTGATTAAGCCGGCACACAAACACACAAATCAGAGTAACTCGGTTAGCATACGGGGCATGAGAAAATCATACCTTTCACCGGGGTTTTTACTTTTACCGTGTCATCTCACCATGCTCGGGTCACGCACGATTCTCTGATAATGTTTCAAACATATTATTAATACTAAGCTCATACGGTACATTATTAAATGCTACTCCCGTACTTACCCCGTTATCCCGTTAACTCGGTTTTACTCTTGTCAATTTGAGTTCTCACTTCTCAATCACTTCTAACACTTTATCATACTTCCTAGGGCCTTTACATGTCACCAAACAAGGCCTTAACATCTTATAACATCATTAACATTCAAACCCCCATCATTTACAACCTTTAAAACACTCACGGCATGATCTGGGGGTGGTCCGGGACTTGGTCCTTACCCTAAGTCCCGGACCAATTGCAAACATAACTCTCGGGTGAAAATTACACATGGTCCGGGACCTTGTCCTGGAGTATAGTCCCGGACCAAAGCAAGGGGTGTGCTCTCGGCATAAAAACAGGGGGTGGTCCGGGTCCTTGTCCATGGACTAGGTCCCGGACCCTGCTACAACCTGAAACAAACATTATTTTTCACCCCCATTTCAACCCTTAATCCACACTCAATCTTTCCCTAATCTTTCCACAAGATTTCTACATGTTTAATCACCATTAAGCATGCTCTAAACCCCTTCAAATCATGGGTTAAACCCTTACACAAATTCTTGCTCCAAATCACAATTTCTTTCATTCTCATTCCTACACTAATGCACACTTGTGCATTCTCAAACTTCTCTTGGCACTTGCATCTTGTTCTCTCTTAATTTGACCAACCCAAACTTCCAAGATAATGCACACCTCATACCAAGTTCCAAAACTCACTCTTAAAGCCTTAAATCTCCTTTGTTTTCTAATACTCTTGTAACAGATTTTGGTGTTGCCTCCCACCATTCAATACTTCATTCATTAATGCCATTACCAGCACCCAAATGACATTATCCTCACTGCTAACACATTCTTCTTCTTGGTTTGGTTTTCAAACCATTAATCACTCACCTAACACTTCTTAAACCAACTAGTTTCTTCCTTATAATGGAACACCCAAGTTCATAATCTCCAAGGAAATTTTGACAGCACTTGCCTACTTCTCAAGCATATTCACCACACATAAAACAGCTCATAAACACTTCTTCATTCCTGTTTAATGATACACAACAACTACAATACACCAAATTTCCCTCTTGTTTACATATATACACTAACTTGGCTTCTAGGTTTGTTTACACACTTAAACCTCATTAAAACACTCCCTTTCAACTAACATCATTGTAGTATCATAACTACACCCACTTCAAGAGCATTAATTCAACTCTAAAATCAGTTTCACAAGCCAAATAAATCTAACACAAGGTAAGCTCTTTACCTCATTTGTTTTCGGTTTTCACCTCTCTTCTTCCTCTTTGTCTTGTTCCCTCTTTCTCTCCTCGGTTTCACAACACACAAGGGGTCAAGATTGCCATCTACAATCATATCCCCATACACATATATTGAGCTTATTAATTAAATTTTCCCCACACAAAAACTAGTACTTCAAGAACTAGTTTTTAGGCTCTAGCTTAGATATTACCTTAGAAAGTCCAAGAGGTTAGCTTGGCAATCAATTGAAGGAGTTTCCAACAGCCCACAAGAGCAAGGTGCCATCGGCTGAAATGGGGAAAATTTTCAACGTGGAGGATTTTTTTTCCAAAATTGGAAGAACTACCTAGAAATGAGCAAAACTTTTGCTTATAATTACCTTAAGGCATTAAGGAGGTGGAGGAGAGTTAAAATCAGCTCTCCAAGCTTCAAAAGCTCCAACATCCATGGAAGTGAAGGTGGGGGAATCAAGATTTTGAGGGGTACAAAACGTAGCCCTCGCCGATACGAGTCTAACGGTGGCAATTTCGTGCGATTCGGTGAAGGAATGAGCAAGTTAGAGGAGATTGAAGATGGAGGTGGTGTGCTGTGTGGAGTCGCCCAGCGTACAGAGGTAAAGGAAGAAGAAGCTCTGGTGGGGGGAAAGGAATCGTGAATGAAAGAAAAAGAGGGGGAGAGAGAGTTCTAATATTACATTAACTATTCACCCTTTTACTTTTTCTTTTCTTTCCTTTCTTATTTATTTACTAGCTTAGAGTGTGTGTGAGTGGGTGACTCACTAAATAAAACCGGCCCCTAAATTAGTAAGCTGGAGCGTTTTTCGTTTCTTACAGAAAACGCTCGTTATTTTACCCGGTTTGGCACTATTCATTAACCGGGCCCGTTTTTCGGATTTTTCTTGTTTCTTTATTTTTAATGGTTATTAAGCTTCCATTAATACTTAATTATAGTTATTTAATCAACTATAATTTTTACGGGTCCATCTGACCACTTAAAGTCACGTTTTCGGGTTTTCTCTCGAAAAACGTGCTTTAAAACTCCGTTATCGTTTTAATCCATTATTTGGATCCGTTTTCTTCGGGAATCATTCCCGTATACTAATTAGGCCTAACTAAGCCTTAGGAATCCATCTCGGACCCTCTCGAGATCATATATCTCTTACACTCATTTAACGCGCATTTTAGCGTTTTTCGCTTTTCAAGCGTTTTCTCTTTTCTTTTGGTTTTATTCTTTTTACCAATACTCTTTAGGCACCATTAGGCCCTTAATAATTTTATTAGAGTAATTTAATCACCATTTTTAGATCCGGGGTATTAAAAGGGGAGTTTTATTTGATTTATTTTGGTTTTAATTTTGTTTATAACTCCTCTGTTGTGTATCCTGTGGACATGAATGTTTTTCAGCGAGCTTTAAGTTTTCACACTCCTGCCTTGTCACACAATGGGGGTATTGTTTAATTTTAAGTGTGGGGTAGGGAGTGACCTTCAGTTATCACTTCTGACCACTAGTTTCATTTGTTTTCAGGTGATGAATATCGTGCTTCTCTTTGCCATTAAACGTTGAATTTTGGGTGAAAATATCCGTGGAAGTTTGAAATTTAGCCTGATGACAACCTTAAAAACTTTCTACTTAAAAGCTGTTTGATTGTATTGTTTTTCTTAAATTAATTCTGTTTTAACTTAAATTTGATGGGTTGGCTGATTATGGAGATTGAATGTGTTGCTTTGGATCTTGGGAATGATATGATGTTTGGAATGAAAGGATAAGGCAAGGTACTCCTCTGATCAAAATTTCCTAAACCAAATCAGGCCTCTTTTATCTAGTTATTAAGTACTCGGGGTTGCTTTATCACCTATCTACCTAAGGTCTTGTGATCTGGGATAGTTGGCCCAAAGCTGTTACAAGGATAAAGAGAAAGTTTGGGTGAAGGAATAACTATGCAATTAATTAAATAAATCGTTTGTTTTTATTTCTTGATAAAGAAAAGTTTTTACATATGAAATATTTAATTATAGTTTTTTTTATCATGAGTGTGTGGTGTTGAAAGTATTACGGAATAAGACATACTTCACACCCCTTGTCATCCAAATGGTAATGGAATGAAATTGGTGGAAGATCCTAATCTAATCTGTGTTTTAGTTTCTATAATTCAGTCTATTCATGCTTATAGTTAAAACTATTCTTTTTTCATACTTCTGTTTGCGAAAACGATAGCTAGAGCAGATTGATTTTTTTGATTCCCATTTTTTTTGTTTTCCTTCTACTTATGTTTGATCCTGAAGTTTAATGTTTCGGTTTGGAGGGGCAGTTACATTCTTATTTGCTTAAGGACAAGCAAAAGCTTAGTGTGGGTAGTTGATAAGTGCAAAATTTATCTATATTTCTACTTTAATGTGATTAATATTTTATTGGTTAATATGATAAATTCTTTACTTCTGTTATTTTATGTTATATGCACAGAACTTCCCTTACTTGTGTTTGATGCTGAAACAGGTAAAAATACTGAAGAAAATGGTCTAGATGCATGTGCCAAGAACTTAACGATCAAACCAGGACGCCAAACGGGAGCAAAAAGAACTATTTTGCTACATTTTAAGGTGTGTCCGGGTTTGTGTTCTTGTTTACAAACCCGGACCAACCATGAGAACAACTCTCTGCCTAATTTCATATATAGTCCGGGTTTATGTACTTGTTTACTAACCTGGACCATCCTTCTGAGAAACTCACTAGACACTTTTAGACATGGTTCGGGTTTGTTACTTGTTTACAAACCCAGACCAGCCTATCGTAGAAACCTTCTACCTAATTTGAGGGGTGGTCCAGGTTTGCGTACTTGTTTGTAAACCCGGATCAATTCTAGTAAAGAGCTAGAGATTTGTTACGATACTTAAAGCAAAAAGATAAATATTTTATATTTATCAAAAGCAGAGGCACACCGGAGAATAAAAAGAATAGAGACTACAGTTTTTATGCTATCTTCTATTCTATGAATTATTTTGACATCAAAAAGAGAGAGAGAGAGATAGAGAGAGAGAGAGAGCAGTAGGAGAGAGCCGTGGAGACGAGTACAGATTGGGGATCAGAACAGCGGAGCAGATTTGAACTTCGGCATCAGTTCTTTAATATAGATTTGATGGCGTTCTTCCTTTCTTTTATTGTTGATCTGTATTTATCATGTCTGAGTAGTCGTTTTATATTCTGGTTTGCTATGTAATCCGAATTCAAGGTTCCATTATCTTTGTGATTTTACCAGTTTTAATCAGATTAAAGTTTTGTTCTTTTTTATATCTTAGTTTATATTAATTCTCTGATTTTTTGGCCAATTATTAGAGATTACTAGTTTGTCTGCTTACAAGTGTGAAATACCCCAAACCTAAGTATGCTAAGTAAACATCAAGTTATGATGTAGTAAGGCTAGAATATGCCTTAGAAAGATTGGCGGACAATTTAAACCAAGGAAAACACAAGAAAGTGCCTTAAGGGCAATCAGGGCAAAAATGTGCTCTAAGCTTGGAGTGACTTTGATTAGCACCAAAATACCATTATAAGACTTTAGTAATATGCTAATGGACATTTAAAATCAATTAGCAAAGAAAACCAAGCTTGAAAACAAGTTAAAACACAAAATGTGCTTTCAGAAGTCTTAAAGCACATTTTTGAGAAATTGTCTTAGAATTGAGTTTTGAGTGGCTAAATGCCAATGATTACACCTTAATCAACATGTGTACTAATTAGTATCACATTAGGAGGTCTAAATCAATGAGAAATCAAAAATTTCCCGATTATGTGTCTTGTTTAGTGAATAGTAACTATTTAGTGCTAGTTTAAGACATAAGTCAACATAAGTCAATAAGATGGTCAACCAAGACCATAAATATCTCCATTTATTAGAGGGGGGGCCGGTTTTGATGTGGGGAGTCACCACATGAGTCATCAAATGAGAAAGGAAAAGAAGAGTAAAGTGAGAAAGTTACTATTTGCTTTTATAAAGCAAAATATCCTTATAAGCTACCTCTCTCCTCTCTTCTCCATTTCTCTCCTTCACCCACGGTTTCTTCTTCTTCTCTCTATTCCAAAACCGAGAGTGCTGCTCCCCCATGGTTCTCCATCTTCAATCACTTACCAAATACACAATATTGCTCCAAATCAAAAACTAAACACATATTTGTCTTAGTTAAGTCAAGACCTATCTTTCTATCTTTTCAAATCTTTCAAAGCTCCATTTTGGTGCCAAGAGGAA